>CM057338.1:742766005-743187859 GCA_030015575.1 Agapanthus africanus
GAAGCTTTGAAAAGTCTAGCTAGTTTGTCTTTTGCCTTAACCCTAACCATTCAACCTAACCCTAGTTTATTCTCTACACTTAACCATGGTTGCTATATGATAAGAATCAAATTATTTTCTATTTTCAATAATACTTATCATATTCTTTTTCTTCTTCTTCTTCTTCTTCAACAAGAAGAGAGCTTGCTACCATTAATGGCAACATGAGAAAAAGAGTGAGAAATCCAATTCTAAAGTGAACCCACTTCCTATTTCTTCATCCTCTACCACTTGCCAAGTAGTATAGGGTGTTTTCTTCACAAGTTTCATGACTTGGTGAAGTTGGAGCTTGATCTTGAGTTGCCTCGACGTAGATCATCTTCGGCATCGAAGTCGACGACCTAGCCCGATCATTTCTCCGACAAAACCTTCGCCAGAGTCCGGATTCCGATACGTACAGCGGAAGGACGTCATCACGGAGCCTAGGAAGTAGAGGACCTGATCTACAAAGGTTGTAGTCATTTTCCTTTAGCAATAAAGTCATTTACTTGCTTGCATCGCCTTATCATCTAGTTAACGATCCGTATTAGGGTTTGTAGGCATATGAAAAAATTTGAATTGGGCATGTTTGATCTATTGTGAGACCTCATTAGTGTACCTAGGAACCCTATAGTGGTATCAGAGCCTAGCTAGAGTCTTAGGCGAAGTGTAGACGATGTTAGAAATCCGAACGAAACACGAAACCCTAATTCATACCCCTCTCTGTCCAATTTTTGAAAATGTGGATTTTTCTATTTTAAAAATATTCAGAAAAATAAGCAGGGTTTTCTAGGCGTTACTGTGCAAAACGAGCTTCTAAATTGACCAAGTAGCCGCGGAACCGCGGCAAAATCATGCCTATTGCGGCGGTTCCGCGGCTGTACGGTCGCCTCTATCATCCAATTTTGCACAGTAATGTCCATTATAGTTTCCTGACTTTTCTGGGAATTTTTAATGCATACTAAAGAGTTGAGTTTTCTGGGTTGTATTGGGGAGTCGGTGTTTCGATCAGGAAGTTTAACTTCGTCTGTGTTTTTCCGGATAATTTTAGAAAATCTTGAAAAGTTCGACCGGATATAAATACCCAATTTTTCCCCTGTTGGGAAATTTCCAAGTGTTGGATCTTTCCGTAGTTTAATGACGTTCTAAATAGTGCAAGTAACGCGATGGACCCTCTAGAAGACAACAAAGCTTAACTCGATTATGTGACCGTCTTGAACTGCCCTTTGAACCTTAGGGTTTGGGGCAGTACGGTGTGCCACATGTGAGGCGTTGGCTTGACCCTTCTACGGCTGGACCGTTGGTACTGAGGCATGAAGTGAATGTTTTTAAACTTATATCATGTGTTGATCTGTTTCGGGAAAACTTGGGTGTTTGATTGTTCGATCGGAAAGTTTAACATTTTCTATTTATCTAGAATGTGATACAATAATTGGAATTCACAAGTAGTTATGAGATAACTGATATGAATGTTATAAATATATCACTTTAGTCTCAAATGATCGGTTGCCACGGAATTTTGATGCGATCAAAACTCCGTCGCAATCACGTAGCGTACGCGGATATTCGCCGATAAACTTAATAGACAGCTACACCCCTTAGCCCCGACCAAGTGACTGTAGGAGAACCCCGTCGCCGAAAGCATCCGTTCGGGTGCTTGCGGTAGCGGTGTTCCGCCTTGGTGCACTTCGTCGACGGTATCGGGGGTGCGGCCGCCTACTAAAGTTTGCGACGAGCATTCGATCAAATTTTTTGGAATCTTGTTGAATTGCCCGACTTGATATTGAAAAGTATTTTCGATAATAAGATTAAAATGCGGAGTTTATAAATGTTAGCCATGCGATGACTAAGAAATTCATTTGGTCAGGCATGCGATGTCTGAGGAGATTGCGGATTCCAACTGTTGTAGTTTTACACTTTCTTTTCTGCGACCGTAAGTGTAATATGTGATATCGCCAGTTTCGTTGCTATATGCCAACGACAATTGGGATACGCATGTTTACTTACGTTGATGACATGTGATGTTATGTGTTGCTGGATATGTTATATTGGATCGTCGTGTTTGAATAGCCGGGGTTTTTTATGTGAGATGAGTGTTTTTCATTTTCATTCATGTAAAAACTTGTATGTAATATTCTTTTCTTGGGGCACTTCCAGGTTGCGGAAGTTGTCACCGTTGATGTATATTATTTACTTTTCCGCACTAGGATAGACCCAAGGAGGGGAGCACAAGTAACCGGGTTCTGGAGTCCAGTGGGAGACCAACTCGAGAAGTCGAGTCCGGGTCTCCTAACTTTAGAATTGGTAGGGTTGCTTGCCGCTCTCGTAGGGGTCTAGGGGTGTGGGTTTGTCTATTCATCATGACCGTGGAATCCGTGTTTTATACTGGCTCGTATTAAAAACACGGACGTCCTAGTATATCCAATATTTCATATGATATTTTCTGCTGCGTTATCTGCGATGTGATCATGTGATTTGTTCAGATAGATATTATATATAGTATATATGATATATTATATAGACGTTGCTTATGTTTTACACCCACGCTAGCCCTGCCTCGCTCTGGCGTTAGTTACCTAACCTAACGGTGACATCGAGGCGAATGCGGATGGCATAAGCGTACGTTATATTTATCTGTGATGTTTAGGTGGACTTAAATGATGGGATATTCATTAATGAGATTAATGAAAGAAAATAAACCTAATTGATGTTGTGGAATCGAATTTCAAAATAAAAACAGGTAGCTACAGTTCTTGCTTTGCATCGCGGTGTTCCTTGTAGAACATCCTGCACCTTATTCGATGAGGAAAGGGCCGAGATCCTTTCACCGGGAGTGACCCCTTTAGCAATAACTGGCAGATGCTATGCTCTCGGTTTGTTTTTGATTGCTTCTATAGTTTCTGCTTTGCACAGTGATATATATGATATATCCCGCACCTCATTCGACGAGGAAAGGGCCGACGATCCCTTCACCGGGAGTGACCCCTTTAGCAAAACTAGAAAAGCATCAAAAACACTCCATTTCTAAATTCATTCGATCCTACAACGATATCAAGTTCATTACGCAATAGGTTTTCAGAAAAACTTGTCGTAGCCCTCCGTCATTTCAGATAAGTCCTACTTAGTATTCGTGCTACGTTTGTTGACCTCCGTCAAGGCGTAGTGTGCGGTAGCTAACTAGTATTTATCTGCCTATGCATATGATGCAGATTGGATTAGGGTAGTCGTGCGACCTTGTTGACCTCCATCAAGGGTCGTGCGGGTGGGTTTGATTCAATCAAGAAATGACGGGTTGAACTTGACTAGTGGCCTATGGTTTGTTGACCTCCGTCAAGGTCATAAGCTGCTAGGGGCAAAATTATCGGGAATTTCAAGTGTTGAAATTTGCAATGAGATTGCATACCTTCTATGAGATAGTTGGATCCCGATACCCACTGCGAGTAATTGTTACTCCTGCGAGAGTTTTACACATTACAATTAGCCGATCAAGTAGGTGTCTACAAAAGTGTCAACGGGGTTACGCCTCTGGGAAAACGAGGTTTACTGTAATTAGGTCCGTGCGAAAGCACGGGGAACTTCCCTCAAAGTAACGACACTGGCCTGGATGAAAGATTAGCGAACTTGTAGCACGTAATTAATCCCGGCTAGTCTTTCCTTTTAGGGTTTGAAGGAGGATTTATAAAAGCAGTGAGAGCCATCCTGATTAGATAAAATAATAACCAATCTAATCTTGCAAGAGCGCACACTGAGTGTTTTCTTCTCTCTCTCTCCTGGTAGCGACCATGTCACGCCTTAATCAAGATAATAATACGGATGTATTGACCGAACCCGCTTGTTATATTGAGCTCGGGAACGTTGGTCCCGCTCCAACTTATAATTGTTATAAGACAGAGCAGGAAATAGGGGAACACCAGAATTCCTATGCCGCCCAAACGAAGAAAGTGCATATGATGCATCTCCTTCGGGTGTGTTCATTATAAAGAACTGTTTCTCAGTATCCTCTGAATCCTGGGTATTTGATACCGGATCAGGATCCCAGATATGTAATCTGTTACCTAGGGCTACAAAAAGGTAGAAAATTGAGAACGGGTGATAAGTTTCATGAGAGAGAAAACGGGGCAAATGTTGCAGCCAAGTCTGTTGGTCACTGTCACCCTGTATTACCAATATATTGATTCTGAACAAATGCTATTAGATACCGAACCTGATATACAAAATCATATCAGTCTCTTTATAAGTAAAGAAATGATAAAATTTTGTATTGTTGGATAATGTTTTGAACATTTCCTATTTCAAAAGTTGATCGGTTCAGGCACGTTATCTAAAAGCATTGACGTTCTAAATCAAACTACAGTTCCTAGTATACGGAACACATACTGTTAGTTATATGTATGCCCTAGAGGCCATTACTATACATAGGATGTATATTGTAGTGGATGCTAGGACGTATATAGGGAGGACTTTCTTGCTCGACATGATAGTATGCTATCTGGTTGAACTTTACCTTAACGTGTATACTGATTGTCTCTCTGTTACATGTTGGTAAAGCCCTTAGGATGTGTGCTTGACTACCTGGACTATGATGCGGATCATACTAGTGGGGACATGGTAGTCCATAAGTACATCCTTCAAAGTCCCTAGTAGTGGGTGTATCGAGACGGGGCGTCGATATACCAGAGTAGACTAGCGTATACCTTCTCGACCCATACAGATGGGCGATGGATGATCCCATATCCATCGGTGTTTGATATCAGAGATGATATACGGGTGCTCAGTAGAGACTGGGTACACTGGACGGACTCGCCGAGAACTCCCAGATGGTATTATACCTCACGTCAGATGGCAGTTCTCTGGTGACACTGGTACAGAGTAGTCTGTTGACCCGAGATCGTCATAGAGTCTTGTGTGGTTCCCACTGTGCTTTGATTTCCATCTTACCACGTCCAAGAGGGCGTGCAAAACGGTGGTTTTTGGGTACAGTCCCGAGTCACATGGAGGAAATGAGCGATAGGAGGGGATTCGTCTCTCCTGGTATAGGGGGTTGATGTTGCGCTGTGTTCGATTGGCTATAACCGGAAATCCCTGGCCAGGGTTGCTGAGATTTACTGGTAAGTGTTACCAGTAGTTTCTCGAATTGTTATAGACCTCATATCGACACGACTTATCGAGCTATTGGGGTCTGACGTTTACCACCCCTAGGCGAGATATGCGACATATCAGACGATCAGACGGGACTGTACGGTAGTGTTACTGGTTGGATTCACAGGAGTGTGAGCGGGCTTGCTCGTCGATCTTCTGATCGCTCAATACCCGGGTGGCCGTTAAGTTTAGCAGACCGCTTGCGGCTTGTGGGTGTTTGATATGATCAACATCTGCTGCCGGCGTATTGACGAGTCTTTAGAGTCCTACACAGAGGTTTCCTGGCTCAAGCGAAACGAAATAGGAGCGCATATGAGATATGTGCAGGACCGAGAATAATGCGTGTATGTGATACCGTATTCTATTCTTGCGATGAATGTATCGATTAGTTATATGCGATATAACCTAGTTATCGAATCAAGGATTGATTCGATAAGCCGATACATTGGATACTAGCCGGTTATATGCGATATGACCGGATCATTGAATCAAGTGTTGATTTAATGATTTAATGTATAATTATATATTTGATATATTACTTTGCATTAACTAGTATTGGTTCACTTTAAATGGATTTTCTCACTTGGTTTGTGCACATTGTATATGTGATATACTTTTGTACACTTAATTGTATCATGTTTGATGATGCATGTTAACTTGGTTAAGTGTAAAGATTAAACCATGGTTAAGTTAATGATTAGGATTTTCCTTATCTTATTTATTTATTTTTAGAAAGGATTAAAGAGAAGAATGGTGGCTTTCTTTGTTTTTAGTTGAAACTTCATGAAGGTTTGACCAAAGCTACCATTCTTGTCTTCTTCTCCTAACCCTAACCATTCAACTAACCTTGGTTAATTCTCTACACTTGACTATAGTTAAAGTTATGATAAGTATTGATTTACTTTCAATGTTAATTAACTTATCATAATTCTTTCTTCATCTTCTTCAATGAAGAAAAAGCTTACTTCATCAATGGTGATTGATGAATTAGAGTGAGAAATCCAATTCTAAAGTCTACCCACTTCCTATTTCTTCATCCTCTACCTCTTGCCAAGTAGTAGAGTGTGTTTCCTTCACAAGTTTTCATGGCTTGGTGAAGGTGGAGCTTGATCTAGCGATGCCTCGACGTAGATCATCTTCGGCACGAAGCCGACGACCTTGCCCGCTCTTTCTCCGATGAAGCCGAAGCTAGAGCCCGGATTTTGTTTTGGACAGCGGAGATGACTTCATTGCGGATCTATGGAGGTGGAGCACCGGATCTACAAAGGTTGTATTTCCGTTAAACTTTTAGTTAAGTGTTAACTAGATTTCTTTTTCGCCTAGTTATCTAGCCAACGATCCGTAGTTTAGGGTTTCTCAGCACCGTAAATTTTGAAATTGGCATGGTTGGTGCCTTGTGAGACCTCTTGAGAGTGCCCAGGAACCCTGCAGTGGTATCAGAGCCTAGCTAGAGCCTTAGGCGAAGTCTAGACACAATTTGAAGTCCGATCGAACCAAAACCCGAACTCGAAACATGCTCTCTGTCTTTTTTTCAAAAACTGGGATTTTTCCAAATTAAAAATATGCAGATAACCCAGCAGGGAAATCTAAGAATTACGGCGCAAAAAGTTTTGAATGAACAGTGTAAACGGCGGCGGAACCGCGGCATAAGCCTAGCTTATGCGGCGGTTCCGCGGCAGAATCATGACGTCAGCCCTAACTGTTTGCACAGTAATTCATTGTTTCAGGTGCTGAGTTCTCTGGGTATTTTTAAAATTTATTCAAGAGTTGAATTTTCTGGAGTTGTTTTGGGGATTCGGTGTTTTGATCGGAGTATCAAATTTTGTCTGTGTGGCTTTCCGGATAATTTTTTGAATTTGTTAAAAAGTTCGACCGGATATAAATACCCACATGTGAGGGAAATTTCCAAGTGTTGGATTTTTCCGTAGTTTAACGACGTTCTAAGTAGTGCAAGTAACGCGATGGACCCTCTAGAAGACAACAAACCTTAACTCGATTATGTGACCGTCTTGAACTGCCCTTTGAACCTTCGGGTTTGGGGCAGTACGGCGTGCCACATGTGAGGCGTTGGCTTGACCCTTCTACGGCTGGACCGTTGGTACTGAGGCACGAACTGAATGTTGTTAGACTTATTTCATGTGTTGATCTATATCGGGAAAACTTGGGTGTTCGACTGTTTGATCGAAAAGTTTAACATTTTCTATTTATCCGGAATGTGATACAATAATTGGAATTCACAAGTAGTTATGAGATAACTGAATGAATGTTATAAACATAGCAGTTTAGTCTCACTTGATCGGTTGCCACGGAATTTTGATGTGATTAAAAGTCCGTCGCAATCACGTAGCGTACGCGGATACTCGCCGGGTAAACTTAATAGACAGCCTCACTCCATAGCCCTGACCAAGTGACTGTAGGAGAACCCCATCGCCGAAAGCATCCGTCCGGGTGCTCGCGGCAGCGGTGTTCCGCCTTGGTGCACTTCGTCGACGGTATCGGGGGTGCGGCCGCCTACTAAAGTTTACGACGAGCGTTCGATCAGGATGTCGGGAATCTTGTTGAATTACCCGACTTGGTATTGAAAAGTGTTTTCGATAATGAGACTAAAATGCGGGGTTTATAATTGTTAGGTATGCGATGTCTAAGAAATTCATTTGGTCAGGCATGCGATGTCTGAGGTGGTTGCGGATTCCAACTGTTGTAGTTTTACACTTTCTTTTCTGTGACCGTAAGTGTAATATGTGATATCGCCGGTTTCGTTGCTATATGTCAACGATAATTGGGATGCGCATATTTACTTACGTTGATGACATGTGATGTTATGTGTTGCTGGATATGTTATATTGGATCGTCGTGTTTGAATTGCCGGGGGTTTTTATGTGAGATGAGTGTTTTTCATTTTCATTCATGTAAATACTTGTATGTAATATTCTTTTATTTGGGGCGCTTCCAGGTTGCGGAAGTTGTCACCCTTTGTATATTATTTATTTTTCCGCACTAGGATAGACCCAAGGAGGGGAGCACAAGTAACCGGGTTCTGGAGTCCAGTGGGAGACCAACTCGAGGAGTCGAGTCCGGGTCTCCTAACTCTAGAATTGGTAGGGTTGCTTGCCGCTCTCGTAGGGGTCTAGGGGTATGGGCTTGGCTATTCATCACGACCGTGGAATCCGTGTTTTATACTGGCTCGTATTGAAAATACGAACGTCCTAGTATATCCAATGTTTCATATGTTTCTTCTGCTGCGATATCTGTGATGTGATCATGTGATGTTCTGTGATAGATACAGTATATAGTATATATGATATATTATATATATGTTACTTATGTTTTACACCCGCGCTAGCCCTGCCCCGCTCTGCCGTTAGTTACCTAACCTAACGGTGCATGAGGGGATATCGAGGCGAATGCGGATGGCATAAGTGTACGTCGTATTTATCTGTGATGTTTAGGTAACTTAAATGATGGGACTTCATTAATGAGATTAATGAAATAAAAGAAACCTAAGATGTTGTAGAATCGAATTTCAAAATTAAAACAGGTAGCTACATTTCTTGCTTTGCACAGAGGTATATATGATATATCCTGCACCTTATTCGATGAGGAAAGGACCGAGATCCCTTCACCGGGAGTGACTCCTTTAGCAATAACTGGCAGATGCTATACACTCGGTTTGTCTTTTGATTGCTTTTAATAGTTTTTTCTTTGCACAGTGATATATGTGATATATCCCGCACCTCATTCGACGAGGAAAGGACCGACGATCCCTTCATCGGGAGTGACTCCTTTAGCAAAACTAGAAAAGCCTCAAAAGCACTCCATTTCAAAATCATTTGATTCTACAACGATATCAAGTTCATTACGCAATAGGTTTTCAGAAAAACCTGTCGTAGCCCTCCGTCATTTCAGATACGTACTAGTTAGTATTCGTGCTGCGGTTGTTTGGCCTCCGTCAAGGCGTAGTGTACGGTAGCTAACTAGTGCTTATCTGCTAGCATATGATGCGATTGGATTAGGGTATTCGTACGACGTTGTTTGGCCTCCGTCAAGGGTCGTGCGGGTGGGTTTAATTCAATCAGGAAATGACGGGTTGAACTTGACTAGCGGACTATGGGTTGTTTGGCCTCCGTCAAGGTCATAGGACGCTAGGGGCAAAATATTATCGGGAATTTCAAGTGTTGAGATTTGCAATGAGATTGCATACCTTCTATGAGATAGTTGGATCCCGATACCCGCTGCGAGTAAGTGTTACTCCTGGGAGAGTTTTATACATTACAATTAGCCGATCAAGTAGGTGTCTAGAAAGGTGTCAACGAGGTTACGCCTCTGGGAAAACGAGGTTTACATTAATTAGGTTTGTGCAAAAGCACGGGGGACCTCCCTCAAAGTACCGACACTGGCCTGGCTGAAAGATTGGCGAACTTGTAGTGTGTAATTAATCCCAGCTAGTCTTTCCTTTTAGGGTTTGAAGGAAGATTTGATAAAACGCAGTGGAAGCCATCCTGATTAGATAAAATAATAACCAATCTATTCTTGCAAGAGCGCACGCTGAGTGTTTTCTTCTCTCTCTCTCCAGGTAGCGACCATATCACGCCTTAATCAAGATAATAATACGGAATATTGACCGAACCCGCTTGATATACTGAGCTGGGGAACGTTGGTCCCGCTCCAACTTATAATTGTTATAAGACAGAGCAGGAATTTGGGGAATACCAGATTTCCCGTGCCGCCCAAACGAAGAGAGTGCATACTGATGCATCATCTTCGGGTGTGTTCATTACAAAGAACTGTTTCTCTGTATTCTCTACGTCCGGGGTATGTGATACCAGATCATGATCCCAGATATGTAATCTGTTACATAGGGCTACAGATAGGTAGAGAACTGAGAACGGGTGATAAGTTTCATGAGGCAGAAAACGGGGCAAGTGTTGCAGCCAAGTCTGTTGGTCACTGTCACCCTGTATTCCGCATACATTGATTCCGAACGAATGTTATTAGATACCGAACCTGATATACAAAATCATATCTATCTCTTTATTAGTAAAGAAATGATAAAATTTTGTATAGTTGGATAATGTTTTGAACATTTCCTATATCAAAAGTTGATCGGATCAGGCACGTTATCTAAAAGCATTGATGTTCTAAATCAAACTACAGTTCTTAGTATACAGAACACACACAGGAGGATGAGTTCAGAAATGAACGAATTCTTCTTGAGGCATTGTAGACTAGGTCATATCAATGCGACCCGACTAGCTAGAGTTACATATAGATGCATATTTAAATCAGTTTGAATTTACATCTTGTGAAACTCGCCAGTCATGTCACAAAGATACGATGACCATAGCTCTGTTTACTGGAAGCAGAGAAAGAGTTATTGAACTCTTGGGATGATACATGTTGATGTATGTAAGGTCCCCTGTCTACATATGCCAGGACTGGTTCTTTGTACTTCGTTACATTCTCTGATAATCTCTCAAGATTCAGACCTATGTTCCTGTTGAAACACAAGTCCGAACCTTTTGAGATATTCACAGAATATAAGTTAGAAGTAGAGAACCAATAACAGGTATAAGTATTATGTCCTTTGATGAGATCAGGGAGGAGAATACTTGAGCACGGAATTCCTGGACTATTCTAAAGGAGAATGAGATTCTCTCTCAGCATTACTCCTCCGTATACACCATAGCACGATGGTATATCGGGGCGGAGCAATCACACCCTATATGATAAGGTGTGCTCTATGATGAGTACTACTGAGTTACCTATTTCCTTTTGGGAGTTATGCACTTGAGAAGCTGCATACCTATTGAATAGGGTTCAAATCAAATCAGTTGCCTACCACTTCATATGTGATATGGAAAGGGAAGAGCCCATCTCTTAAGTTGGTTAAGATTTGGGGTTGTCCAGCCTATGTCTGAAAAGTATAATCCGGACAAGCTCGAGGCAAGGTCTGTTATGTAGAACTGGAAATGTTCCAGCTATACAAACTACAGCTGATGATTTGAAAGAACCAAAGGATTCAGTAGATTCCAACGAACCTCAGCCTCTCCGCCGATCTAGTAGAGTTCCTCACCCACTTGAGAGATACTTCGGTTTCTCTATGACAGTGGGAGCAAGGATTGCATCATGAGATGATGACCCAACTAGTTTCGAGCTGGCCATCAGGAGTGGGACCCTGTAAGAATGGTTGGATGCTTAGCGATCTGAGATGGAATCCTTATACACCAACAAAGTATGGACTTTGGTTGCTATATCTGAAGGGTTAAATCCCCGTCAGGAGCAAGTAAATCTTGAGAAGATTACTTGGTGTAGATGGAAAAGTTGAGACTTTCAAAGCTAGACATGTTAAAGCTTTTTGTCATCGACCAGGCGTGGATCATGAGGATACCTTTTTCTAAGGAGCTATGCTTAAGTCCATCCAGATCCTACTTGCCACGGCTACATACCATGACTACGATATCTGGTGGTTGGGTGTCATGACAGCTTTTCTAAATGATGTTTTAGAAGAGAGCGTCTATAAGTACACAGCCAGAGGGCCTCGTAGACAGTGGGAGCAGCGGAAACGTGTGCAAGATGCTTTATAGGATAAAGCAGGCATCGCGGAGTTGGAACATCTGTTTTGATGAATTAGTCAAAGAAGTTGACATCATCAAAATGGTAGATGAACCTTGTATAAACAAAAAGGTAGTAGGGAGTATGGTGATGATCCTCGTAGAGTACGTGGATGACATACTCTTGATAGGAAAAGAGTTTCCTATGCTACACTCGATCAATCTCCGCTTATCACAATGATTCTCCACATAGGATCAAAGTGATACCTCCTAAATCCTGGGTTTTTGGATCTATGAGATAGATCTAATTGGATGTTAGGATTCTCACTAGTTGTAGTGAGACGGTATCAATCGATCCTGGGGAGAATCACTGGAAGGGTTCCAGGGTGATAATGACGACTGAATGTCAGTCGCAGGCATTGTCTTTACCCTCAGTAAAGGGACGGTATGTTGGAAGAGTTCCAAGCTAAATACCGTGACATACTAGACGATAAAGGCAAGATACATCGCTACTTAAGATGCTACCAAAGAGGCTGTTTGGGTGTATATTGGTTCATGAGATGAACTATGTTCCTCCCATTGTGTGACAATGGAGTTGTGGCTTATGCCAAGGAACGCCGGTCCCATCAGTGATCCAGAATATTCTAAGGCAGTATCACCTGATCATGGAGATGGTTGATCTCCAGGGTGATCGAGGTAAGGAGAGCAGACTCAGAGGATAACACGGCCGATCCACTCACGAAGGCCTGTTCCCAGAGAGAGATTTTTATGGGATGGTTGAGTATGAGATACTACAACCACTGCTATCAGATGGCCCTAGTGTAAGTGGGAGATTGTTAGTTATATGTATGCCCTAGAGGCCATTACTATACATAGGATGTATATTGTAGTGTATGCTAGGACATATATAGGGAGGACTTTCTTGCTCGACATGATAGTATGCTATCTGGTTGAACTTTACCTTAACGTGTATACTGATTGTCTCTCTGTTACATGTTGGTAAAGCCCTTAGGATGTGTGCTTGACTACCTGGACTATGATGCGGATCATACTAGTGGGGACATGGTAGTCCATAAGTACATCCTTCAAAGTCCCTAGTCGTGGGTGTATCGAGACGGGGCATTGATATACCAGAGTAGACTAGCGTATACCTTCTCGACCCATACAGATGGGCGATGGATGATCCCATATCCATCGGTGTTTGACATCAGAGATGATATACGGGTGCTCAGTAGAGACTGGGTACACTGGACGGACTCGCCGAGAACTCCCAGATGGTATTATACCTCACGTCAAATGGCAGTTCTCTGGTGACACTGGTACAGAGTAGTCTGTTGACCCGAGATCGTCATAGAGTCTTGTGTGGTTCCCACTGTGCTTTGATTTCCATCTTATCACGTCCAAGAGGGCGTGCAACACGGTGGTTTTTGGGTACAGTCCCGAGTCACATGGAGGCAATGAGCGATAGGAGGGGATTCGTCTCTCCTGGTATACGGGGTTGATGTTGCGCTGTGTTCGATTGGCTATAACCGGAAATCCCTGGCCAGGGTTGCTGAGATTTACTGGTAAGTGTTACCAGTAGTTTCTCGAATTGTTATAGACCTCATATCGACACGACTTATCGAGCTATTGGGGTCTGACGTTTACCACCCCTAGGCGAGATATGCGACATATCAGACGATCAGACCGGACTGTACGGTAGTGTTACTGGTTGGATTCACAGGAGTGTGAGCGGGCTTGCTCGTCGATCTTATGATCGCTCAATACCCGGGTGGCCGTTACGTTTAGCAGACCGCTTGCGGCTTGTGGGTGTTTGATATGATCAACATCTGCTGCCGGCGTATTGACGAGTCTTTAGAGTCCTACACAGAGGTTTCCTGGCTCAAGCGAAACGAAATAGGAGCGCATATGAGATATGTGCGGGACCGAGAATAATGCGTGTATGTGATACCGTATTCTATTCTTGCGATGAATGTATCGATTAGTTATATGCGATATAACCTAGTTATGGAATCAAGGATTGATTCGATAAGCCGATACATTGGATACTAGCCGGTTATATGCGATATGACCGGATCATTGAATCAAGTGTTGATTTAATGATTTAATGTATAATTATATATTTGATATATTACTTTGCATTAACTAGTATTGGTTCACTTTAAATGGATTTTCTCACTTGGTTTGTGCACATTGTATATGTGATATACTTTTGTACACTTAATTGTATCATGTTTGATGATGCATGTTAACTTGGTTAAGTGTAAAGATTAAACCATGGTTAAGTTAATGATTAGGGTTTTCCTTATCTTATTTATTTATTTATTTATTTTTAGAAAGGATTAAAGAGAAGAATGGTGGCTTTCTTTGTTTTTAGTTGAAACTTCATGAAGGTTTGACCAAAGCTACCATTCTTGTCTTCTTCTCCTAACCCTAACCATTCAACTAACCTTGGTTAATTCTCTACACTTGACTATAGTTAAAATTATGATAAGTATTGATTTACTTTCAATGTTAATTAACTTATCATAATTCTTTCTTCATCTTCTTCATCTTCTTCAATGAAGAAAAAGCTTACTTCATCAATGGTGATTGATGAATTAGAGTGAGAAATCCAATTCTAAAGTCTACCCACTTCCTATTTCTTCATCCTCTACCTCTTGCCAAGTAGTAGAGTGTGTTTCCTTCACAAGTTTTCATGGCTTGGTGAAGGTGGAGCTTGATCTAGCGATGCCTCGACGTAGATCATCTTCGGCACGAAGCCGACGACCTTGCCCTCTCTTTCTCCGATGAAGCCGACGCTAGAGCCCGGATTTTGTTTTGGACAGCGGAGATGACTTCATTGCGGAGCTATGGAGGTGGAGCACCGGATCTACAAAGGTTGTATTTCCGTTAAACCTTTAGTTAAGTGTTAGCTAGATTTCTTTTTCGCCTAGTTATCTAGCCAACGATCCGTAGTTTAGGGTTTCTCGGAACCGTAAATTTTGAAATTGGCATGGTTGATGCCTTGTGAGACCTCTTGAGAGTGCCCAGGAACCCTACACATACAAGAGGAAGAGTTCAGAAATGAACGAATCCTTCTTGAGGCATTGTAGACTAGGTCATATCAATGCGACCCGACTGGCTGAAGTTACATTTTAGATGCATATTTAAATCAGTTTGAATTTACATCTTGTGAAACTTGCCAGTCATGTCACAAAGATTAGATGACCATAGCTCCGTTTACTGGAAACAGAGAAAGAGTTAGTAAACTCTTGGGACTGATACATGATGATGTATGTAAGGTCTCCTGTCTACACATGCCAGGATTGGTTCTTTATACTTCATTACATTCTCTGACAGTCTCTCAAGATTCAGCCATATGTTCCTGTTGAAACATAGGTCCGAAACTTTTGAGATATTCACAGAATATAAGTTAGAAGTAGAGAACCAAAATACGGGCATAAGTATTATGTCCTATGATAAGATCAGGGAGGAGAATACTTGAGCACGAAATTCCTGGATTATTCTAAAGGAGAATGAGATTCTCTCTCAGCATTACTCCTCCGTATACACCACAGCACGTCGGTGTATCGAGGCGGAGCAATCACACCCTATATGATAAGGTGTGCTCTATGATGAGTACTACTGAGTTACCTATTTCCCTTTGGGAGTTATGCGCTTAAGAAGCTGCATACCTATTGAATAGGGTTCCAATCAAATCAGTTGCCTACCACTTCATATGTGATATGGAAAGGGAAGAGCCCATATCTTAAGCTTGTTAAGATTTGGGGTGTGTCCGGCCTATGTCTAAAAGCAAAATCCGGACAAGCTCGAGGCAAGATCTATTATGTAGAACTGGAAATGTTCCAGCTATACAAACTGCAGCTGATGATTTGGTAGAACCAAAGGATTCAATAGTAACCGATGAACCTCAGCCTCTCCGCCGATCTAGTAGGGTTTCTCACCCACCCGAGAGATACTTCGGTTTCTCTATGACAGCGGGAGTGAGGATTGCATCATGAAATGATGACCCAACTAGTTTCGAGCTAGCCATCAGGAGTGGGACTCTGTAAGAATGGCTGGATGCTTAGCGATCTGAGATGGAATCCTTATACACCAACAAAGTATGGACTTTGGTTGCTATATCTGAAGGGTTAAATCCCCATCAGGAGTAAGTATAACTTGAGAAGATTACTTGGTGTAGATGGAAAAGTTGTGACTTTCAAAGCTAGACTTGTTAAAGGTTTTTGTCATCAACCAAGCGTGGATAATGATGAAACCTTTTCCAGGGACTATGCTTAAGTCCATCCAGATCCTACTTACCATTGCTACATACCATGACTACGATATCTGGCGGTTGGGTGTCATGACTGCTTTTCTAAATAATGATTTTGAAGACAGAGTCTATAAGTACACAGTCAGAGGGCTTCGTAAACAGTGGGTGCAGCGGAAACGTGTGTAAGATGTTTTATATGATAAAGCAGGCATCGCGGAGTTGGAACATCTGTTTTGATGAGTTAGTCAAACAGTTTGACATCATCAAAATGGTAGATGAACCTTGTATATACAAAAAGGTAGTAGGGAGTATGGTAGTAATCCTCGTAGAGTACGTGGATGACATACTCTTGATAGGGAAGGAGTTTCCTATGCTACGCTCGGTCAATCTCCGCTTATCACAAGGATTCTCCATATAGGATCAAAGTGATACCTCCTAAATCCTGAGTTTTCATTAATGAGATAGATGTAAATGGATGTTAGGATACTCACTACATGTAGTGAGATGGAATCAATCGATCCTGGGAAGAATCACTGGAAGGGTTCCAGGATGATAAGGACGACTGAATGTCAGTCACAGGTATTGTCTTTACCCTCAGTAAAGGGACGGTATATTGGAAGAGTTCCAAGCTAGATACCGTAGCAAACAAGACGATAAAGGCTGGATACATCGCTACTTAAGATGCTACCAAAGAGGAAGTCTGGGTGTATATTTGTTCATGAGATGAACTTTGTTCCTCCCATTGTGTGACAATAGAAGCGTGGCTTTGGCCCAGGAACCCCGGTCCCATCAGTGACCCAGACGTATTCTGAGGCAGCATCACCTGATCATGGAGATAGTTGATCTCCAGGGTGATCAAGGTTAGGAGAGTAGACTCGGAGGACAACACGGCGGATCCACTCACAAAGGCCTTTTCCCAGAGAGAGACTTTTATGGGATGGTTGAGTATGAGATACTGCAACCACTACTACAGATGGCTCTAGTGCAAGTAGGAGATTGTTAGTTATATGTATGCCCTAGAGGCTGTTAGTGTATATGCCCTAGAGGCCATTACTGTATCATACTAGTATGTATATTACTTGATGGAAGCTTGGGATATTCACAGTTGTATATACAATCTTGCTCGAAATGGTAGTATGCTACTTGGTTTGTCTCTGCTTTAATATGTGCATGTGTTTCTTTTAGCATATCGCTTATATACATATTAATAGAGCCCTTAGGATCTTTGCTTGATTACCAGCGTTGTGATGGCGCTCACACTCGTGGGGCTGGGTAATCCATAAGCACATCCTTATACAGGTCCCTAGTCGTTGGACTATCGAGACAGGGCATCGATACTCCGGAGTAGACTAGCGTATGCGCTTCTCATACCAGCGAGGGAGACGGTCTGTCCCACAGCCGTCAGTACGTCGTACTTGAGATAGTATGCGGGTGCTCGTCAGGTTAAGAGTACACTGGACAGGACTCGTCGGGAACCGTTGGTTGGTATTATACCTATCGTCAGTTATCAGTTCCCAGGTGACATGAGTACAGCTTAGTCCGCTGACTTGACACTGTCACTTCGCCTCGAGTGTGTTCCCACTGCACTTTGATTACTACCCTACCACGGCTCAAAGGAGTCGTGCAAACAGGTAGTTTTTGGGTGCAGTCCCGAAGCACTTGGAGGCAGTGATGGTTAGACAGGATTCGTCTCTCCCGGTATTGGGGGTTGACATCGCGCTGTGTCCAGGAAAGCCATTACACAAGTAGTCCCTGGCCAGGGCAAGCGAGATATACTGGTATGTTTCCAGTGTTATCTCAGGGTGTTCTGGGCTACACTCCGACACGACTTGTACCGCTATTAGGGGACTGACGTTCACCGCCCCCTAGGCCCGCCATGCGATGTATGAGACGAACAGACCGGACTGTACGGAGACTGTCACATACAGGCTCAGTAGGAGTTCAGATGGGGTCACCTCGTCAGTCTTCTTATCGGCATCTACCTGGGGACCATTACGTACAGCTAGTGCCGCTTGGGGTCTGTGGTTAAACCCACTGCCAGCGTAGTGTCGAGTCTTTAGAGTCCCACACAGAGAGCTATTCGCCTTTAGGCAAAATGAGTAGAGGTCGCACGGTTTTGCGACAGGGTTCGTTCACATCCGCGCACTTGTGCACGTTTGCCGTCCGGACAGTTTATACTAGCGGGCTTTGGTTTAATCCAGATCCTAGTATATGATTTGGGATTGGTTTTATCTCTTTGTATTCATGTTCCTCATATCACGAATGCGGGTGCGTATGCACAGTTGATTGAGACAGAGGAAGAGGACTTTGATTAGGGTTAATGACCATTGTCATTTTGCTAACCCTAATGCTTATGTGTGTATTATGGTTAATTGAAATTAGTTAAATATAATTGTGCATGGTTAGGGTTGTTGACCATTTGACATTCTTGACTTGTTGACCTAGGTTGACAATTTGACCATCATCATTTCATTTGAAAGATGCTCTTTGATCATTGCAATTTGCATTAAAAATGAAATGATAATGGTCATGTCTTGATTAAGCCATGACAATTATCTCACTAATTTTCAATTTACAATAATTCACACATATATGTGAGAATGCTTCATAATTCTCTCATTCTATCATATACTTTCTCTCTCTTGCTCTTCCTCTTCCTCAAGCTCTCCCCTCTCATGTGTTGAGAAACACTTGAGCTTGAGAGAAAACCTCTTCTAGATAATCTTTACTCTCATCTAGGGTTCTAGGATTAGCACTTCTAGCACCTTAGTTACTTCTAGCTTGAAGTTGAAGCCAAAGGTTGAGGCTTTCGGGTGGATCCTTCTTCGACTCGAGAAGGGGACAAGGCGAGAAGGGGACAAGGCGATCTCTTTCTTAGACTCCAAGGAGCAAGGAGAGAAGGACATAAAGCCCTAGGTATAACCATTCTTCCTTGTAGCTAATTTCTAGTTAGCTTTTAGTTAGTTTTGTTTAGTAAAGATCCCGACTTTGTCTAGTCCACGTTGCCTAGAGTAGTAAAAATCCGATTTTTATTCCGTTTTCCGCCTCCCCGCAAGCACCGGGGTGGGCAACGTGGACTTACAGTGGTATCAGAGCCTAACTAAACATAAACTAGCTAGGTAGTAAAGTGTATGGAAGTTCAATCGGAAAAAATCACAAAACTAAAAACACAAAACCCTAACTTTCTGTTGAAATTTTTTCTGCTCAAAATAAAATAAATCTTACGTCAAAAATCATCTCAGGGTTTTGTTAAGAAACTCACCGAACCCGGTCCAGTGAATCGTTCAAAGCGCCGCGGTTCCGCGGCAATAGCAAGCTATTGCCGCGCAACTGCGGCCGAGTTGACTCGGTTCTGGGTCGAGTTTGGTGCAGTGTTCTTCTGACTTGGTTTTGGGATTTTTAAGATGGTTTATTTGTGCCCAGGTTTTCCAGAAAAGAAATTTGTTTTTGGGGGCCTATAAATCCGTATTTTTTGATCGAACTTCACTACACTTTGACTAATGGGTTATATCTGTGATGTTTATATGTATTGAACGTCGGCTAATCGCTATACGTCGATTAGTGGGGGTTATACATATCTGTGATCTGTGTTTGATGATGGTATGTGTATATGAATGTGTTGGATTATCGCGGGTGAATAGCCGGGGTGGATGTGAGATGAGTGTTTCTTTTTCTTTCATTCATGTAACATGTAAATTGATGTATTATTATTTGTATGGCCGCACAACCGGGTCGGGGTTGTAGCCGTCATTGTATAATTCTTTTTACTATTTTTGCTCCTAGGATAGACCCATGGAGGGGGTGCACAAACTACCGGGTATCTCGAAGTGCCGAGTGGCCTACTCACGGTGTTGAGGGAGGTTGCTTCGCTTCGGGTACTTGGCGGGTAGTTTGCCGCACCCGTAGGGGTCTTGGGTGGGGTATTGGCTATTCACCACGACCGTGTAATCCGCTTTTCGTTGCAGGCTCGAACGGATTGCGGATTCCTAGTATATCTAATGTATTCATCTGTGATCTGTAATGTCTATCATTGCTATATATTTATATACTATAACTGTTTAGGCGTTGCTTATGTTTTACAGCCGCGCTAGCCCAGCCCTCGCTCTGTCGTTAGTTAAGTAACCTAACGGGTGATGACGGGGCCCCGTGGCGAATGCGAATGGATAAGCATTGTAAGTCGATGTACTACACCCCAATACTTGTGGGGAGGCGGAATTTTCAAAAACGAACTTGTTTAGTGAACAAACATCGACTAACCGCTTAAATCGAAGCTAAACTATAAATAACCAAACACAAAGTGTTTCTAAACTACTGTGTTTCGGGATTATACCTAATGAACCAACTCCTTCGTCTTTACGATCTCCTTGTCCTCCTCGGCCTTCTCTTTGTAGTAGACGATCCACCCGAGAGCAAAACTCCAAGCTTAGCCTCTAAACTTGAGGCAACTTGTTAGTGTATATGCCCTAGAGGCCATTACTGTATCATACTGGTTTGTATATTACTTAATGGATGCTTGGGATATTCACCTTGTATATACAATCTTGCTCAAAATAGTAGTATGCTACTTGGTTTGTTTCTACTTCAATGTGTACATGTGTTTATTTTTGTATATCGCCTATACACATTAGTAGAGCCCTTAGGATCTTTGCTTGATTACCAGCGATGTGATGGCCGTCACACTAGTGGGGCTGGGTAATCTATAAGCACATCCTTATGCAGGTCCCTGGTCGCAGGACAATCGAGACAGGGCATCGATACTCCGGAGTAGACCAGCGCATGCGCTTCTCATCCCAGTGTGGGAGACGGTCTGTCCCACAGCCGTCAGTACGTCGTACTTGAGATAGTATGCGGGTGCTCGTTAGGTTACGGGTACACTGGACAGGACTCGTCGGGAACTGACTAGTTGGTATTATACCTATCGTCGGTTATCAGTTCCCAGGTGACATGAGTACAGCTTAGTCCGCTGACTTGACACTGTCACTTCGCCTCGAGTGTGTTCCCACTGTACTTTGATCACTACCCTACCACGGCTCAAAGGAGTCGTGCAAACAGGTAGTGGTTGGGTGCAGTCCCGAAGCACTTGGAGGCAGTGACGGTTAGACAGGATTCGTCTCTCCCGGTATTGGGGGTTGACATCGCGCTGTGTCTAGGAGAGCCATATCTCGACGAGCAAGTTCCAGGAATATAAGAATGAAGTAGAAAAATAAACAGGCAAAAGTATCAAGGCATTGAGATCTGATCGAGGTGGTGAATACTTGAGTGCCGAGTTCCTGGGTTACATAAAAGAGAATGGAATTCTCTCTCAGCTTACTCCTCCATACACTCCGCAACATAACGGTGTATCGGAGAGACGGAACCGAACCCTATTGGATATGGTACGGTCCATGATGAGTAACGCTGAGTTACCGCGATCGTTCTGGGGATATGCGCTAGAATCAGCTGCATACCTTTTGAACCGAGTTCCCACTAAGACTGTGCCTACCACACCATATGAGTTATGGAGTGGGTAGAAACCCTATCTTCAATACCTGAAGATTTGGGGATGTCCAGCTTGTGTCAAAAAGCAGCATACGGACAAACTAGAGGCACGCTCAGTACTGTGCAAGTTTGTGGGATACCCAAAGAACTCCAGAGGGTATCTTTTCTATTACGCAGAGGAACAAAAAGTCCTTGTTTCTCGTAATGCCCATTTTCTGGAACATCAGTTCTTAGAAAAAGAAATAAGTGGGAGCGCAATAGAACTGGAAGAAATTCCAGAACCATAAGCTATTACTGAAAGTTTAGTAGAACCAGAGGGTTCGAAAGATCAGGACATTCCCACGCCACTCCGCAGGAGTAGTTGACAATCTCATCGAGATACTACGGTTTTCTCATTGACGGGGATAGAGAGGATTGCAACATAGATTGTGATGAGACTACTAGCTTCCAGCAAGCCATTCAGAGTGTTGACTCGGTAAAATGGCTCGATGCAATGCGGGCCGAAATGGAGTCCATGTACACCAACAAAGTATGGACGTTGGACATTGCTCCAGATGGGGTAAAACCCGTAGGATGCAAGTGGATCTTCAAAAGGAAGATTGGTGTAGATGGACAGGTTGAGACCTATAAAGCTAGACTGGTTGCAAAGGGTTTTCTTCAGCGACCTGGTTTGGATTATGACGAAACCTTTTCTCCAGTAGCTATGCTGAAATCTATTCGGATCCTTCTTGCCATTGCTGTCTTCCACGATTATGAAATTTGGCAGATGGACGTAAAGACCGCTTTTCTAAATGGACATTTAGAGGAGTGTGTCTATATAGACCAGCCAGAGGGTTTCATTCAGAGTGGGAGCAGCGGAAAGGTGTGCAAGTTGCTTAAGTCCATTTATGGACTAAAGCAGGCATCGCGGAGCTGGAACATCTGTTTTGATGAGACGGTCAAGGAATTTGGCTTTATCAAAAATCCAGATGAACCATGCATCTATTGTAGATTTGTAGCGAGAACTGTAGTATTCCTCATTTTATACGTGGATGACATTCTCTTAATAGGAAATGACATTCCTATGCTACAATCTGTCAAGGGGTTCTTGTCACAGATTCTCCATGAAAGACCTGGGTGATGCCTCATACATTCTGGGGATCCGGATCTACCGTGACAGATCCAAGAGGATTTTAGGACTATCACAGTCCAGGTACATCGACACCATACTGAAAAGATTCAGTATGGAAGATTCCAAGCGCGGTAATCTACCGGCTTGTCACGGGATCACCCTCTCCAAAGAGATATCTCCCAAGACTAATTTGGAGAGGGATCGCATGTCTATTATACCGTACGCTTCTGCGGTAGGCTCTATAATGTATGCGATGTTATGTACCAGACCAGATGTGGCTTATGCACTTAGTATAGTAAGCAGGTATCAGTCAAACCCTGGGGAGAAACATTGGATAGCGTTAAAGAACATTCTCAAGTACCTGAGAAGGACTAAGGAGATGTTCTTGGTGTATGGCGGAAAAGACCTCCAGATTGAGGCCTTTGCTGACTCCATCATCCAGAGTGACAAGGATGATTCCAAGTCCATGTCGGGTTTTGTCTTTACCCTCAATGGAGGGGCGGTGTGTTGGAAGAGCTCCAAACAGGAAACCGTTGCTGACTCGACTATGGAAGCGGAATACATCGCTGCATCTGATGCCGCAAAAGAAGCTGTCTGGATGAGGAAGTTCTTGAATGAACTTCAGGTGGTTCCGTCCATTGTTGACCCAATACCTCTGTATTGCGACAACAACAGGGCTATAGCTTTAGCGAAGGAACCCAGGTCCTATCAGAAATCCAGACACATCTTGAGGCGGTATCACCTGATCAGGGAGATCGTGGATCGCCAGGAGATCGAGGTTCAGAGGGTTGCTTCAGAAGATAACACTGCAGATCCATTCACGAAGGCCTTACCCCAGACTCAGTTCGAGCGGCTGATCGAGATGATAGGTCTTCGAGAATCTGTGCAGCTTCAAATTGGAACCAGATTCAAATCATGCAGCTTCTCCAGTGCATGTCAACTAAATGGAAAGAGGCCGATCAGCTTTACTCAACTTAGGAGTGCTTCCAATTATGAGTAAGCTGAAAGAGAAGCAAGTTCTCTTAATCATTACTATCAACTGAATACCATACACAATTATCTACATCTTCGATCACCTTGAAGAATCCTGATACTTGCAATAGTTGGTTCTCTACTTTATTCATATACTTATAACTTCTCAAAACTTGGACCTTTTGTTTCTACGAAATACTTGTCTAAAAACTAGAGAAGTCATAAGTAAACCGAATATAGTACGAGGACCAACCCCTCTGTCCTACTGGACACTGGACAACATACAATACTCTGTATAAGTCCCTTGAGTCTAATAACTTATTCCCTGTGTGTCGTAGGTTGAAAACTGTACTTATGGTTAAGAAGAATTACACCGCTGTTTAATGCTTCTTACCTAACCATCCACTGATATAGGTAAATGTCATAGACATAATTTCAAAAAGTTATATCTCACTTTATAAAAATAAACGTACAGATATATCAATTTGAAATTGGTACATAACAACGGATATTCAAAACCAAATATTTGCTATCCGGCAAACAACCCAGACGATTTCCTCAAATATCACTGATCAGTCGAAAATATTGCATTTTTAACACGTCAATTTCCCTACCATTTGCACTCATCTAGAGGTGTTTGGTATTAATATAGCACATATTAGCAAAACAGCCGTAAAATACCAAATAACATGTGCTGTATACAAAAATCGACATTTCTGAGGGAAATTGAGTGTTTATCATTGCATCGCATATTCTTTGTGTACCGCAATACTTGTCTCGAGAATCTGTGCAGGAAATTCCAAGAAAAGAACCGAAACTGTTAAAAGTGCTGATCAAAATAAACCAAGTCCAAGACTTGAGATCTGGCAGTGAACTATAGCGACTTATGAGATTCCACACATTATAAAAGTGCCATAAAAACAACACAAAAAGAGCACAGAAATTTCAAGCAGCAAGGCCATCAATGGGCCGCGAATTCGCGGCCAATAGGTGCTGTAAGCCCGCGGAGGCGCCCCGGCCGTCGACCCGACGCCGGAAACGCGGAAAACAAAAACTTTGCGAACTTTGCAAAACGGCACCACCGCGGACTTTTTACCCGGATCGGGCCATTAACCTAGCTAGCTAGCAAAAAGAAAAGAGTAGAGATGCTATACCAAACGATCCGTGTCCTTCGGTCTTCGTCTCCACTCCGATCTACCGCGGAATCTCCGTCTCCTCCTCGCTCGTCGGAAAGGGGCACCACGTAGCCGGAATCTTTTACGGGCTCCCGCCTCTTGACCGAGGCAACTCGGGCGCGAAGTTGGCTAGCCGACGCGTCCAAGGCTTGCTATAGAATAGTGTAGAAAGCATGTCTCTTGGGGTTCTTGAAGTTGCCATGAAATGGTGGAGGAATCAAGAAGAGAAGGAGAGAAAAGAATGAGCTTTTTTAAGCTAATCTTTTTGCAACTCAAGAATGAGATAGAAAAATGCCACACACCAAAATAATACCCACTCTCTCTCTCTTGAAGTGGCCGGCCCCTTCTCACAAGAATGAGATTGGAGAGAGAAAAATGCAAGAAGAAGAATATATCAACAAAATGGAAAATGGTCAAACTCATTTCTCATTTCAATCCCTTCACCACCTTTCACAAGAAAAGCAAGTGATGAGATTAAAAAAGAATCTCATCATGAAGCAAGTCTCATCATGCCACAAATAAGCAAGAAAGCCCCTCCACTAAGTGTTAATTGCAAACTTGCAATTAACACCCTCCATCAAGAAAGTCCGGCCGAGAAGGAATGAAGGAAAACCGGCCGGAACGGAATGCAAACTGGCAACTTCAGAAAACCGATCCCGTAATAAATTACAGGAAAACCCCACTACTGCAAATACATGCCCGCATTTGTATTCGCACTGAACACAAATGCAAAGAGATAAGGTCTACACTATCTAAAACTAGAATCCGGCTTAAGCCAAAGCCGGCTAGTAAAATCTGTCCGATCACGATCCGTGCAATACCGCACGTATCTGATCGAACCCTGCCATATCTCCATACGGCCTCTACAGCGTTTCGCCCGAAACTTGAGTAACTGTCTGTGTGGTGGACTCTAAAGACTCGTCAATACTATGGCTGTGGACTTAACCACTAGCACGTCAGAGGTATTAGCCATACGTGACGGGCCACCAGCTATTGACCAAAAGGGACGTCGATGAGCGAACTCATCCTGACACCCTACTGAGCCTGTCAGTGACAATATCCGTACAGTCCGGTCCGTTCGTCTATGAGCATCGCATGGCGGGCCTAGGGGGTTGGTAAAAGTCAGACCCCCAAAAGCGGTACAAGTCGTGTCGGAGTGTAGCCCAGAACACCCTGAGATACTACTGGAATACCTACCAGCAAATCTCCTGCCTTGGCCAAGGACTTTTCATGTTCTGGCTCTCCTAGACACAGCACGACCTCACCCCCAATACCGGGAGAGACGAACCCCTGCAGATCCGCTCACTGCCTCCATGTGGCTCGGGACTGTACCCAACTAAAACCTGTTTGCACGACTCCTTTGAGCCGTGGTAGGGTAGTAATCAAAGTACAGTGGGAACTCACACGAGACAAATGACGATCCCAGGTCGATGAACTAACCTGTACACATGTCACCAGGGAACTGCTATCTGACGTCTGGTATATCCCAACTAGCAGGTTCCCGGCGAGTCCTGTCCGGTGTACTCATAACCCAATGAGCACCTGTATACATCTTAGGTGAACCAACTGACACCAGTGGCTTGTGAGACCGGCCACCGCCCCTCGTCGGGGTCTCGACTGTATACACTAGTCTACTCCGGAGTATCGATGCCCTGTCTCGAAACTCCCACGACTAGGGACCTTTTAAGGATGTGCTTGTAGACCCCCAGCTCCCACTTATATGATCGCCCTCATACTGCTGGTGGTCAAGCAAGAATCCTAGGGGCTCTATCAACGTGTAATAGCGACGTGTCATGTCACCTAAAGCAGTACACGATGATAAAGGTAAACCAGATAGCACACTATCATCTCGAGTAAGACTGTCCTACCGGGATAGGTCCTCCCCTCAATCATTGCAATCACGTGCCTGTGACCCAATAATTGACTCTGAGGGCACTATCTCCAACAATCTCCCACTTGCACTCAAGGCTAATTATTGCGATGTCGCATACTCACAGCCCGTGTGATACCGAACACCCAACTCCTCTACTAGTCAGTCTCGCAAAGCTCGTTTGCGAAACTATTGCGTTCGAGGAATAGCCTCAGTGAGTGGATCCGCTTTGATGTTTCTTTCTATGTCTCTCTATATCTCATATTCGTAGAGAAAACTATCTCCCGAAATGAGCAATACCTGTCCTAGAATGTCTGGATGTCTGATGGGACCTAGCTCATAAATGAACTCCAAATCCAAACTTCTTAGACTGTATCGACAACTGAACTTAATCAGTGTCCTGCGCCATGCCTTCCCTCAGTTTCCACCTGGACCACCTGTCCAAAATACTGCCCCTCGTCATGAGGGAAAACTATAACTCTGACAACCTCCCTGTCGTCCAGGTCACCTTGGAAGCCTGGAATGATAACTGTCTCCTGCATGAGGCTGTTGTTATCATATCCCTAGAACATTCACTTATGTTCTAAAACTGCTTCCGACTGTTTCTCCAGGATTGGATCAATATCAACTTATTGCACCTACTGCAAGAACAACATCTGGTGTGGTACTTGACATCTCATGATTGACTCAATTGCCTAAGCAAGTGATCTGCCAATCATGCACATCCCTCTCCCCTTTAGTCTGTAAGACACCTTCAGAGAGGGTGACTCCATTACCTGCAGGTACACTACCGTGCCAGGAGTCGTCCATTCTAAATACTCATAGAATGCGGTCAAAGTACCCAGATTGGGAAACCACCCAAATCTAGATCTAAAATTATAGATCTAGTAACCAGAATGTCTGATATAATATCCAAGCCCTATGTGGAGAAACCACTGTGTGACGACCAAAGTATAACCGATCGTAGTATAGGAATATCACTTCCTACTCTGTGTATGTCATCAAATACCAGGACATCACACCCTACTACCTTCTTAACAGATCCATCCCCTATTCTGATGGAGTCAAACCTATGACTTCACATCAGAAATAGATGATCTAGCTCCGTTATATCTGCTTTAGTCTATAAATAGACATAATCCTGATATCCACCAATGCTTCCGCTGCTCCCACTGACTATGACAACCCTCTGGCAGAGTCATATACACGTACACTTCTAAAGTAAGTTTAGAACGACGCTATACTCATCCTCCCGCCGGGTCTCGCAGCCTGGAACAACAGCAATGGCAAGTGTGGGTAAACAAGAACCTCCCTGCCACCGTCCTTGAGCATACCGAAGTACCTCTCGAGTGCCTGAGGTTACCCACCATATCTGCGGAGTGGCCAATGGAATGTCAAACCAGATTGAATCTTTAGGTTCTTATGAAATCTTCAGTAATCGTTTGTGGTTCTGGAATCACTTCCAGTTCTACCATACTCCCACTACTGTTTTTCTGAAAAAAAATCCATTTTTGATAAAACTGTGGCGAGTCAAGAACAATATCACTATTGATCTTCCAGATGGTAGAAAATCAACCCTCGTCATAGCCCGGGTCAACCCACAAATAGCCACTACTGAAACGTGCCTTGAGTTGTCCAGAGTCTGGTTTTAAGCATAAGCCGGACAACTCCCCGTATCTTAACAATGTCAAGATATGAACTGTTCTATATCCAAGAAACAGAGGCACTGATTTAATTGAACCAGATTCAAATCATGCAGCTGTCTCCAGTGCATGTCAACTAAATGGAAGAGAGGCCGATCAGCGTTACTCAACTTAGGAATGCTTCCAATTACGAGTAACCTGAAAGAGGAGCAAGTTCTCTTAATCATTACTATCAACTGAATACTATACACAAGTATCTACATCTTCGATCACCTTGAAGAATCCCGATACTTGCGATACCTGGTTCTCTACTGTATTCTTATACCTATAACTCCTCTAAACTTAGACCCTGTGTTTCTACGAAACACATGTCTAAGAACTAGAGAAGTTAAAAGTAAACAGAATATAGTACGAGGACCAACCCCTCTGTCCTAATGGACACTGGACAATATACAATACTCTGTATAAGTCCCCTGAGTCTGGTGACTCATTCACTGTGTGTCGTAGGTTGAAAACTGTACTTTTGGTTAAGAAGAATTACACCGTTGTTCAATGCTCCTTACCTAACCATCCACTGGTATAGGTAAATGTCATAGACATAATTTCAAAAAGTATATCTCACTCTATAAAAATAGACGTACAGATATATCAATTTGAAATTGGTGCACAACAACGGATATTCAAAACCAAATATTTGCCGACCGGCAAACAACCCAGGTGGCTTCCTCAAATATCACCAATTCCAACGAATCCCGATATTATGAGGATGGTCACCTAATTCCCAATAACTTACTCCCCTTCATCATCTGTAAAACCATACAGATGTGAGACTCATACCTGGTAAATACATGCCCTGGAGCAAGTGCCTAATTGGGAAATCAGTTTTCATTTAACAGTACACAGTGAAACTGAAACATTGAGATGTTTCGATGGGGTATCCTGGTATTCATAGTAATGCCTCTTCCAATATCCAGATTCACAACTATAACTGTGTAATTCTTTGTCATCTCTCCAAATCCCTTTATATGTCTTTAGTCATTACCTTCTGTACACCCCTTTAGGCCAAATGGTTTTCTTCCTTCCCTACCGTTCGGCACCAGCCTATGGTTTGGAAGAAGACTATCCAATAAGCATAATGGGTGTACTGTCCTAGTCCTAGGAGCACTCGCAATGCGAGAGAAGGTGAGGATAAAAGACAACCGAATGAACTTAATTCATAGGTGATTTAGGATTGACAAAGAAGTACATGGTTTGGTCGTGAATAGCAGTCGCATTTTACTTTGCCCTCTTACTAATCCCTTGCTTTGTCTGAACTTAATACCTTCTGTACACCGTTTAGGCTAATTGGCTTTCTTCATTCCCCACCGGTCGGCACCAGCCTAAGGTTTGGAAGAAGACTATCCAATTTGCATAATAGGTGTACTATCTCCTAAACCAAGGAGTACTCGCAACCTGAGAGAAGGTAAAAGGTAAAGACAACTGAATAGTCCTATTCGTTTTCTCCAGAACCGGAAACCATCCTCGAAGTCCTTCGAGTTCGTATATAACCATACGATGGTTTTGTCCAATGGAAGTGGACGTTCGTAGTAATACGGGGTGTCCCGGAGAAAAGAGTAAAAGTAGGAGTGGCAAAGAGGTCTGCAACTCTGACAATCCAAAAGCCAGTGTTAAGAAGGTTCGGTCAACTTGGTCACTGAGTCATAGTCTAGGGTCGGGTCAATGGTCGCTGCCAGAGAGAGAGAGAAAAGAAACACTCAGCGTGCACTCTAACCTAGATCAGAATGGTTACCAATTTATCTAATCTGGAAACCTCCCACTGTAACGTCAAATTCTTCCCCAAACCTGAAAGAAGAATTAGCCGGGATCACCCGAGGAGTAAACCAACTCATCAGTGGGAATCGGGATCCAACTCTCATCGCATGATAACGTGACGGAATCCGCTCACGCTATCACACTCCAGAAGGTATGCGCATACTTGGCAAGTTTCAGTACTTTTGAAACTCCCGATGTGGATTTCTGCCCCATGCTCTTATGACCTTGACTAAGGCCAACAAATCATAAGTCACATGTCAAGTTCTACCCGTCATTGTCCAGGTTGATTTGAACCCACCCGTACAAGCCCTTGACTAAGGCCAACAAGGCTATACGACTGTCCCAAACCAACGCATCTATCTATGCAGCATATGAATACCCAATAGCTACCAAACACTGTGCCTTGACTAAGGCCAACAAACACAGCTTGAATACTATTGACTACCCATATGAAACGACGGAGGGCTACGAATGGTTTCTGGCGAAAACCTTTAACGTAACGAACTTGATATCGTTGAAGGAACTGATAGCTTTATAAAAATATAGTGACGACAACCTTTGCTAAAGAGGTCACTCCCGGTGAAGGGATCTCGGCTCTTTCCCCGTAGAATGAGGTGCAGGATATTCCAACTGAATACCACGGTGCAAAGCAAAAGCAATCGGCTATAGTGAAGTTAATGCCCTGACGTAAACTTTTGTCCAAGGGGTCACTCCCGGTGAAGGGATCTCGGCCCTTGCCTCGTCGACTGAGGAGCAGGATATTCCAAATGAATACCTCTGTGCAAAACAAAAGAGAACGCCCTTGCAATAACAGCTTTTTGAAAAAGTGTTCCAACAACATCAGATAGGTTTGTTTAACTTGCATTGATCCGAATCAACGCAGTCCCATCAATTGATCACACCAATAAAGAACGAAAATATACTGACGTACGTATATGCCATCCGCATTCGCCACTGGGTCCCGTCATCACTCGTTAGGTTAGCTAACTAACGACAGAGCGGGGACTGGACTAGCGCGGATGAAAAACATATACAACATCTACTAATATATATATAATATATAATTTTCGCTCATGGCGTGATAAAAAGCAACACAGAAATGTATAGCAACACAGATCAATACAGATATCTGGGATCCCCGGGTTTCACAGAGCCGCTGAAACCCGACGTTCCCCTGGTCGTGTGGATAGCCTGTGCAATGTAATCCTAGACCTCTACGGGCGCGGCAAGTTACCCGCCAAAACCTGAAGCGAGGCAGCCCCTTTCAGCACCGTGAATGGACCACCCAGCACTTCACGGAATCCGGTAACTTGGGCACCCCTCCTGGGTCAATCCTATACCCCCTACGAGTGCGGCGAATAGCCCGCCAATTCTAGAGTGAAGCCCCCTCCGTCTCAATGCCATGAGATGCGGGCTCGTTGCCCTCTAGAATCCGGCTATCCGTGCACCCCTCCTTGGGGTAATCCTAGTACAGAAAGTAAAATATACATACAACGGGTACATCGACCGCAACCAGGTCGTGCCCCAAAATAATAATACAAACAGGCAGTGACGGCAGTCCACATGTCGGACGCTCGCCCCGCAATATCAAATGTACATATAAAACAGAACTGTACTACCACTGCAACCAGGCTATCCTCCACGACCGATCCGCAACAACACAGTACAATCACAGAACATCAACGTGAAAATCACGTTCGCAAATCCGTCTAACCGGGCTATAGCAGTTAGACGGGATTTACCGATCAAGTGACATTCACGGTCGCAGATATAATGTAAAAACTGTGAACTAGCATGTTTAAAATATCCGATCGAACAAATTTATCAAAGTGGGCCCCCAAAAAGAACTGTAGCACTTACAGAAAACCTGGGCCCAAATAAAATATCCCAAAAGCCCTATTTCCAACTCATAAGCTTACTGGGAAAATATGGTGCCACAATTCCCTATTTCCGCCGCGCAAGCGCGGCCAAACCAGGGGTTTGGCCGCGCTTCCGCGGTCTAAGTATGGAATGAGTGGATCGTATTTTCCCAGATTTCTTATATTTTGTTGTACATACCTCTGCAACAACCAGAAAAATTTTAGGAGCTCAAAAAATTTTAACAGAGAACACATGTACACAAAAATACGGTTTTTGGGGATTTTGTTCGATCGGGTTCTAAACGCGCTAGAGCAAGCTAGGGTAAGTTAATGGCCTGGCTCTGATACCATTGTAAGCCCGCGGAGGCGCCCCGGCCGTCGACCCGACGCCGGAAACGCGGAAAACAAAAACTTTGCGAACTTTGCAAAACGGCACCACCGCGGACTTTTTACCCGGATCGGGCCATTAACCTAGCTAGCTAGCAAAAAGAAAAGAGTAGAGATGCTATACCAAACGATCCGTGTCCTTCGGTCTTCGTCTCCACTCCGATCTACCGCGGAATCTCCGTCTCCTCCTCGCTCGTCGGAAAGGGGCACCACGTAGCCGGAATCTTTTACGGGCTCCCGCCTCTTGACCGAGGCAACTCGGGCGCGAAGTTGGCTAGCCGACGCGTCCAAGGCTTGCTATAGAATAGTGTAGAAAGCATGTCTCTTGGGGTTCTTGAAGTTGCCATGAAATGGTGGAGGAATCAAGAAGAGAAGGAGAGAAAAGAATGAGCTTTTTTAAGCTAATCTTTTTGCAACTCAAGAATGAGATAGAAAAATGCCACACACCAAAATAATACCCACTCTCTCTCTCTTGAAGTGGCCGGCCCCTTCTCACAAGAATGAGATTGGAGAGAGAAAAATGCAAGAAGAAGAATATATCAACAAAATGGAAAATGGTCAAACTCATTTCTCATTTCAATCCCTTCACCACCTTTCACAAGAAAAGCAAGTGATGAGATTAAAAAAGAATCTCATCATGAAGCAAGTCTCATCATGCCACAAATAAGCAAGAAAGCCCCTCCACTAAGTGTTAATTGCAAACTTGCAATTAACACCCTCCATCAAGAAAGTCCGGCTGAGAAGGAATGAAGGAAAACCGGCCGGAACGGAATGCAAACTGGCAACTTCAGAAAACCGATCCCGTAATAAATTACAGGAAAACCCCACTACTGCAAATACATGCCCGCATTTGTATTCGCACTGAACACAAATGCAAAGAGATAAGGTCTACACTATCTAAAACTAGAATCCGGCTTAAGCCAAAGCCGGCTAGTAAAATCTGTCCGATCACGATCCGTACAATACCGCACGTATCTGATCGAACCCTGCCATATCTCCATACGGCCTCTACAGCGTTTCGCCCGAAACTTGAGTAACTGTCTGTGTGGTGGACTCTAAAGACTCGTCAATACTATGGCTGTGGACTTAACCACTAGCACGTCAGAGGTATTAGCCATACGTGACGGGCCACCAGCTATTGACCAAAAGGGACGTCGATGAGCGAACTCATCCTGACACCCTACTGAGCCTGTCAGTGACAATATCCGTACAGTCCGGTCCGTTCGTCTATGAGCATCGCATGGCGGGCCTAGGGGGTTGGTAAAAGTCAGACCCCCAAAAGCGGTACAAGTCGTGTCGGAGTGTAGCCCAGAACACCCTGAGATACTACTGGAATACCTACCAGCAAATCTCCTGCCTTGGCCAAGGACTTTTCATGTTCTGGCTCTCCTAGACACAGCACGACCTCACCCCCAATACCGGGAGAGACGAACCCCTGCAGATCCGCTCACTGCCTCCATGTGGCTCGGGACTGTACCCAACTAAAACCTGTTTGCACGACTCCTTTGAGCCGTGGTAGGGTAGTAATCAAAGTACAGTGGGAACTCACACGAGACAAATGACGATCCCAGGTCGATGAACTAACCTGTACACATGTCACCAGGGAACTGCTATCTGACGTCTGGTATATCCCAACTAGCAGGTTCCCGGCGAGTCCTGTCCGGTGTACTCATAACCCAATGAGCACCTGTATACATCTTAGGTGAACCAACTGACACCAGTGGCTTGTGAGACCGGCCACCGCCCCTCGTCGGGGTCTCGACTGTATACACTAGTCTACTCCGGAGTATCGATGCCCTGTCTCGAAACTCCCACGACTAGGGACCTTTTAAGGATGTGCTTGTAGACCCCCAGCTCCCACTTATATGATCGCCCTCATACTGCTGGTGGTCAAGCAAGAATCCTAGGGGCTCTATCAACGTGTAATAGCGACGTGTCATGTCACCTAAAGCAGTACACGATGATAAAGGTAAACCAGATAGCACACTATCATCTCGAGTAAGACTGTCCTACCGGGATAGGTCCTCCCCTCAATCATTGCAATCACGTGCCTGTGACCCAATAATTGACTCTGAGGGCACTATCTCCAACAGGTGCTTCCCGCGGCGGATCCGCGGCGCCATGGACACGTCAGCTTCCCAAATTTCCTCCACGTGTCACCCTTTAACGGCTCAGTTTCCAGAAGACTCCAAAATGACCACGTGGCTTCATCCAGAAGGCTCGGCTTAACAACCTTACCCAAGAATATTCCTCATTCTAGAATATTCCCTCCAACAAACTTCTTCTAGAAGCCTCTTTATAACAACCTTCTTCTAGAAGCCTCCTTGTAACAACCACATTCTAGAATATTCCCTCCAACAAACTTCTTCTAGAAGATTCTTTCTAACAACCTCATTTTGGATGGAAAATTCAAATGAGGTAGTTCATTTTGGAGGGAAAATTCAAATGAGGTGGTTCATTTTGGAGGGAAAAGTTGTTCATTTTGGAGGGAAAAGTGGTTCATTTTGGAGGGAAATTTGAATTTGAATTCTAGATCTAGGGTTGAGGTGGTTATAAAAGAAGACCTAGATCTAAGGTTTTGTGGGGTTAAGGAATTCATTAGTTGTTCATTTTAATAGGGTTGATTCCTTCATCTCTTCCCACAAGTTGAGTGACACAACTTGTACCTCAAAACCCTAACCCTTATCCAATCACCAAGCCAAAAATCAAGAACACCGAGTACAATTCAAGCAAGAAGCCTTCAATCCTTTAGAAAGCGACGCTGAACTTCATCGAAGCAAGTGATCCAAGGAGATCCGTGTAAGTCTACGGTAGCGCCCCGGCCGTCTAACAGACGCCAAATGCGGAACAAAAACTTTTTAACCGGCGCTATCGTATACTGTAACCCGGATCTGCCATTATTGCTAAACTAACAAACTACAAAGAGGGTAGAAAGGTTATACCGAACGATCCGAGTCCTTCGTTCTTTAACCATCATCCCATGCTCCGTTGCAGCTGCTCCGATCTCGTCGATCTCTGATCTGCTCGTCCAGGTGGCACCACGTTAACGGATCTTTAAACGGGCTCCCGCCTCTGACCCGAGGCAACTCGGTCATCAAATTTGCTAAAAGAGATGACCAAGATTGATATAGAGAATGAGTAGAACACTTTGTCTCGCTTCGTCCAAAGCCATGGATGAACGGTTAATAAAGTTTCCATTTGAATCGGGTGATGGAATATGAGCTTGGAAACTTAGCACATAATTCATATATTTCACAAATGAATCTCCCTCTCATTCAAGAAGGGGCCGGCCACTACTTGAAGAGGTGGGGGGGAGGGGGTGAGTGTAGGAGGGGGGTAACCATTAGCACAAAAAGAAAAGCATGACTCAAAGATAACACCTTGCAAAATCATTAATTGCATACATTGAACCATAATAACCTAGTCATCATCCAATAAATGCACAATCAATGCACTAATGAGTCATGAAGCCCAGTCATTATTTAGAAGCTTCTAGAACCATCCACACACTCATGACTCACCTCAAGAAAAGATAAATCCGTCTTTAACAGTTAAAGACGGGTGATCGAAAACAGGAAACTGAAAACTGGCAACTTCCAAAAGCGATCCCGAAACGAATTTCAGGATAACCCCGTAACAGTATAAACATACCCGCGTTTGTATTACGACCGAATACAAATGCAACCAAGACAAAGATATTATATCTACACAGTATAATACTCGGTTCCGGCTTAAACCAAAGCCCACCAGTATTATCTGCCCGAAATATGACACGTACGTAAACGCACGTGCATTTTTCGAACCCTGCCATAAAACCATACGGCCTCTACAACGTTTCACCCAAACTTGGGAAACTATCTGTGGGGGATTCTAATGACTCGTCAGTACCCTGGCAGTGGGTTTAACCACAAGCCGTCAGTGGCACTAGCTGTGCGTAACGGCTGCCCATGTACTGACCTTAAGGGAAGCCGATAAGAGAACTCATCCAGGAACCCTACTGAGCCTAACAGTGACAATGTATATACATTCCGGTCCGTTCGTCTATGAGTATCGCATATCGGCCTAGGTGGCTGGTAACGTCAGACCTCCAATAGCAGTATAAGTCGTGTCGGAGTGAATCCCAGAACACCTTGAGATACTACTGGAGTACCTACCAGTAAATCTCCTACCTCAGCCGAGGGTTTGTGTAATGGCTCTCCTAGACACAGCGCGATCTCACCCCCAATACCGGGAGAGACGAAACCCCTGCCGATCCGCTCACTTGCCTCCATGTGGCTCGGGACTGTACCCAAAAAAGACCTGTTTGCACGACTCCTTTGAGCCATGGTAGGGTAGAAATCAAAGCACAGTGGGAACTCACACGAGACAAATGACGACCTCAGGTCGATGAACTAACCTGTACACATGTCACCAGGGAACTGCTATCTGACGCTAGGTATAATACCAACTGGCAGATTCCCGGCGAGTCCTGTCCGGTGTACTCATAACCCAATGAGCACCTGTATACATCTTAGGTGATCCAACTGATGTTCGAGATAATGCCCTCAGAGTCAATTATTAGATCACAGGCACGTGATTGCAATGATTGTGGGAGGACCTATCCCGGTTGGACAGTCTTACTCAAGATGATAGTATGCTATCAGGTTTATCTTTATCATCGTGTACTTTTTTAGGTGACCTTACGAGTCGCTATTACACGTTGATAGAGCCCCTAGGATTCTTGCTTGACTACCAGCAGTATGAGGGCGATCATATATGTGGGAGCTGGGGTCTATAAGCACATCCTTAGAAGGTCCCTAGTTGAGGGAGTTTCGAGACAGGGCATCGATTCTCCAGAGTAGTCTAGTGTATACAGTCGAGACCCCGAAGAGGGGCGATGGCCGGTCTCACAAGCCACTGGTGTCAGTTGGTTCACCTAAGATGTATACAGGTGCTCATTGGGTTATGAGTACACCGGACAGGACTCGCCGGGAACCTGCTAGTTGGTATTATACCGACATCAGATAGTAGTTCCCTGGTGACATGTGTACAGGTTAGTTCATCGACCTGAGATCGTCATTTGTCTCGTGTGAGTTCCCACTGTGCTTTGATTACTACCCTACCACGGCTCAAAGGAGTCGTGCAGGCAGGTTTTAGTTGGGTACAGTCCCGAGCCACATGGAGGCAGTGAGCGGATCTGCAGGGGTTCGTCTCTCCCGGTATTGGGGGTGAGGTCGCGCTGTTTCTAGGAGAGCCAGAACATGAAAAGTCCTTGGCCAAGGCAGGAGATTTGCTGGTAGGTATTCCAGTAGTATCTCAGGGTGTTCTGGGCTACACACCGACACGACTTGTACCGCTTTTGGGGGTCTGACTTTTACCAACCCCTTAGGCCCGCCATGCGATGCTCATAGACGAACGGACCGGACTGTACGGATATTGTTACTGACAGACTCAGTAGGGTGTCAGGATGAGTTCACTCATCGACGTCCCTTTTAGTCAATAGCTGGTAGCCCGTCACGTATGGCTAATACCTCTGACGTGCTAGTGGTTAAATCCACAGCCATAGTATTGACGAGTTTTTAGAGTCCACTACACACAGTTACTCAGGTTTCGGGCGAAACGCTGTAGAGGCTGTATGGAGATATGGCAGGGTTCGATTAGATACGTGCGGTATTGCACGGATCGTGATCGGACGGTTTTTACTAGCCGGCTTTGGCTTAAGCCGGATCCTCGTATTAGATAGTGTAGACTTTATCTCTTTGCATTTGTGTTCAGTGGGAATACAAATGCGGGCATGTATATGCAGTAGCGGGGTTTTCCTTTAATTTATTACGGGATCAGTTTTCTGAAGTTGCCAGTTTGCATTCCGTTCCGGCCAGTTTTCTTTTGTTCCTTCGCGGCCGGATTTTCCGTTGGAGGGGGTTATTTGCAAGTTTGCAAATAACTTTTTGTGGAGGGGTTTTCATGCATATGTGTGGCTTCATGATAGTTATTCATCATGAGATTCTTTTTCCTTCTTATCACTTGCATTTATTGTGATGGTGTGTGATTGGATTTGATTTGGCTTAGGGTTACCGTTTTTCTCTCCTACACTCACCTTTCTTCTTGTTTTGAGATTCCTTCCACCATTTTGAGATTAGAGGGGCCAGCCACATATTGGGGAGAATGAGAGAGTTCATTTTTTTGTGAGGGATTGATTAATCTCATTTCATTCTTTGCTTGCTAAAATTCAAAACCTCTCTCCATTGTTCATTCTCTACTCCACATCCATACAAGGAAACTTCACCCCAATGAGACACATGGTTTCTACACTTGCGTACAGTAATCCTTGGACGCGTCGGCTAGCCAACTTCGCGCCCGAGTTGCCTCGGTCAAGAGATGGGAGCCCGTAAAAGAAATCGGCTACGTGGTGCCCTTTCCGACGAGGACGTGACGGACGGAGATTCTGCGGGAGATCGGAGTGGAGACGAAGACCGAAGGACACGGATCGCTTGGTATACTTCTCTACCCGTATTTTAGTTAGCTAGTTTCTAGGTTAATGGCCCGATCCGGGGTGAAAGTGCGCGGTGGTGCCGGTTTGCTAGTTTGCAAAGTTTTTCGTTTCCGCGTTTCCGGCGTCGGTTCGACGGCCGGGGCGCCGCCGTGCACTTACATTGGTATCAGAGCCACGCGGTTAACCTAGTCTAGCTTTCTAACGTGTTTAGAACTCGATCGACCAAAAGTCCCAAAAACCGTATTTTCAAAAGCACAGGTTTCTGTCGAAATTTTTTGGGCTCTAAAAATTTTTCAGGTTGTTTCAGAATGATGTGCAGGGAATCTTAAGAGTTCTGGGAAAATTTGGTCTCGTGAACAGTCTACACCACCGCGGAACCGCGGCCAAACCCATGCTTGGGCCGCGGTTCCGCCGCTCTTTTCACTGTTCATGGCCCCAAAATTTTACAAAGGCCTCCTGAGTTGAAAATAGGGTTTTGGAACATTCTTTTTGGGCCCAGATTTTCTGTGAGTGCTACAGTAGTGCTTGGGGCCCACTTCGGTAAACTTGTTCGATCGGATATTTTAAACATGCTAGTTCACAGTATTTACATTATATCTGCGACCGTGAATGTCACTTGATCGGTAAGTCTTGTCTAACTGCTATAGCCCGGTTAGACGGATTTGCGAACGTGACATTCACGTTGATGTTCTGTGTTGTGCTATGATGTTGCGGATCGGTCATGGGGATAGCCTGGTTGCAGTATTAGTACAGTTTTGTTTTATATGTACATTTGATATTGCGGGGCAAGCGTCCGATATGTGGACTGCCGTCACTGCCTGTTTGTATTATTCTTTTGGGGCACGACCGGGTCGAGGTCGATGTACCCGTTGTATGTATATTTTACTTTCTGTACTAGAATTACCCACGGGTAGCCGGGTTCTAGAGGGCAACGAGCCCGCATCTCATGGCGTTGAGACGAAAGGGGCTTTACTCTAGAATTGGCAGGCTATTTGCCGCACTCGTAGGGGGTACAGGTTGACCCAAGAAGGGGTGCCCAAGTTACCGGATTCCGTGAAGTGCTGGGTGGTCCATTCACGTTGCTGAAGGGGGCTGCCTGGCTTCAGGTTTTGGCGGGTAACTTGCCGCGCCCGTAGGGGTCTAGGATTTTCATTGCACAGGCTATCCACACGACCAGGGGAACGTCGGGTTTCAGTAGCGGCTCTGTGAAATCCAGGGATCCCAGATATCTGTATTGTTCTGTAATGCTGTACATTTCTGTGATGTTGCATTTTATCACGCCTTGAGCGAAAATTATATATTATATATATACTAGTAGATGTTGTATATGTTTTGCATCCGCGCTAGTCCAGTCCCCGCTCTGTCGTTAGTTAAGTAACCAAACGGGTGATGACGGGACCCAGTGGCGAATGTGGATGGCATATACGTATATCATTATTTTCGTTCTTTATTTGTGTGATCAATTGATGGGACTGTGTTGATTCGGATCAATGCAAGATAAACAAACCTATTCTTATGTTGTTGGAACACTTTTCAAAAAGCTGTTATTGTAAGGGCGTTCTCTTTTGTTTTGTATCGTGGTATTCAGTTGGAATATCCTGCTCCTCAGTCAACGAGGCAAGGGCCGGGATCCCTTCACCGGGAGTGACCTCTTGAACAAATGTTTGCGTCAGGGGAATAACTTCACTATAGCCGAATACTTTTGCTTTGCATCGTGGTATTCAGTTGGAATATCCTGCACCTCATTTTACGGGGAAAGAGCCGTGATCCCTTCACCGGGAGTGACCTCTTTAGCAAAGGTTTTCGTCACTATATTTTTTTAAAAAAGCTATCCAGTTCCTTCAACGATATCAAGTTCATTACGTTAAAGGTTTTCGCCAGAAACCATTCGTAGCCCTCCGTCGTTTCATTTGGATAGTCAATAGTATTCAAGCTGTGTATGTTGGCCAAAGTCAAGGTACAGTGTTTGGTAGCTATTGGGTATTCATATGCTGTATAGATAGATGCGTTGGTTTGGGACAGTCGTACTACTATTTTGGCCAAAGTCAAGGGTATGTACGGGTGGGTTCAAATTAACCTGGACAATGACGGGTAGAACTTGACATGTGACTTATGATATGATGGCCAAAGTCAAGGTCATAAGAGCATGGGGCAAAAATCCACGTCGGGAGTTTCAAAAGAACTGAAACTTGCCAGATATGCGCATACCTTCTGGAGTGTGATAACGTGAGCGGATTCTGTCACGTTATCATGCGATGATAGTTGGATCTCGATTCCCACTGATGAGTTAGTTTACTCCTCGGGTGATCCCGGCTAATTCTTCTTTCAGGTTTGGGGAAGAATTTGACGTTACAGTGGGAGGTTTCCAGATTAGATAAAGTGATAACCATTCTGATTTAGGTTAGAGTGCACGCTGAGTGTTTCTTTTCTCTCTCTCTTTGGTAGCAACTATTGACCCGACCCTAGACTATGACTCAGTGACCAAGTTGACCGAACCTTCTTAACACTGGCTTTTGGATTGTTAGAGTTGCAAACCTCATTGCCACTCCTACTTTTATCCTTTTCTCCAGGACACCCCGTATTACTACCATTGGACAAAACCATCGTGTGGTTATATACGAACTCGAAGGAATTCGAGTATGGTTTCCGGTTCTGGAGAAAACGAATAGGACTATTCAGTTGTCTTTTCCTTTTACCTTCTCTCTTAGATTGCGAGTACTCCTTGGTTTAGGAGATAGTACACCTATTACGCAAATTGGATAGTCTTCTTCCAAACCTTAGGCTGGTGCCGAACGGTAGGGAATGATGAAAACCAATTAGCCTAAACGGTGTACAGAAGGTAATAAGTTAAGACAAAGAAAGGGATTAGTAAGAGGGCAAAGTAAATTGCGACTGCTATTCACGACCAAACCAAGTATTTCTTCGCCAATCCTAAATCACCTTTGTATTTCTCCAGGGCACTCCATATCACTACGAAGATCCCAAGTTTATTGGATATTCCATCGTATTGTTATATACGAACTCAAAAGGAACTTGTTCCAGCTCGGGGATGGATTCTGGTTCAGGAGAAATATGAATAAGGTTTATTCAGGTGTCTTTTATCTTCATCTTCTCTCGCGTTGTGAGTGCTCCTAGGACTAGGACAGTACACCCATTATGCTTATTGGATAGTCTTCTTCCAAACCATAGGCTGGTGCCGAACGGTAGGGAAGGAAGAAAACCATTTGGCCTAAAGGGGTGTACATAAGGTAATGACTAAAGACATATAAAGGGATTTGGAGAAGTGGAAAAGAATTATAGGGTTATAGTTGTGAATCTGAATAATGGAAGAGGCATTACTAGGAATACCGGGATACCCCATCGAAACATTTCAATGTTTCAGTCTCACTATGTACTGTTAAAAGAAAACTGATTTCCCGATTAGATACTTACTCCAGGGTATGTATTTACCAGGTATGATTCTCACATCTGTATGGTTTTACAGATGATGAGTGGGAGTAAGTTATTGGGAATTGGGTGATCATCCTCATTATATCGGGATTCGTTGTAATCGGTGATATTTGAGGAAGTCACCTGGGTTGTTTGCCTGATGGCAAATATTTGGTTTTGAATATCCGTTGTTGTGCACCAATTTCAAATTGATATATCTGTACGTTTATTTTCATAGAGTGAGATATACCTTTTTGAAATTATGTCTACGATATTTACCTATATCAGTGGATGGTTAGGTAAGGAGCATTAAACAGCGGTGTAATTCTTCTTAACCATAAGTACAGTTTTCAACCTGCAACACACAGGGAGTGAGTCACTAGACTCAGGGGACTTATACAGAGCATTGTGTATTGTCCAGTGTCCATTAGGACAGAGGGGTTGGTCCTCGTACTATATTCTGTTTACTTATGACTTCTCTAGTTCTTAGACATGTGTTTCGTAGAAATGCAAGGTCTATGTTTTGAGGAGTTATAGGTATAAGAATAAAGTAGAGAACCAGATGTTGCAAGTATCAGGATTCTTCAAGGTGATCGAAGATGTAGTTACTTGTGTATGGTATTCAGTTGATAGTAATGATTAAGAGAACTTGCTTCTCTTTCAGGTTAGTCATAATTGGAAGCACTCCTAAGTTGAGTAACGCTGATCGACCTCTTTCCATTTTGTTGACATGCACTGGAGACAGCTGCATGATTTGAATCTGGTTCAATTAAATCAGTGCCTCTGTTTCTATATTGGATATAGAACAGTTCATATCTTGATATTGTTAAGATACGGGGAGTTGTCCGGCTTATGCTTAAAACCAGACTCCGGATAACTCAAGGCACGTTTCTGTAATGGCTGTTTGTGGGTTGACCCGGGCTATAACGAGGGTTGACTTTCTACCATCTGGAAGATCAATAGTGATATTGTTCTTGACTCGCCACAGTTTTAATTAAAAATAGATTTTTTTCAGAAAACAGTAGTAGGAGTATGGTAGAACTGGAAGTGATTCCAGAACCGCAAACGATTATTGAAGATTTGATAAGAACCTAAAGATTCAATCTGGTTTGACATTCCATTGGCCACTCTGCAGATATGGTGGGTAACCTCAGGCACCCGAGAGGTACTTCGGTATGCTCAAGGACGGTGGCAGGGAGGTTCTTGTTTACCCAGATTTGCCATTGCTGTTGTTCCAGACTGTGAGACCCGGCAGGAGGATGAGTATAGCGTCGTTCTAAACTAGCTTTAGAAGTGTACGTCTACATGACTCTGTCAGAGGGTTGTCGTAGTCAGTGGGAGCAGAGGAAGCATTGGTGGACAGTTGGCTTATGTCTATTTATAGACCAAAGCAGATATAGCGGAGATAGATCATCTATTTCTGATGTGACAGTCATAGGTTTGACTTCATCAGAATAGGGGATGGATCTGTTAAGAAGGTAGTAGGGTGTGATGTCCTGGTATTTGGATGCCATACACAGAGTAGGAAGTGATATTCCTATACTACGATCGGTTATACTTTGGTCGTCACACAGTGGTTTCTCCACATAGGACTTGGATATTATATCAGACATTCTGGTCACTAGATCTATAGTTTTAGATCTAAATTTGGGTGGCTTCCCAATCAGGATACTTTGACAACATTCTATGAGTATTTAGAATGGACGACTCCTGGCACGGTAGTGTACCTGCAGGTGATGGAGTCACCCTCTCTAAAGGTGTCTTACAGACTAAAGGGGAGAGGGATGTACATGATTGGCAGATCACTTGCTTAGGCAATTGAGTCAATCATGAGATGTCAAGTACCACACCAGATGTTGTTCTTGCAGCAGGTGCAATAAGTTGATATTCATCCAATCCTGGAGAAACAATTGTAAGCAGCATTAGAATATAAGTGGATGTTCTAGGGATATGATAACGGCAGCCTCTTTTAGGAGACGGTTATCATTCCAGGCTTCCAAGGTGACCTGGATGGCAGAGTGGCTGTCAGAGTTATAGTTTTTCCTTCTGACAAGGGGCAGTATTTTGGACAGGTGGTCCAGGTGGATACTGAGGGAAGGATGGCGCAGGATACTGATTAAGTTCAGTTGACGATACAGTCTAAGAAGTTTGGATTTGGAGTTCATTTATGAGCTCGGTCCCATCAGACATCCAGACACATTCTAAGACAGGTATTGCTCATTTCGGGAGGTGGCTTTCTCCACGAACTTGAGATATTAGAGACATAGAAAGAAACATCACAGCGGATCTACTCACTGAGGCTATTCCTCGAACGCAATAGTTTTGCAAACGAGCTTTGTGAGACTGACTAGTAGAGGAGTTGGGTGTTCGGTATCACACGGGCTGTGAGTATGCGACATCGCAATAATTAGCCTTGAGTGCAAGTGGGAGATTGTTGGAGATAGTGTCCTCAGAGTCAATTATTGGATCACAGGCACTTGATTGCAATGATTGAGGGAGGATCTATCCCGGTAGGACAGTCTTACTCAAGATGATAGTATACTATCAGGTTTATCTTTATCATCGTGTACAGCTTTAGGTGACCTTACGAGTCACTATTACACGTTGATAGAGCCCCTAGGATTCTTGCTTGACTACCAGCAGTATGAGGGCGATCATATACGTGGGAGCTGGGGTTTATAAGCACATCCTTAAAAGGTCCCTAGTCGAGGGAGTTTCGAGACAGGGCATCGATTCTCCAGAGTAGACTAGTGTATACAGTCGAGACCCCGATGAGGGGCGGTGGCCGGTCTCACAAGCCACTGGTGTCAGTTGGTTCACCTAAGATGTATACAGGTGCTCATTGGGTTATGAGTACACCAGACAGGACTCGCCGGGAACCTGCTAGTTGGTATTATACCTGACGTCAGATAGCAGTTCCCTGGTGACATGTGTACAGGTTAGTTCATCGACCTGAGATTGTCATTTGTCTCGTGTGAGTTCCCACTTTGCTTTGATTACTACCCTACCACGGCTCAAAGGAGTCGTGCAAACAGGTTTTAGTTGGGTACAGTCCCGAGCCATATGGAGGCAGTGAGCGGATCTGCAGGGGTTCGTCTCTTCCGGTATTGGGGGTGAGGTTGCGCTGTGTCTAGGAGAGCCAGAACATGAAAAGTCCTTGGCCAAGGCAGGAGATTTGCTGGTAGGTATTCCAGTAGTATCTCAGGGTGTTCTGGGCTACACTCCGACACGACTTGTACCGCTTTTGGGGGTCTGACTTTTACCAACCCCCTAGGCCCGCCTTCCGATGCTCATAGACGAACGGACCGGACTGTATGGATATTGTCACTGACAGGCTCAGTAGGGTGTCAGGATGAGTTCGCTCATCGACGTCCCTTTTAGTCAATAGCTGGTAGCCCGTCACGTATGGCTAATACCTCTGACGTGCTAGTGGTTAAATCCACAGCCATAGTATTGACGAGTCTTTAGAGTCCACCACACACAGTTGCTCAGGTTTCGGCGAAACGCTGTAGAGGCCGTATGGAGATATGGCAGGGTTCGATTAGATACGTGCGGTATTGCACGGATCGTGATCGGACGGTTTTTACTAGCCGGCTTTGGCTTAAGCCGGATCCTAGTATCAGATAGTGTAGATTTTGTCTCTTTGCATTTGTGTTCAGTGGGAATACAAATGCGGGCATGTATATGCAGTAGAGGGGTTTTCCTGTAATTTATTACGGGATCAGTTTTCTGAAGTTGCCAATTTGCATTCTGTTCCGGCCAGTTTTCTTTTGTTCCTTCGCGGCCGGACTTTCCGTTGGAGGGGGTTATTTGCAAGTTTGCAAATAACTTTTTGTGGAAGGGTTTTCATGCATATGTGTGGCTTCTTGATAGTTATTCATCATGAGATTCTTTTTCCTTCTTACCACTTGCATTTATTGTGATGGTGTGTGATTGGATTTGATTTGGCTTAGGGTTACCATTTTTCTCTCCTACACTCACCTACCTTCTTGTTTTGAGATTCCCTCCACCATTTTGAGATTAGAGGGGCCGGCCACATATTGGGGAGAACGAGAGAGTTCATTTTTATGTGAGGGATTGATTAATCTCATTTCATTCTTTGCTTGCTGAAATTCAAAACCTCTCTCCATTGTTCATTCTCTACTCCACATCCATACAAGGCAACTTCACCCCAATAAGACACATGGTTTCTACCCTTGCCTACAGTAATCCTTGGACGCGTCGGCTAACCAACTTCGCGCCCGAGTTGCCTCGGTCAAGAGGTGGGAGCCCGTAAAAGAAATCGCTACGTGGTGCCCTTTCCGACGAGGACGTGACAGACGGAGATTCCGCGGGAGATCGGAGTGGAGACGAAGACCGAAGGACACGGATCGCTTGGTATACTTCTCTACCCGTATTTTAGTTAGCTAGTAGCTAGGTTAATGGCCCGATCTGGGGTGAAAGTGCGTGGTGGTGCCGGTTTGCTAGTTTGCAAAGTTTTTCCTTTCCGCGTTTCCGGCGTCGGTTCGACGGCCGGGGCGCCGCCGTGCACTTACAACTGACACCAGTGGCTTGTGAGACCGGCCACCGCCCCTCGTCGGGGTCTCGACTGTATACACTAGTCTACTCCGGAGTATCGATGCCCTGTCTCGAAACTCCCACGACTAGGGACCACTATTAATGATGTGCTTATAGACTACCCAACTCTCACGTATATGATCGCCATCATACTGTTGGTAGTTAAGCAAGATCCTAAGGGCTCTATCAACGTGTAAAAATGATCAGTCACCTGAACCTGTACACGACTGATAAAGGCAAACCAGATAGCATACTATCATCTCGAGTAAGACTGTACTACCGGTATAGGTCCTCCTCAATCATTGCAATCATGTGCCTGCAATCCAATAATTGACTTTGAGGGCACTATATCCAACAATCCGCGACTCAAGGAGACGAGCGAAGCCGAAATCAACGATCAAGTTCTTTCCTCTTGTACATCTTGAGAGAATTGTAACAAAATTGTTGTTAAATAAAGGTGAAATTTCTATATCTTACTTTCTTTACATTCTTGCATCATGATTAGATCTCAATTCTTTATTGTGTTTCTTGTTATGATGTTTGAGTAAAACTCTGCTCGTGAAGGAGTCGAGAGAATCAATAGATGATGATGTTACAAATCTTGAAACGATTCTTAAGTCCTATGAGTTTTGTAAAACTTAGTAAATTGAAGAATCGACAACCTAGTTTCGAGCGATACTTTCTTGATTGTGTTTGCTCTTAATTAGGGATCCATGATCGATTCTTGAATTTACTAGAGGCTAGAATGTGAATGAAATCAACGAAAGGACAAGGGATAAATGATGAAACCCTAGTTTCCGCAAGAAATCTCTAATTCTCGTTGATCGTCATCAATCTAGCATCAAATTATTAATGGATAAGAAAACGTAATCAATAGTTTTCATCACGTCTATAGATTCGATCGATTCCTACGAGCCTCACTTCGATTCTTGATTACTATTTGGATTGGAAATCATCAATTCTTGATTCTTTATTTTTAATGTTTTCTTGTTAATTAGATTTAGATTTTGATAATTCTTGAAATTCACTTTTAAATCTTGAATTGAATTGTCTTTTCTTTCCTTTTTAATCTTCAATTCATCTAATTCAATTACGAACGAATCACACTTTCCCTGTGGACGATTCGCACTCGCTAACGCGCTACAATTGACACCGTTATTGATTGCGGTCAAAAAATTCTTTGGTTGTGATTTCTATACATTTTCTACCTACACACAAAGAAACGATCAATCAAATGGCGCCGTTGCCGGGGATCGTGTGCTGATTTGTTCGTTTTTGAAATTTGAGTTGAAAAATTTATTCCATCAAAATTTTTAGATCTAAATTCGCGCAAACACTAAACGATTCGTTGTGATTTGTTGCGAGGAAATCTACAATCTGTGGAGCAAGTGAAAAAATATTCAGATCATTCCAGAGAGCTTAGGAGGTGAACAGAAACAGTTCCTGAGAATTTGGTGCAGTGATTAGATACCGAGACCGTGTTTCCGCGGCAAATACCAGACTCCTGCGGCGCTTCCGCGGCGTGACTGTTGCATCACTGTTCCAAAAGTCTCTAGTATCTTCTCGACTTTCTTATCTTTTTCCTCATCTGCTCCAATAACAAATTTCTGCAGGTTTTCTCTGCAAAAATTCGCAGCGCCGCAAAAGTAAAAAAAATTGTGCGTGTTTGATCTTGGTTGTTTGCATTTTTAATACGGAAATTAAGGGGCAAAGACCAAATTCAGATTAGGTGGGGAGTTCATTACCCTTCCTAAGCCCCGAAAATCACAAAACTGCATCCGCATTACCCTCATTAATTAAAAGAAATCTAGACATGACTCTAAGGACCGTCGCGCTCAATTAGGACAGGAGAAGGTCGTGGGTAATCTATTGCTTATCCGCGTTTCTCTTGTGGTGTCTAAGGTAAGTGTGTCTAAGGTAAGTGGTTACTTAATTAGGCCCACTACTTACGTAGTGGAGAACCTCCCACTTACCTGGCACTTACCTGGCTACAGGAGAGACAAAGAGGTAGTAGAGGATTGATCCTGCGATTTGTCTTCTGGCAGTTAGGAGCGGTCTAGAGACTTGACCTAGGTGACCATTAGACTTAGGGTTTTGCTTGTGCATTTGTTGTGATTTGCATCATTTTTTTTCAAAAATCCGTATTCTTTTTCAAAACAAACACCAATCACATCATTTTCCTTAATTATTTTAACGCTGCCACTTGTGCTAAACCCTTTAGTGCAAGATAGGCTGGACACGGGATTCTAGTGCCCGACTTGTCCGCGTTCCCCCGATCGGCCCCAAAGTCGGTATTTCTACATTTACTTCTTCTGTACCCACCACCACACCCACATCGATGGACGGTTCTCCATCGAACTTCTTTACCACTACTCTGCCGCCGTCCGCAGGTGCGCAGAATCCACTCCGCATCTCTCTGCAAGAGAGGTGCTATCCTATGCGAGGTCCTCTTTTGACCTATCTCTCCATTCCACCAGCCAACGGGGACAATTTTGAGATTAAACCCCAATACATCAACCTTCTACCCAAATATCACGGTCTCGAGTCTGATGACGCATATGTCTTTATTACAAATTTGAAAATGTATGCGCAATGATGGGTACTTCACAGCTTTCTGTGGATGCTATGCGTCTTCGTCTTCTCCCATTTACTTTGTTCGATATAGCCGAGAAGTGGCTGTATAACACAACCGCACATTCCATTTCAAATTGGGAAGAATTCGTAAAAGCATTCCTAAAGAAATTTTACCCGAATCATAAGACGGCTCGAGTCCGCGCGAAATAAATCAATTCACCGAGCTTCCTAATGAACCATTTTCAAAATGTCTTGAACGCTTTAAGGATCTGTTAGTTCAATGTCCACATCACGAAATCCCTAGATGGGATCTGTGCAGAATCATATATGAGGGCATTAATCCTAACACAAAACAGACCCTTGAATCTATGTGTCAAGGCAACTTCATGACCAAAGATGATGGGGAAGCTTGGAAATTCCTAGAAGATTTCGCTGAAAAATCTTTACAGTAGGAGGGTGTGAGTCAATCGTCTAGGGGTGGCAATAACCAGTCGGATGTTTCTATAGGAGTTAGAGCTGAAATGTCAGCTATGCAAAAGAAACTCGAGACTATGGAAAATAAATTTTTAGCCGCCGCCCTAAATCAAATGTCACTCTCCAAAACTGTATGTGGATGCTGTTCTGATCCTTCTCATTTGACGGAAGAATGTCCATTGAATTCTCCGTTTCAAGGTCATGAGCATATCAATTCTGCTTTCCAACAAAGACCTCGGAACGATCCCTTTTTTTCCATATATAATCAAGGTTGGTGGAATCACCCTAACCTTGCTTGGAACCAATAACAAACTCAAAACACGGTTCCAAACTAAAACAATTTCCAGAGGGCTCTTCTACCACAACAACAACCACTTCAATTGAGTCAGCACCCCTTCCAATCACAAAACTTCCAAAATCCGGTCAACACACCTGCACCATCTAATCCTTTACAGTTGATCGGTACTGATGAATCCTCTTCATTCATGAATTTGCTCCTGACAAATCTCATGCAAATATCGGCTGAAATAAAAACTTTCGTCGATGATATAAAGAAAAACTCCACATCTCAAGCGAAGAGTATAAAATCGATGGAAGAAGAAATTGCACAATTAAAAGCCGAAATGAGTGTAAGAGAGAAAGGGAAACTTCCAGCTCAACCTTTACCCAATCATGTCTATTCACATCATATGAATGCAATCACCAAGTTGAGATCTGGAAGAGTGCTTGACAATCACATTGGGGAAGAAATTGATGATATTGAAAAATCTATCGATGATACCCCGGCTGAGACCTTTCCTTCCACTTCTACTTCTAATTCTGACCCCAGTTCTTCTACCCCACCACCTTTTTCCGAGCCTATTATCCGTTTTTCCTAAGGCTTGACACCTCAGCCCATACCGAAAATGATCCCCACTCCTATTCTTAGATTGTTCCCACCCATACGATCTTCTCCAGTGTTGGACCCCGACCTTATTGCTTAAGCTCCTTACCCGAATCGGTTAAGGGGAAACACACTGAGTCCACAAATGGAGAAGATCACTGAATTGTTTAAACATGTTAACATCAACATCTCTCTTCTACATGCTATCCAATAAGTCCCCGCTTATGCGAAAGTTCTTAAAGACTTGTGCACTAGAAAGAGGAAGACTCAAGTGCCCAAGAAGATATTCATGGCAAAGACAGTAAACACCGCCTTTCCCCAACAATTACCGAGGAAACGTAAGGATCCTGGCTATCCTACGATTTCCATTTTTATTGGGGAAAAACACATTAACCGTGCTCTACTTGACCTTGGCGCAAGTGTTAACCTTCTTCCTTTCTCGGTTTGCGAGCAGTTAGGGATCGGAGAGTTGAAACCAGCTCCTTGCACTCTCCAGATGGCTGACCGATCAATCACCAAACCTAGGGGTGAACTGGAGGATATGTTAATAAAAATCGGGGAATTTGTATTCCCTGTGGACTTTATTGTACTTAATACACAGCCTGCAGCGAACCCATGGAATCAAATTCCGGTGATTTTAGGTCCCACATTTTGGCCACTTCCAACGCTATAATCAACTGTCGTAATGGCTCTATGACCCTATCCTTCGGGAATAGGTCAATAGAGCTGAACATTTACAAGTTGGGAAGTGTACCCTCCGAACCTACTGCTCAGGTCTGTTCTGTCAAATTAATGGATGTCGATAGCAGCGAATTTGACGATCCTCATGATACTGATCTTGACACTTTTCATGTGTTATTGTTTGACCCAACTATGTATCATACACATACGGACTCTTCCACCGAGATGTCCGGGTCAACAACTAACACCGATTATGAACCGTTTCTGGAGTCTGAAGATCACCCCGCACTTTGTGATGACATTATTCTCCGGGGTATTGATGAGACTTTTGAGGAGATCTTCGTTGAAGAACTCGCATTTTTGAATGATACGGGTGTTGAGATGAATCATCTCTCAATCAATGAAATTGAACCTCCACCCCTTCTTTTGAACTGTAAAAAGAATGCGAGTAATCCATCGCAATCACTGCATCGTCTCTCTAAAACGAGACGCAAACACATTCTATTCCACCACTTACCCTTTCCCCACATCTTCTTCCACCAACCTGAGCACTACATTGATAAAATTTTCGAATGGTTGGTGTTGACCTTCGGTCTTTGCAAAGCTTGTTATCGACCAATGAATCTTGACCCCCTCTTGTGATTTTCAAAGATTAACATTGCTTAAAACAAGTTTGGGGGGGTATAATCCGGCTCCTGAAAAGAAAATTTTTTACACAAAATGATGAGCCAAAAATAAATTTGGGGGAGGATTTTCACTTAAATATTTTGCCCCCATTAATAAATTTCCTTCCAGGCTTACAGGTTTTTGAGATTTAGCGGATGACAACAGTTAGGACACTGTTGAAAACAAGTTTGGGGGAGGTTTATGCTTATTTTCGCATCATTTGCATATCACTTTGCATAAGCACAAAACATTTTCAAAACCTATAAAAATTTTAAAAAATTTAAAAAAATAAAAATATTTTTGTACATAAATAAGATAATAAAAGATTTGATAGTGAAAAATTACATTCAAAAGATTGGAAAAATTTAAGAAAACCTAGAAAATTAGAAGTTTTCTTATACGAACTAGTAATAAGTTGTTATGAGCTGTTGTCCCAAGGGTTAGTAAGATGAAGGAAGCCACTAATCTGAGGATAAAAATAAGTCTGAAAAATAGTTCCTATTCTGGAAGCCAAATATTTTGAACGTTGATACCCTACAATTCGCACTTACACCCGTCTTGAAACTCGGGATAGTAGAAGATACCTTGAAATGCTCTTGTCTAAAAGCCAAAGTATGAAGAAAATTAAAAAAAATGAATAAAAAATGGTGAAAAAAAATGAACACTGGTTTTTTTATCGCCAAGGAAGCAATAAAAAAATATAGCGAGGGTGCTTCATCACTTAGTGCCTTAGACCAACTGGTCTGGGAGTCACTGCTAAGCCTTAGGTGGTGCAAGACGAGGAAAATACACCGTATAAGCAAGCAGATGAGTAATCGGTCGGTTAGTACCTCAAGAAGTATTAACGGTCGCATGAAAATGTGTGAGAAAATCCATCTAAATATTCATTAATTAAAAAGTACTGAGGCAGATGGACAAGAGTATGATAGCTTGAATTGAATTCTCCGAGTGTAGGGATGTCTTTTACACACACGTAGGGTTATATGCTCAGTGTTTGGAAGAAAGATAGGAATGAAGAATAAAGACGTTGTTTTATTGAGGGATGATGTGATTTCTAACATCTTTTCATGACTATTAAGATAGGGCTCATGACAACCTAAAAGCCAGCATAGTTGGAAACCCTAATTTTCAAAGTCTTTCTTTTACAATTCTTGTCTTTATATGTAACTTTCACGGTTTTTTTTATTATTGTATTTTGTGGGTGCAATCCGCTGAAAACCCTCAGGAGACAACACTCCTCCTACTAGGGACACCTAGAGGTTTAAAGGCTTGTTGCACGTGCTCAGTGCAATCGTGTTGCCTAGAAAGTGTGCTAGTTAGTTTTTCTCTTTCTTTATTTTCTCCTTCTATTTAAATAAAACAATTCACTCGAGACGACCGAAAATAAGTTTGGGGGAATTTGATTAGTCGAAAATATTGCATTTTTAACACGTTAATTTCCCTACCATTTGTACTTATCTAGAGGTGTTTGGTATTAATATAGCACATATTATCAAAACAGCCGTAAAATACCAAATAACATGTGTTTTATACTAAAACCAGCATTTTTGAGGGAAATTGAGTGTTTATCATTGCATCGAATAATCTTTGTGTAGCGCAACACTTGTCTCGAGAATCTGTGCAGGAAATTCCAGGAAAAGAGCCGAAACTGTTAAAAGTGCTTATCAAAATACACCAAGTCCAAGACTTAAGATCTGGCAGTGAATTATAGAGATTTGTGAGATTCCACACATTATAAAAGTGCCACAAGAACAGCACAAAAAGAGCACAGAAGTTTCAAGCAGCAAGGCCATCAATGGGCCGCGGATCCGCGGCCAATAGGTGCTTCCCGCGGCGGATCCGCGGCGCCATGGACACGTCAGCTTCCCAAATTTCCTCCACGTGTCTCTCTTTAACGGCTCAGCTTCCAGAAGACTCCAGAATGACCACATGGCTTCATCCAGAAGGCTCGGCCTGACAACCTTACCCAAGAATATTCCTCATTCTAGAATATTCCCTCCAACAAACATCTTCTAGAAGCCCCCTTATAACAACCTTCTTCTAGAAGGCTCCTTGTAACAACCTCATTCTAGAATATTCCCTCCAACAAACTTCTTCTAGAAGATTCTTTCTAACAACCTCATTTTGGAGGGAAAATTCAAATGAGGTAGTTCATTTTGGAGGGAAAATTCAAATGAGGTTGTTCATTTTGGAGGGAAAATTCAAATGAGGTAGTTCATTTTGGAAGGAAAATTCAAATGAGGTGGTTCATTTTGGAAGGAAAAGTTGTTCATTTTGGAGGGAAAAGTGGTTCATTTTGGAGGGAAATTTGAATTTGAATTCTAGATCTAGGGTTGAGGTGGTTATAAAAGGAGACCTAGATCTAGGGTTTTGTGGGGTTAAGGAGTTCATTAGTTGTTCATTTTAAGAGGGTTGATTCCTTCATCTCTCCCCACAAGTTGAGTGACACAACTTGTACCTCAAAACCCTAACCCTAATCCAATCACCAAGCCAAAAATCAAGAACATCAAGTACAATTCAAGCAAGAAGCCTTCAATCCTTTAGAAAGCGACGCCGGATTTCATCGGAGCAAGTGATCCAAGGAGATCCGCGACTCAAGTAGACGAGCGAAGCCGAAATCAACGATCAAGTTCTTTCCTCTTGTACATCTTGAGAGAATTGTAACAAAATTGTTGATAAATAAAGGTGAAATTTCTATATCTTTCTTTCTTTACATTCTTGCATCATGATTAGATCTCAATTCTTGATTGTGTTTCTTGTTATGATGTTTGAGTAAAACTCCGCTCGTGAAGGAGTCGAGAGAATTAATAGATGATGATGTTACAAATCTTGAAATGATTCTTAAGTCCTATGAGTTTTGTAAACCTTAGTAAATTGAATAATCGACAACCTAGTTTCGAGCGATGCTTTCTTGATTGTGTTCGCTCTTAATTAGATATCCATGATCGATTCTTGAATTTACTAGAGGCTAGAATGTGAATGAAATCAACGAAAGGATAAGGGATAGATGATGAAACTCTAGTTTCCGCAAGAAATACCTAATTCTCGTTGATCGTCATCGATCTAGTATCAAATCATTAATGGATAAGAAAACGTAATCAATAGTTTTCATCACGTCTATAGATTCGATCGATTCCTACGAGCCTCACTTCGATTCTTGATTACTATTTGGATTGACAATCATCAATTCTTGATTCTTGATTTTTAATGTTTTCTTGTTAATTAGATTTAGATTTTGATAATTCTTGAAATTCACTTTTAAATCTTGAATTGAATTGTCTTTTCTTTCCTTTTTAATCTTCAATTCATCTAATTCAATTACGAACGAATCACACTTTCCCTGTGGATGGTCCGCACTCGCTAACGTGCTACAATTGACACCGTTATTGATTGCGGTCAAAAATTTCTTTGGTTGTGATTTCTATACATTTTCTACCTACACACAAAGAAACGATCAATCAATCACCAATTACAATGAATCCCGATATAATGAGGATGATCACCTAATTCCCAATAACTTACTCCCACTCATCATCTGTAAAACCAAACAGATGTGAGAATCAAATCTGGTAAATACATACCCTGGAGCAAGGACTAATTGGGAAATCAGTTTTTATTAACAATGCACAGTGAAACTGAAACATCTAAATGTTTCGAAGGGGTATTCGGGTATTCCTCGTAATGCCTCTTCCATTATCAGATTCACAACTGTAACCGTATATTTCTTTGTCATCTCTCCAAATCCCTTTATTTGTCTTTAGTCGCTACCTTCTGCATACCATTGTTCGGCTAAATGGTTTTCTTCCTTCCCTACCGTTCGGCACCAGCCTATGGTTTGGAAGAAGACTATTCAATAAGCGTAATAGGTGTACTGTCCTAATCCTAGGAGCACTCGCAACGCGAGAGACGGTAAAGGTAAAAGACAACCGAATAAAACCTTATTCCTATTTCTCTTGAACCAGAATCCATCCCCGAACTGAAACAAGTTCTTTCGAGTTCATATATAACCATACGATGGAGTATCTAATAAACTGTGGATCTTCGTAGTGATACGGGGTGTTCTGGAGAAATACAAAGGTGAAGTAGGAGTGGTAATGAAATACTTGGTTTTGTCGCGAATAGCAGTCGCAGTTTACTTTGCCCTTTTTCTAATCCCTTTATTTGTCTTTACTTAATACCTTCTGTACACCTTATAGGCTAAATGGTTTTCTTCATTCCCTACCGTTCGGCACCTGCCTATGGTTTGAAAGAAGACTATCCAATTAGCGTAATAGGTGTACTGTCCTAATCCAAGGAGCACTCACAACCTGAGAGAAGGTAAAAGGAAAAGACAACTGAATAGTCCTATTCGTTTTCTCCAGAACCGGAAACCATCCTCGAATCTGGAACAAGTTCCTTCGTGTTCGTATATAACCATACGATGGTTATATCCAAAGGAAGTGGACGTTCGTAGTAATACGGGGTGTTCTGGAGAAAAGGGTAAAAGAAAGAGTGGCAATGAGGTATGCAACTCTGACAATCCAAAATCCAGTGTTATAAGAAGGTTCAGTCAACTTGGTCACTGAGTCATAGTCACGGGTCGGGTCATGGTCGCTGCCAAAGAGAGAGATAAAAGAAACACTCAGCGTGCACTCTAACCTAGATCAGAATGATTATCACTTTATCTAATCAGGAAACCTCCCACTGTAACCTCAAATTCTTCTCCAAACCTGAAAGAAGAATTATTCGGGATCACCCGAGGAGTAAACCAACTCATCAGTAGGAATCGGGATCCAACTACCATCGCATGATAACATGACGGAATCCACTAACGTTATCACACTCCAGAAGGTATGTGCATGCCTGGCAAGTTTCAGTTTCTTTAGAAACTCCCGATGTTATTTTTACCCCTAGGACCCAAGTGACCTTGACACAGTCAACAAATCAAAGAGTCCTACTCAAGTTCAATCCGTCATTATCCTGGATTGCATTAAACCCACCCGTACGAGCCCTTGACACAGTCAACAAGGCCGCACGACTGTCCTAACCAATCCCATTAATATGCCACAAACGAACACTACGTAGCTACCGTACACTACGCCTTGACACAGTCAACAAACACAGCACGGATACTAAGTAATGCTTGTAAGAAATGACGGAGGGCTACGTCTATTTTTTGGCGAAATACTTTTTAACGTAATGAACTTGATATCGTTGAAGGAACTGCATAGCTTTTTATAAAAATATAGTGACGAAAAGCTTTGCTAAAGAGGTCACTCCCGGTGAAAGGATCTCGGCTCTTTCCCCGTAGAATGAGGTGCAGGATATTCCAACTGAATACCACGATGCAAAGCAAAAGGCAATCGGCTATAGTGAAGTTATTACCCTGACGCAAACTTCTGTCCAAGGGGTCACTCCCGGTGAAGGGATCTCGGCCCTTGCCTCGTCGACTGAGGTGCTGGATATTCATAACCGAATACCACTGTGCAAAACAAAAGAGAACGTCCTTGCAATAACAGCTTTTTTTTGAAAAATGTTCCAACAACATCAAACAGGTTTGTTTATCTTGCATTGATCCGAATCAACGCAGTCCCATCAATTGATCACACCACAAAAGAACGAAAATACGGTGTACGTATATGCCATCCGCATTCGCCACTGGGTCCCGTCATCACCCGTTAGGTTACTTAACTAACGACAGAGCGGAGACTGGACTAGCGCGGGTGTAAAATATATACAACATCTACTAGTATATATATCAATATATAATAATCGCTCATGGCGTGATAAATGCAATATCACAGAAATGTAATAAGTATCACAGAATAATACAGATAATCTGGGATCCCCGGGTTTCATAGAGCCGCTACTGAAACCCGACGTTCCCCTGGTCGTGTGGATAGCCTGTGCAATGAAATCCTAGATCCCTACGGGCACGGCAAGTTACCCGCCAAAACCTGAAGCGAGGCAGCCCCCTTCAACAACGTGAATGGACCACACAGCACTTCACGGAATCCGATAACTTGAGCACTCCTCCTTGGGTCAACCTGTATCCCCTACGAGTGTGACGAATAGCCCGCCAATTCTAGAGTAAAGCCCCATCCGTCTCAAAGCCATGAGATGCGGGCCCGTTGCCCTCTAGAACCCGGCTACCCGTGCACCCCACCGCGGGGTAATCCTAGTACAGAAAGTAGAATATAGACAACGGGTACATCGACCTCAGCCCAGTCATGCCCCAAAAGAATAATATACAAACAGGCAGTGACGGCAGTCCACATGTCGGACGGTCGCCCCGCAATAACAAATGTACATAAATAACCAAACTGTACTAACATTGCATCCAGGCTATCCACCATGACAAATCCGCAACATCACAACACAACACAGAACATCAACGTGAATGTCATGTTTGCAAATCCGTCTAAAAGAGCTATAGAAATTTGATAGGATTTACCGATCAAATTACATTCACGGTCGCAGATATAATGTAAATACTATGAACTAAAATGTATAAAATTTTCGATCGACAAAAATTCCCGAAGTGGGTCCCAAGCACAATACCCAGTACTCAAACAAATCTGGGCCCAAAATAAAATTACCAGAAACCCCATTTCCAATTCAGGAATCACTGCAGGAAAAATGGTGTAGAGACGTTACTGTTCCGCGGCGGAACCGCGGCGTAAAGGGGGTTACGGCCGCGGTTCCGCGGCTATACAGTGACCTCACGCAACCATTTTTCTGCAGTGTTCTCTAAAATCCCTACCTGATTTTCTGCAATACACCAAATAATTTTTTGACCACAGGAAAAATTCGACAGAAACTGTGACTTGGAAATGCAGTTTTTAGAAAATTCGTCCGATCGAAGTTCTGAACACGTTAGACCAAGCAAGAAAAAGGTTAATGGAATTGCTCTGATACCATGTAAGTTTACGGTAGCGCCCCGACAGTCTGTCCGAGGCCAAAATGCGGAAACGAAAATCTTTTTCAATCTAGAAATTGGCGCTATCGTATGCTTAAAACCCGGATCGAACTATTAACCTACTACTAGCAAACAAGAGAAGGTATAGAATGCTATACCGATCGATCCGTGTCCTTCGGTCTTTGGCCACCATCCCAAGCTCCTCGCGGCATCTCTGGTCTCGATCTCCTCGTCGAAAAGGGGGCACCACATCTATGAGTCTATTTACGGGCTCCCGCTTTATCCGAAGCAACTCGGGTACGAAGTGTGCTAGCCGACGTGTCCAAGGTGTTGTAGAGAATGTTTATGATCACTTTGTCTCTTGCATCCATTGCTTGGATGGAGGTTAGAGATGAAGCCTTGATGGAAGCTTTGAGCTAGAGGAAGAAGAAGAAGAAGAAGGAGTCTTTTTCTTTTCTTTTGCTATTCTTGTGATAGAATAAGAGTGAGAGAGTGTGAAGAATAATATGAGAGCTCACCCTTGGCTGCCCCTCTCTCTCCTCTCATCAAATCAAGACACAAATCAATCCACTAATGTGACATTTTTCACAAAAAAGAGACCATGAGTCATAATATATGTCCATGTCACATTAATGCATCTCATGATGAATTCTAGCTCACAATTTCCATTTACAAACATTAATCCAAATGTTTGCAACAATAAAAAGATACGGCAACATCTGAAGTAAACTCGTGACGGATCACAAGGATACCCCTCACCTGTATATACATACCTGCATCCGCATTCTGACTGAATGCGAATGCAATGAGACTAAAGTAATCCAACAAATCTAATACTAGGATCCGGCTTAAACCAAAGCCCACTAGTATGATCCGTCCGATCATGATCTGTGCAATACCGCACGTATAAGATCGAACCCTGCCATATATCATACTGCCTCTACAACGTTTCGCCCGAAACTTGAGAAACTGCCTGTGGGGGACTCTAAAGACTCATCAATACCTTGGCCGTGGATTTAACCACTACCACGTCAGAGGTACTAGCTATACGTAACGGGCTACCAGGTATTGACCAAAAGGGAGGTCGATGAGCGAACTCATCCTGACACCCTGCTGAGCCTGTCAGTGACAATATCCGTACAGTCTGGTCCGTTCGTCTATGAGCATCGCATGGCGGGCCTAGCGGGTTGGTAAAAGTCAGACCCCCAAAAGCGGTACAAGTCATGTCGGAGTGTAGCCTAGAACACCCTGAGATACTACTGGAATACCTACCAGTAAATCTCCTGCCTTGGCCAAGAACTTCGTGTAATGGCTCTCCTAGACACAGCATGACCTCACCTCCAATACCGGGAGAGACGAACCCCTGCCGATCCGCTCACTGCCTCCATGTAGCTCGGCACTGTACCCAACTAAAACCTGTTTGCACGACTCCTTTGAGCCGTTGTAGGGTAGTAATCAAAGCACAGTGGGAACTCGCACGAGACAAATGACGATCTCAGGTCGATGAACTAACCTGTACACATGTAACCAGGGAACTGCTATCTGATGTCAGGTATAATACCAACTAGCATGTTCCCGGCGAGTACTGTCCGGTGTACTCATAACCCAATGAGCACCTGTATACATCTTAGGTGAACCAACCGACACCAATGGCTTGTGAGACCGGCCACCATCCCTCGTCGGGTCTCGACTGTATCTACTAGTCTACTCCGGAGTATCGATGCCCTGTCTCGAAAACTCCCATGACTAGGGACCTTTTAAGGATGTGCTTATAGACCCCAGCTCCCACGTATATGATCGCTATCATACTGCTGGTAGTCAAGCAAGAATCCTAAGGGCTCTATCAACGTGTAATAGCGACCTGTAAGGCCACCTAAAGCTCTACACGATGATAAAGATAAACCAGATAGCATACTATCATCTTGAGTAAGACTGTCCTACCGGTATAGGTCCTCCCTCAATCATTGCAATCACGTGCCTGTGATCCAATAATTGACTCTGATGGCACTATATCCAACAGTAGCAATCTAAGAACCGTGGGAACACACTTGAGACGAAGTAGCATTGTCAAGTCAACGGACTAAGCTGTACTCATGTCACCTGGGAACTGCCACCTGACGATAGGTATAGTACCAACCAGCAGTTCCCAATGAGTCCTGTCCGGTGTACTCGTAACCTAACGAGCACCTGCATACTATCTCTAGTACGATGTACTAATGGCTGTGGGATAGACCATCTTCCCTGCTGGGATGAGAAGCGTATACACTAGTCTACTCCGGAGTATCGATGCCCCGTCTCGATAATCCTACGACTAGGGACCTGTATAAGGATGTGCTTGTAGATTACCCAGCCCCACTAGTGTGATTGCCATCACAACGCTGGTAATCAAGCAAAGATCCTAAGGGCTCTTCTAATATGTATAAGTGAGATGTTAAAAGAAACACATGCACATATTGAAGTAGAAACAAACCAAGTAGCATACTACCATTTTGAGCAAGACTGTTAATACTAATGTGAATATCCCAAGCTTCCATTAAGTAATATACAATCAAGTATGATACAATAATGGCATCTAGGGCATATACACTAACAATATCCCACTTGCACTAGGGCCACGTGCTGACATATCGTAGACTTATCATCTCGAATAGCCTCTCGAACTGCGTTTGAGGGATGGCCTTTATGAATGGATCTGCAGTGTTGTCCTCCGTAGCAACTCTCCGAACCTCGATCTCACTGTGATCCACGATCTCCCTCATCAGGTGATACCGTCTCAAGATGTGTCTGGACTTCTGATGGGACCTGGGTTCCTTCGCTAAAGCTATAGCCTCGTTGTTGTCACAATACAGAGGTATTGGATCAATAATGGATGGAACCACCTGATGTTCTGTTAAGAACTTCCTCATCCAGACTGCTTCTTTTGCAGCATCAGAAGCTGCGATATACTCCGCTTCCATAGTTGAGTCAGCAACGGTGTCCTACTTGGAACTCTTCCAACAGACCGCCCCTCCATTGAAGGTAAAGACATAACCCGACATAGACTTGGAGTCATCCTTGTCACTCTGGAAGCTGAAGTCAGCAAAGGCCTCGATCTGGAGGTCTTTTCCTCCGTAAACCAAGAACATATCTTTAGTCCTTCTCAGGTACCTGAGAATGTTCTTTACTGCTGTCCAGTGCTTCTCTCAGGGTTTGATTGATACCGGCTTACCACGCTCAGTGCGTAAGCAACATCTGGTCTGGTACACAACATCGCATACATTATAGAGCCTACCGCAGAAGCGTAGGGTATAATGGACATGCGATCCCTTTCCAAATCAGTCTTGGGAGACATCTCTTTGGAGAGGATGATTCCGTGACAAGCCGGTAAAGTACCGTTCTTAGAATCTTCCATACCAAATCTTTTCAGTATTGTATCGATGTACCTAGACTGCGAAAGTCCCAACATCCTTTTAGATCTATCACGATAGATCCGGATCCCTAGAATGTAAGAAGCATCACCCAGGTCTTTCATGGAGAACCTGTGTGACAAGAACCCTTTGACAGATTGTAGTGTAGAAATGTCATTTCCTATCAAGAGAATGTCATCCACGTATAAGACGAGGAATACAATAGTTCATTCTACAATCTTACTATAAATAAATGGCTCATTTGGATTTTTGATAAAGTCAAATTCCTTGACTGTCTCATCAAAACAGATGTTCCAACTCCACGATGCCTGCTTCAGTCCACAGATGGACTTAAGCAACTTGCACACTTTCCCGCTGCTCCCACTCTGAATGAAACCCTCTGGCTGATCCATATAGACACACTCTTCTAAATTTCCATTTAGAAAAGCGTTTTTTACGTCCATCTGCCAAATCTCATAATCGTGAAAGGCAGTAATGGAAAGAAGGATCCGAATGGATTTGAGCATAGCCACTGGAGAAAATGTTTCATCATAGTCCAAACCAGGTCTTTGACGAAAACCCTTTGCAACAAGTCTAGCCTTATGGGTTTCAACCTGTACATCTACACCAATCTTCTTTTTGAAGATCCATTTGCAGCCTACGGGTTTTACCCTTTCTGGAGCAATATCTAAAGTCCATACTTTGTTGGTGTACATGGACTCCATTTCGGTCCGCATTGCATCCAGCCATCTTACCGAGTCAGCGCTCTGAATGGCCTGCTGGAAGTTAGTCGGATCATCATTATCAATGATGCAATCCTCTCAATCCCCGTGTACGAGAAAACCGTAGTATCTCTCAGGCGAATGAGACAGCCTACTACTCCTGCGGAGAGGTGCGGGAATGTCCTGTTCTTTTAAAACTTCTGGTTCCACCAAGCTTTCAGTAACAGCTTGTGGTTCTGGAATTTCTTCCAGTTCTATTGCGCTCCCATTTATCTCATTTTCTAAAAATTCAGTTTCCAAGAAGAGGGCATGACGAGAAACAGAGACTTTTTGCTCCTCTGCGTAATAGAAAAAATACTCATTGGAGTTCTTTCGGTATCCTACAAACTTGCACTGTACCGAGCGTGTTTCGAGTTTGTCCGCATGCTGTTTTTAACAAAGGCTGGACATCCCCATGTCTTAAAGTGTTTAAGTCAGTGTTTCTTCCCACTCCACATCTGATATGGTGTGGTAAGCACTGACTTAGTAGGAACCTGGTTCAAAAGATATGCAGCTGATTCTAGCGCATATCCCTAGAAGGATCACGGCAACTCATCCTTACTCATCACTGAACGAACTATATCCAATAGGGTTCGGTTCCGTCTTTCCGATACACCATTGTGTTGTGGCGTGTATGGAGAAATAAGCTGAGAGAGAATTCCATTCTCTTTTAGGTAATCCAGGAACTCGGCACTCAAGTATTCACCACTTCGATTAGATCTCAGTGTCGTGATACTTTTGCCTGTTTGTTTTTCTACTTCATTCTTGTATTCCCGGAATTTTTCAAAGGCTTCAGATTTATGCTTCATCAAGAAGACATGTCCATACCTTGAAAAATCATCCGTAAAAGTAATGAAGTAAGAATAACCACTTCGCGCATGTGTAGACATTGGACCACACACATCGCTGTTTATCGGTCCCAAGAGCTCGCTCGCTCTCACTTCGTGTCCAGTGAGCGGAGCCTTTGTCATCTTTCCCATGAGACAAGATTGACAAGCTGCATAAGACTGATATTCGAATGGATCCAAATATCTCTCTTTATGTAACTTTGTCGATCGTGTTTCATTGATGTGACCCAGTCTACAATACCATAAGAAAGCCTAATTTAGTTCTGGAGACTTTCATTTAAGTGTGTTCTGGACATTGAAAATTTGTAGTTGGTTTAATACGTATATACCATTGTTTAGAGTACCTGACCCAATCAGACCATGATTAAGGTGGATGTTTACGACATCGCTTGCAAATATAAAATCATAACCTTCTTTTGATAACAAAGACACTGAAATGATATTACAAGTCAAACTAGGTACACAAAAATAGTTGCGCAAAACCAAAATATGTCCACTCGTCAATCCAAGGTGATATTCCCCTACGGACACAACATCTACGTTCGCTTCGTTAGCAACCCTGAGGGTCATATCACCGATCTTCAGAACTCTATGGCTTCTCAGTGCTATAAAGAATTTCATATATGAGATCCTGATCAACTATCCAATACCCAGGAAGTAGAGTTGATTGACAGACATTTTTCAATTACAAACACACCTAAAGCTGAAGCCACAACTTGCCTCGGGTCCTGGTTCTTGGCCTTCCAAGCCTTGCAATCTTTCTTCCAATGGCCCTTCTTGTGACAATAGAAGCATTCTTCCTTCTCTAGTATCGACCCTGCCAGTTTTACATTTCCCTTGGATTCCACCTTACTAACACCTCCTCTCAGTTTTGTGGGGGCCTTCTTCTTCTTTCCTTTGGCTTTCGCCTTGGACCTAGAACAGGAAGCTCCACCAACAAACAGAGCGGGTATTTTCCTGGCTTTCTGCAGGGTGCCCTCTGCACTACTCAACATGTTGAGGAGTTCCCGAAGTTCAACTTTTTTACCTTGAATATTAAAATTCAAGATAAACTGAGCGTAGGTGGAAGGAAGGGACTGGAGAATCAAGTCTGTATACAGCTCGTTCTCTAACGTGGTCCCGAAGTCTGCGTGCTCCTCAATGTAGACAATCATTTTAAGGAAATGTTCCCCTACAGATGATCCGATGGCTAACCTCGCCTGAAATAGTTTCTTCAAGGTCTCGTTGTTAGTTATATGTATGCCCTAGAGGCCATTACTGTACATACGTTGTATATTGTAGTGGATGCTTGGACATATATAGGGAGGACTTTCTTGCTCGACATGATAGTATGTTATCTGGTTACTCTTTATCTTAACATGTACTCTGATTGTCTCTATGTCACATGTTGATAAAGCCCTTAGGATGAGTAATTGACTACCATGACTATGATGCAGATCATACTAGTGGGGACAGTATAGTCGCCAAGTACATCCTTCAAAAGTTCCTAGTCGTAAGAGTACCGAGACAGGGCATCGATACTCCAGAGTAGACTAGCGTATGCGCTGCTTGAACCATATGATGGGCAATGGATGATCCCATATCCATTGGTGTTTGACATCAGAGAAGGTATACGGGTGCTCAGTGGAGACTGGGTATACTGGACGGACTCGTCGAGAACTCCAGATGGTATTATACCTCACGTCATATGGCAGTTCTCTGGTGACACCGGTACAGGTTAGTTTGTAGACCCGAGATCGTCATAGAGTCTTGTGTGATTCCCACTGTGCTTTGATTTCCATCATACCACGTCCAAGAGGGCGTGCAAAATGGTGGCTTTTGGGTACAGTCCCGAATCACATGGAGGCAATGAGTGATAGGAGGGGTTTCGTCTCTCCCGGTATAGGGAGTTGATGTTGCGCTGTGTTCGATTGGCTATAACTGGAAATCCCTGGCCAGGGTTGCTGAGAGTTACTGGTAAGTGTTATCAGTAGTTTCTCGAACTGTTATAGACCTCATATCGACACGACTTATCAAGCTACTGGGGTCTGACGTTTACCACCTATAGGCGAGATATGCGACATATCAGACGAAGAGACCGGACTGTACAGGAGTGTTACAGGTTAGATTCATAGGAGAATGTACATGCTTGCTTGTTGATCTTTTGATTGCTCAATACCTGGGTGGTTGTTACGTTTAGCTGACTGCTTGCAGCTTGTGGGTGTTTGATATGATCATCACCTACTGCCGGCGTATTGACGATTCTTTAGAGTCCTACACAGAGGTTTCCTGGCTCAGGCAAAACAGAGTAGGGGCACATATGTGATATGTGCGGACCAAGAACAATATGTGTATGTGATACCGTATTAGATTCTCGCGATATGTGAAATCAGCCGGGTATATGTGATATAGCCGGGTCATCGGATCAAGTGTTGATTCGATGAACTGATATAGATTATATTAGTCAGTTATTTGTGAAATAGCCGGATTATCGGATAAAGTGTTGATTCGATAATTTAATGTATAATTATATATTTGATATATTATATTACATTAACTAATATAAGCACACTTAAAGATTTTTTTTCTTACTTGGATAGTACATGGATATATATGTGATATATGTTAATTTTATTATTTTATTTTGTTACAAAAATATATTATATATGTGATATATAATATTGTAACAAGTTAGGGTTACAAATGCAACATGATTTGTGGAGTTTAAACAAGTTAGGGTTTGATTTGGGTTAGCATTTGCATAAAGCTTCCATTTGTTTTTTGCTTAGATATTTTGTGTTGATATTTATTAACCCAACCCAAACCCTTTACCCAAGTTAACTCTCAACAAGGGTTAAGCCTTCATGATTGACCCATGGTTGATTTGTAACAATAACAATAATTCATTATTCATCACAAAAGAACTTCTTCTTCTTATTCTTCCTCTTGAAAAGCTTTCTAGCTTTTTGGTTTGTGATGATTTTGAGTGAGATAAAGAAAAAAAATGAGAGCTAAATTCCTACTTCATTATCCTCATCTATTCTAGCCACTTATATTAGGGTGTTTGCTTTGCTAATACTTGATTAGTGAAGCAATAGCTTGGGTTTGAGATTCTTCAAGGTAGATCATCTTAGTTGTTGAAGATTAGAAGCAAGCTTGCATCTTTCTCTTCATGGAGGCTCTCTCGAGTCCGGGTACTTGATGATCGCAGCGAAGGGACCTCAACACGGAGCTTATGAAGTGAAGGAACAGACTATAAAGGTTGTAATCCCTAACTCTTAGATGTAAAGTTGTTTACATGCATGTTTAACCCAAAGTCTCTAGTTAAGATCTTGGTTAGGGTTTGTTTAGCATCCCAAAAAATTTAAAGTGGCATGATTGATGCTTGCCAAAACCTTCACAAGGTGCTAAGCTAACCCTACAGTGGTATCAGAGCAAAGCTAGAGCTTTAGGCGTTGTCTAGACGAAGTTAGAAGTCCGATGGAACCCCGAAACCCCGAAACAACCCCTTTTCTGGAATTTTTTCAAAAAGTTAAAATTTTTCAAATTAAAATAACTCAGAAAATCATGCAGGGAATTCTAAGAATTACTGTGAAGTACGAAGCCCTAACTCCCTCGAGGGACCACGGAACCGCGGCCAAACCTTGTGTTTGGCGGCGGTTCCGCGGCCAACTTTAGGAGTTGGGGGCTAATACTTCAGGGGTTTATTCTTGGGTTGTTTTTCATGTTCTGGGAATTTTTAATTCTATTCAAGTGTTGAAATTTCTAGGATATATTGGGAACTCGTTGATTCGATTGGAAAGTTTAACTTCGTTTGAGTTTTTCCGGGTAATTTAGAACATGTTAAAAATTTTGAACGGATATCAATTGTTAGCCATATGTATGCCCTAGAGGCCGTTACTGTACATATGATGTATATTGCAATGGATGCTTTGACATATATAGGGAGAACTTTCTTGATCGACATGATAGTATGCTATCTGGTTGTACATTATCTTAACATGTACTCTGGTTGTCTCTATGTTACATGTTGATAAAGCCCTTAGGATATGTACTCGACTACTGGGACTATGATGAGATCATATTAGTGGGGCCACGGTAGTGACGAGTACATCCTATAACTGTTCCTAATCGATGGTGTATCGAGACAGGGCATCGATACACCAGAGTAGACTAGCGTATACGCATCTTAACCCATATGATGGGCGATGGATGATCCCATATCCATTGGTGTTTGACATCAAGGATGGTGTACGGCTGCTCAGTAGAGACTGGTTACACTGGACGGACTCGTCGAGAACTCCCAGATGGTATTATACCTCATGTCAGATGGCAGTTCTCTGGTGACACTGGTACAGAGTAGTCTGTTGACTCGAGATCGTCAAAGAGTCTTGTGTGATTCCCACTATGCTTTGATTTCCATCATACCACGTCCAAGAGGGCGTGGGAAAAGGTGGCTTTTGGGTACAGTCTCGAATCACATGGAGGCAATGAGCGATAGGAGGGGACTCGTCTCTCCCGGTATAGAGAGTTGATGTTGTACTGTGTTCGATTGGCTATAACTGGAAATCCCTGGCCAGGGTTGCTGAGATTTACCGGTAAGTGTTATCGGTAGTTTCTCAAACTGTTATAGACCTCACATCGACACGACTTATCAAGCTACTGGGGTCTGACGTTTACCACCCCTAGGCGAGATATGCGACATATCAGACGAAGAGACCGGACTGTACGAGAGTGTTACTGATTGGATTCGCAGGAGAATGTGCAGGCTTGCTTGTTGATCTTCTGATCGCTCAATACCTAGGTGGATGTTACGTTTAGCTGACCGCTTGCAGCTTGTGGGTGTTTGATATGATCATCACCTATTGCCGGCGTCTTGACGATTCTTTAGAGTCCTACACAGAGTTTTGTTGACTCAGGCAAAATGAAGTAGGAGCACATATATGATATGTGCGGGACCGAGAACAATACGAGTATGTGATACCGTATTAGATTCTCGCTATATGAGATATCGGCCGGGTATATGTGATATAGCCGGGTTATCGGATCAAGTGTTGATACGATGAACTGATACAGATAATATTAGTCCGTTATTTGTGAAATAGCCGGATTATCGGATCAAGTGTTGATTCGATAATTTAATATATAATTATATATTTGATATATTAAATTACATTAACTAATATAAGCTCACTAAAAGATTCTTTTTCTTACTCGGGTAATACATTGATATATATGCGATATATGTTAATTGTATTATTTTATTTTGTTACAATAAATATTGTATATGTGATATATAATATTGTAACATGATATGATTACTAATGCAACATGTTTAGTGGAGATTAAACAAGATTAGGGTTTGATTTGGGTTAGTTCTTTCTTGAACCTTCTAGAAGATTTCCTTTTTGTTTTTGCAAAGATATTTTGCAAGATATTTACTTAACCCAACCCACACCCTTTACTATGGTTAGATCTCTACAATGGTTAAGTCTTTTCTTGACTTAACCATGGTTGCTTTTGTAATGATATTATCACAATTCATTATTCATCACAAAAGGGATTATTGTTCATTCTTCTTCTTCCTCCTTGCAAAGCTTTCTAGCTTTGGGTTTTGTGATGGATTTGAGTGAGATCACGAAAATAAATGAGAGCTAAAATCCTACGTCATCATCCTAATCTATCCTAGCCATTTAGATTAGGGTGTTCACTTCATTTAGTGAGTGAGAGCTTGTGTTAAAGAAACTTTAAGGTAGATCATCTTAGTTATCGAAGATCGGAAGCAAGCTTGCATCTTTCTCTTCGTGGAACCTCTCTAGAGTTCGGAAACTCGATAATCGCAGCGAAGGGACCTCAACACGGAGCTTTAGAAGTGAAGGAACGGACTACAAAGGTTGTAATCCCTAACTCTTAGATGTAAAGATGTTTACATGCATTGTTTCGCCTAATCTCTAGTTTAAAGATCTTGGTTAGGGTTGTTCGGCACGTCTAAATTTTAAATCGGGCATGGTTGATTCCTTGTAGACCCTTGTAAGAGTGCCTAGTAACCCTACAGTGGTATCAGAGCCAAGCTAGAGCTTTAGGCGAAGTCTAGATGAAGTTTAAAGTCCGATCGAACTCCGAATACCCGTAAAATCCTAATTTCTGGAAATTTTTCAAAAATGTTGATTATTTCATATTAAAAATACTCAAAAAAATCAGCAGGGTATTATAGCAATTACCGTAAAAAAACGAGACATTAATTTCATTATAGCGCCGCGGAACCGCGGCAATGACCTACCTTGCGCCGCGGTTCCACGGCAGTACAGTAAAATAATGCTTTGCTTTTTGCACAGTAAAGTCCCTATGTATTTCCTGATGCTTCTGGGTATTTTTAATTCTACTCAAGTGTTGAGTTTTCTGGGTTGTATTGGGAGCTCGTTGATTCGATCGGAAAGTATAACTTCGTTTAGCTTGTTCGGGTAATTTAAAGAACGTGTTAAAAGGTTCGAACGGATATCAATAACTCACTTTTTCCCCTGCCGGAAAATTTCCAAGTGTTGGATTTTTCCGTAGTTTAAGAACGTTCTAAGTCGTGCAAGTAACGCGGTGGACCCTCTAGAAGACAACAAACCTTAACTCGATTATGTGACCGTCTTGAACTGCTTCTAAACCTTAGGGTTTGGGGAAGTACGGCGTTGCCACATTTGAGGCGTTGGCTTGACCCTTCTACGGCTGGAACATTGGTACTATGGCATGTGATGGATGTTTTTAAACTAATTTCAAGTGTTGAGAACTATTTGGGAAATCTTAGGTGTTTGTTTATTCGATCGGAAAGTTTAACACTGTCTATTTATCTGAAATGTGATACAATATTTGGAATCCATAAGTAGTTATGAGATAACTAATTTGAATGTTATAAATCTACCAGATTAGTCTCATTTGATCGGTTGCCACGGGATTTTGATATGATCAAAATTCCGTCGCAATCACGTAGCGTACGTGGATACTCGCCGGGTAAACTTAATAGACAGCCACACCCTATAGCCCCGACCGAGTGACTGTCGGAGAACCCCGTTGCCAAAAGCATCCGTTCGGGTGCTCGCGGTAGCGGTGTTTCGCCTTAGTGCACTTCGTCGACGGCATCCAGGGGTGCGGCCTTCTACTGATGTTTGCGACGAGCATTCGATCAGGATGTCGGGAATCTTGTTTAATTGCCCGACTTGATATTGAAAAGAGATTTCGACATCGAGACTAAAATGCGGGGTTTATAATTGTTAGGCATGCGATGTCTAAGGAATTCATTTGGTTAGGCATACGATGTCTATGGAAGTTGCGGATTCCAACTGTTGTAGTTTTACACTTTCTTTTCTGTGACCATAAGCGTATTATGTTGTGTATCGCCGGCTTCATTGCTATACATCAGCGACAATCGGGATACGCATACTTGCTTACGTTGATGACATGAGATTTTATGTGTTGCTGTGATATGTTATATTGGATCGTCGTGTTTTGAATAGCCGGGGGTTTTATGTGAGATCAGAGTTTTTCTTTTTCATTCATGTAATATTCATTTGTATGTAATATTCTTTTATTGGGGCACTTCCGGGCTGAGGATGATGTCACCATTGTATATTATTTACTTTTCCGCATTAGGTAGACCCAAGGCGGGGAGCACAAGTAACCGGGTTCTAGGGTCCAGTGGGAGACCATCTCGAGGAGTCGAGACCGGGTCTCCTAACCCTAGAATTGGCAGTGTTGCTTGCCACTCTCGTAGGGGTCTAGGGATGTGGGTTTGGCTATTCATCGCGATCGTGGAATCCGTGTTTTATATAGGCTCGTATTAAAACATGGACATCCTAGTATATCCAATATTTCATATATGTTCTTCTACTGCAATGTTCTGTGATGAGATCATATTACTGTCTGAGACGAATGTTTATATTAAATATATGAGATATATGTTATATTGCAAATTTCGTTTCAAATGTGATGCTTGTGAAGAATAATAAAATGGGACTTCATTAATGAGATTAATGAAAATAAAAGAAACCTAAAGATGTTGTAGAAACTTGTTTAAAAACTCGTAGCACTAGTTCTTGCTTTGCATAGCGGTGTTCCTTGTAGAACATCGAGCACCTTATTCGATAAGAAAAGAGCCGAGATCCCTTCACCGGGAGTGACCTCTTTAGCAATAACTGGCAGATGCTACAAACTCGGTTTGTCTTTTGATTGCTTATATAGGTTTTGCTTTGCATAGTGATATTTTTGAAATATCCTGCACCTTATTCGATGAAGAAAGAGCCGACGATCCCTTCACCGGGAGTGACCTCTTTAGCAAAACTAGAAAAGGCCTAAAAAACATTCCCTTTAAAATCATTCGATTCTACAACGATATCAACTTCATTACGCAAAGGGTTTTCTTAAAAACCTGTCGTAGCCCTCCTTCATTTCAGATAAGTTCTACTTATTATTCGTACTGCGTTTGTTGACCTCTGTCAAGGCGTAGTGTGCGGTAGCTGATTAGTGATTATCTGTATAAAAATATAATGTGATTGATTTAGGGTAGTCGTGCGACCTTGTTGACCTCTGTCAAGGGTCGTGCGGGTGGGTTTACTTTAATCAGGAAATGACGGGTTGAACTTGACTAGCCGCCTATGGTTTGTTGACCTCTGTCAAGGTCATAGGATGCTAGGGGTAAAATATTATTGGGAATTTCAAGTGTTGAAATTTGAAATGAGATTGCATACCTTCTATGAGATAGTTGGATCCCGATACCCACTGCGAGTAAGAGTTACTCCTGGGAGAGTTTTACACATTACAATTAGCCGATCAAGAAGGTGTCTAGAAAGGTGTCAACGGGGTTACGCCCCTAGGAGAACGAGGTTTATTTTAATTAGGTCCGTGCGAAAGCGCGGGGAACCTCCCTCAAAGTACCGGCACTGGCCTGGCTGAAAGATTGGCGAACTTGTAGGGTGTAATTAATCCCGGCTAGCTTTTCCTTTTAGGGTTTGAAGGAAGATTTGACTAAAACAGTAGGAGACATCCTGATTAGATAAATTGATAACCAATCTAATCTTGTAAAAGCACACGCTGAGTGTTTCCTTCTCTCTCTCTCCTGGTTGCAACTATGTCACGCCTTAATCAAGATAATAATACGGATGTATTGACCGAACCCGCTTGATATACTGCGCTAGGGAACGTTGGTCCCGCTCCAACTTATAATTGTTATAAGACAGAGCAGGAAATAGGGGATTACAAGAATTCCCGTACCGCCCAAACGAAGAAAGTACATGTTGATGCATCTTCTTCGGGTGTGTTCATTACCGAGAACTGTTTCTCTGTATCCTTTACGTCCTGGGTATGAGATACCGGATCAGGATCCCACATATGTAATTTGTTACATGGGCTACAGATAGGTAGATAACTGAGAACGGGTGATAAATTTCTTGAGATAGAAACGGTGCAAGTGTTGCAGCCAAGTCTGTTGGTAGTTATCACCCTGTATTACCAGAATTCATTGATTCTAAACGAATGTTATTAGATACCGAACCTGATATACAACATCATATCAAGTCTCTTTATTTATTAAAGAAGGATATAATTTTGTATTGTTGGATAATATTTTAAACATTTCCTATATCAAGAGTTGATCGGTTCAGGCACGTTATCTAAAAGAATAGACGTTCTAAATCAAACCACAGTTCTTAATATACAGAACACACACAAGAGGAAGAGTTCAGAAATGAACGAATCCTTCTTGAGGCATTGTAGATTAGGTCATATCAATGCGACCCGACCAGCTGAAGTTACATATAGATGCATATTTAAATTATTTTGAATTTACATCTTATGAAACTTGCCGGTCATGTCACAGAGATAAGATGACCACAGCTCTGTTTATTGGAAACAGAGAAAGAGTTAGTGAACTCTTGGGATTGATACATGATGATGTATGTAAGGTCCCCCGTCTACACATGCCAGGACTGGTTCTTTATACTTCATTAGATTCACTGATGATCTCTCAAGATTCAGATATATGTTCCTGTTGAAACACAAGTCCAAAGCTTTTGAGATATTCAATGAATATGAGTTTGAAGTAGAGAACCAAAAATGGGTATAAGTATTATGTCCTTTGATGAGATCAGGGAGGAGAATACTTGAGCACGGAATTCCTGGACTTTTCTAAAGGAGAATGAAATTCTCTCTCAGCATTACTCCTCCGTATACACCACAGCACGTCGGTGTATCGGGGCGGAGCATATGTGATATGGTTTGCTCTAAGATGAGTACTACTGAGTTACTATTTCCTTTTGGGAGTTATGCACTTGAGAAGCTGCATACCTATTGAATAGGGTTCAAATCAAATCGGTTGCCTACCACTTCATATGTGATATGGAAAGGGAAGATCCCATCTCTTAAGTTTGTTAAGATTTGGGGTTATCCGGCAAATGTCTAAAAAGCAAAATCCGGACAAGTTCGAGGCAAAGTCAGTTCTGTGAAAGTTTGTTGGTTATCCCAAGCATTCGCAAGGGAATATCTTCTACCTAACCGAGGAACAAAAGATGTTTTGTTTCTCAGCATGTCACCTTTGTAAAAGGGAATTTCTTGTGAAGAAATTATTGGACATGAGGTAGAACTGGAAAGAGTTCCAGCTATACAAACTGCAGCTGATGATTTGGTAGAACCAAAGGAGTCAATAGTTTCCAACGAACCTCAGCCTCTCCGCCGATCTAGTAGGGCTCCTCACCCACCTGAGAGATACTTCGGTTTCTCTATGACGGTGGGAGCGAGGATTGCATCATGAGATGATGAACCAAGTAGTTTTGAGCTGGCCATCAGGAGTGGGACTCTGTAAGAATGGCTGGATGCTTAGTGATCTGAGATGGAATCCTTATACACCAACAAAGTATGGACTTTGGTTGCTTTATCTGAAGGGTTAAATCCCCATCAGGAGCAAGTATATCTTGAGAAGATTACTTGATGTACATGAAAAATTTGAGACTTTCAAAGCTATGCTTAAGTCCATCCAGATCCTACTTGCCACTGCTACATACCATGACTACGATATCTGGTGGTTGGGTGTCATGACTGCTTTTTGTAAATGATGATTTGGAAGAGAGCGTCTATAAGTACACAGCCAGGGAGCTTCGTAGATAGTGGGAGCTGTGGAAACGTGTGCAAGATATTTTATGTTGATAAAGCAGGCATCGCGGAGTTGGAACGTCTGTTTTAATGTGGTAGTCAAAGAGTTTGACTTCATCAAAATGGTAGATGAACCTTATATATACAAAAAGGTAGTAGAGAGTATGGTGGTGATCCTCGTAGAGTACGTGGATGACATACTCTTGATAGGAAATGAGTTTTTTATGCTACGCTTGGTCAATCTCCGCTTATCACAAGGATTCTACATATAGGATCAAGGTGATACCTCCTAAATCCTGGGCTATGGATCTATGAGATAGATCTATTTGGATGTTAGGATTCTCACTAGTTGTAGTGAGATGGTATCAATCGATCCTGGGGAGAATCACTGGAATGGTTCCAGGGTGGTAAGTATGACTGAATGTCAGTCACAGGCTGTGTCTTTACCCTCAGTGGAGGGACGGTATGTTGGAAGAGTTCCAAGCTAGATACCGTGACTTACTAGACGATTAAAGGCAAGATACATCGTTACCAAGGATGCTACCAAAGAGTAGTCTGGATATATATAAGTTCATGGGATGAACTTCATTCCTACCATTGTGTGACAATGGAGCTGTGGCTTTTGCCAAGGAACCCCCCGACCCATCCGAAATCCAGATATAATTCTTAGGCAGTATCACCTGATCATGGAGATGGTTGATCTCCAGGGAGATCGAGGTTAGGAGAGTAGACACAGAGGACAACAGCGCGGATCCACTCACAAAGGCCTTTTTCCCAGTAGAGACTTTTATGAGATGGTTGAGTATGAGATACTTCAACCACAACTAATTGTTGGGTATGTGATACCACAACAGATGGCCCTAGTGCAAGCGGGAGATTGTTAGTCATATGTATGCCTTAGAGGCCATTACTGTACATATGATGTATATTGTAATGGATGCTTGGACATATATAGGGAGGACTTTCTTGCTCGACATGATAGTATGCTATCTGGTTGTACTTTATCTTAACATGCACTCTGGTTGTCTCTATGTTACATGTTGATAAAGCCCTTAGGATATGTACTCGACTACTGGGACTATGATGAGATCATACTAGTGGGGCCATGGTAGTCGACGAGTACATGCTATAACTGTTCCTAGTTGAGGGTGTATCGAGACAGGGCATCGATACACCAGAGTAGACTAGCGTATACGCATCTTGACCCATATGATGGGCGATGGATGATCCCATATCCATTGGTGTTTGACATCAGAGATGATGTACGGGTGGTCAGTGGAGACTGGGTACACTGGACGGACTCGCCGAGAACTCCCAGATGGTATTATACCTTACGTCAGATGGCAGTTCTCTGGTAACACTGGTACAGTTTAGTCTGTAGACCCGAGATCGTCATAGAGTCTTGTGTGATTCCCACTCTGCTTTGATTTCCACCTTACCACGTCCAAGAGGGCGTGCAAAACGGTGCCTTTTGGGTACAGTCCCGAATCACATGGAGGCAATGGGCGACAGGAGGGGATTCGTCTCTCCCTGTATAGGGAGTTAATGTTGCACTGTGTTCGATTGGCTATAACCGGAAATCCCTGGCCAGGGTTGCTGAGATTTACTGGTAAGTGTTACCAGTAGTTTCTCAAACTGTTATAGACCTCGTATCGACACGACTTATCGAGCTATTGGGGTCTGACGTTTACCACCCCTTGGCGAGATATGCGACATATTAGACGAACAGACCAGACTGTACGGTAAGTGTTACTGGTTGGATTCACAGGAGTGTGAGCGGGCTTGCTCGTCGATCTTCTGATCACTCAATACCCGGGTGGCCGTTACGTTTAGCAGACCGCTTGCGGCTTGTGGGTGTTTGATATGATCATCACCTGCTGCCGGCGTATTGATGAGTCTTTAGAGTCCGACACAGAGGTTTCTTAGCTCAGGCAAAACGGAGTAGGAGCACATATATGATATATACTGGACCGAGAACAATACGTGTATGTGATACCGTATTAGATTCTCGCGATATGAGATATCGGCCGGGTATATGTGATATAGCCGAGTCATCGGATCAAGTGTTGATTCGATGAACTGATACAGATAATATTAGTCGGTTATTTGTGAAATCGCCGGATTGTCGGATCAAGTGTTGATTCGATAATTTAATGTATAATTATATATTTGATATATTAAATTACATTAACTAATATAAGCTCACTAAAAGATTCTTTTTTTCACTCGGGTAATACATTGATATATATGCGATATATGTTAATTGTATTATTTTATTTTGTTACAATAAATATTGTATATGTGATATATAATATTGTAACATGATATGATTACTAATGCAACATGTTTAGTGGAGATTAAACAAGGTTAGGGTTTGATTTGGGTTAGTTCTTTCTTGAACCTTCTAGAAGGTTTCCTTTTTGTTTTTGCAAAGATATTTTGCAAGATATTTACTTAACTCAACCCACACCCTTTACTATGATTAGATCTCTAAAATGGTTAAGTCTTTTCTTGACTTAACCATGGTTGCTTTTGTAATGATATTATTACAATTCATTATTCATCACAAAAGGGCTTATTGTTCATTCTTCTTCTTCTTCCTCCTTGCAAAACTTTCTAGCTTTGGGTTTTGTGATGGATTTGAGTGAGATTAAGAAAACAAATGAGAGCTAAAATCCTACTTCATCATCCTAATCTATCCTAGCCATTTAGATTAGGGTGTTCACTTCATTTATTGAGTGAGAGCTTGTGTTAAAGAAACTTCAAGGCAGATCATCTTAGTTATTGAAGATCGGAAGCAAGCTTGCATCTTTCTCTTCGTAGAGCCTCTCTTGAGTTCGGGAACTCGATGATCATAGCGAAGGGACCTCAACACGGAGTTTTAGAAGTGAAGGAATGGACTACAAAGGTTGTAATCCCTAACTCGTAGATGTAAAGATATTTACATGCTTTGTTTCGCCTAATCTCTAGTTTAAAGATCTTGGTTAGGGTTGTTCGGCACGTCTAAATTTTAAATCGGGCATGGTTGATTCCTTGTAGACCCTTGTGAGAGTGCCTAGTAACCCTACATCAATAACTCACTTTTTCCCCTGTCGGAAAACTTTCAAGTGTTGGATTTTTCCTGAGTTTAAAACTTTCAGAAAATCATGCAAGCGAATTTGTGGACCCTCTAGAAGAACGTAACCTTAACTCGATTATGTGACCGTCAAACCTACCACTGAACCATATGGTTTGTGGTAGTTTAGCGTTACCACATGTGAGGCGTTGGTTTGACCCTTCTACGGCTGGTTCATAGCGGCTGTGACATGTTTTGGGACTTTTTGAACTCCGCTCAAGTGTTGAGCTATTTGGGAATTCTTGGGTGTTTGTTTATTCAATCAGAAATTTTAACATTGTCTATTTATCTGGAATGTGATACAATATTTGAAATCCATAAGTAGTTATGAGATAACTAATTTGAATGTTATAAATCTATCATTTTTTAGTGTCATTTGATCGGTTGCCACGGGATTTTGATGTGATCAAAAGTCCGTCGTAATCACGTAGCGTATGCGGATACTCGCCGAGTAAACTTAATAGATAGCCACGCCCCATAGCCCCGACCAAGTGACTGTAGGAGAACCCCGTCGCCAAAAGCATTCGTTCGGCTTCTCGCGGCAGCGGTGTTCCGCCTTAGTGCACTTCGTCGATGGCATCCGGGGGTGCGTCCGTCTACTAAAGTTTCCGTCGAGCATTTGATTAAGATGTCGAGAATCTTGTTGAATTGCCCGACTTGATATTGAAAAGTGTTTTCGATATTGAGACTAAAATGCGGGGTTTATAATTGTTAGGCATCCGATGTCTGAGGAATTCATTTGGTTAGGCATGAAATGTCTAAGGAGGTTGTGTATTCCAACTGTTGTAGTTTTACACTTTTTTTTTCTGCGACTGTAAGTGTAATATGTGGTGTATCGCCGGTTTCGTTGCTAAACATCAACGACAATTGGGATACGCATATTTACTTACGTTGATGACATGTGATGTTATGTGTTGCTGTGATATGTTATATTGGATCGTCGCATTTTGAATAGCCGGGGGTTTTATGTGAGATGAGAGTTTTTCATTTTCTTTCATGTAAAATTCATTGTATGTAATATTCTTTTATTATGGCACTTCTGGGTTGAGGATGATGTCACCATTGTATATTATTTACTTTTCCGCATTAGGATAGACCCAAGGCGGGGGGAGCACAAGTAACCGGGTTATAAGGTCCAGTAGGAGACCATCTCGAGGAGTCGAGACCGGGTGTCCTAACTCTAGAATTGGTAGGGTTGCTTGCTGCTCTCGTAGGGGTCTAGGGTTGTGGGATTGGCTATGCATCGCGACCGTGGAATCCGTGTTTTATACAGACTCGTATTAAAAACACGGACCTCCTATTATATCCAATATTTCATATATGTTCTTCTGCTGCAATGTTCTGTGATGAGATCATATTACTGCCTGAGACGAATGTTTATATTATATATATGAGATATATATTATATATTATTGATTTCGTTTCAAATGTGATGCTTGTGAAGCATAATAAAATGGGACTTCATTAATGAGATTAATGAAATAAAAGAAACCTAAAGATTTTGTGGAATCGAATTTTCAAAAACAGGCAGCTCTAGTTGTTGCTTTGCATAGTGGTGTTCCTTGTAGAACATCCAGCACCTTATTCGATAAGGAAAGAGCCGAGATCTCTTCACTGGGAGTGACCTCTTTAGCAATAACTGGCAGATGCTACAACCCTTGGTTTTGTCTTTTGATTGCTTTTCTAGTTTTTGCTTTGCATAGTGGTATTTGTGAAATATCCTGCACCTTATTCGATAAGGAAAGAGCCAAGATCCCTTCACCGGGAGTGAGCTCTTTAGCAAAACTAGCAAAGGCCTCAAAAACACTCCATTTAAATCATTTGATTCTACAACGATATCAAGTTCATTACGCTCATGGTTTTCTTAAAAACCTGCGTAGCCCTCCATCATTTCAGATAAGTACTACTTAGTATTTGTGCTGCGGTAGTTTGGCATGCGTCAAGGCGTAGTGTACGGTAGCTAACTAGTGCTTATCTGCTAGCATACGATGTGATTGGATTAGGGTATTCGTACGGCGTTGTTTGGCATGCGTCAAGGGTCGTACGGGTGGGTTTAATTCAATCAGGAAATGCACGGGTTGAACTTGACTTGCAGACTATGGGTTGTTTGGTATGCGTCAAGGTCATAGCACGCTAGGGGTAAAAGAATTATCGGGAATTTCAAGTGTTGAAATTTGCAATGAGATTGCATACCTTCTATGAAATAGTTGGATCCCGATGCCCACTGCGAGTAAGAGTTACTCCTGGGAGAGTTTTACACATTACAATTAGTCGATGAAGTAGGTGTCTAGAAAGGTGTTAACGGGGTTATGCCTCTGGGAAAACGAGCTTTATTTTAATTAGGTCCATGCGAAAGCATGGGGAACTGTTAGTGTATATGCCCTAGAGGCCATTACTGTATCATACTAGTTTGTATATTACTTAATGGAAGCTTGGGATATTCACCTTGTATATACAATCTTGCTCAAAATAGTAGTATGCGACTTGGTTTGTTTCTACTTCAATGTGTACATGTGTTTATTTTAGTATATCGCCTATACACATTAGTGGAGCCATTAGGATCTTTGCTTGATTACCAGCGTTGTGATGGCAGTCACACTAGTAGGGCTGGGTAATCTATTAGCACATCCTTATGCAGGTCCCTGGTCGCAGGACTATCGAGACAGGGCATCGATACTCCGGAGTAGACTAGCGCATGCGCTTCTCATCCCAGTGTGGGAGACGGTCTGTCCTACAGCCGTCGGTATGTCGTACTTGAGATAGTATGCGGGTGCTCGTTGGGTTACGAGTACACTGGACAGGACTCGTCGGGAACTGACTAGTTGGTATTATGCCTATCGTCAGTTATCAGTTCCCAGGTGACATGAGTACAGCTTAGTCCGCTGACTTGACACTGTCACTTCGCCTCGAGTGTGTTCCCACTGTACTTTGATTACTACCCTACCACGGCTCAAAGGAGTCGTGCAAACAGGTGGTAGTTGGGTGCAGTCCCGAAGCACTTGGAGGCAGTGACGGTTAGACAGGATTCGTCTCTCCCGGTATTGGGGGTTGACATCGCGCTGTGTCTAGGAGAGCCATTACACGAGTAGTCCCTGGCCAGGGCAAACGAGATATACTGATAGGCTTCCAGTGTTATCTAAGGGTGTTTTGGGCTTCACCCCGACACGACTTGTACCGCTATTGGGGGACTGACGTTTACCGCCCCCTAGGCCCGCCATGCGATGTATCAGACGAACAGACCGGACTGTACGGAGAATGTCACATTCAGGCTCAGTAGGAGTTCAGATGGGTTTCGCCTCGTCAGTCTTCTTGTCGGCATCTACCTGGGGACCGTTACGCACAGCTAGTGCCGCTTGCGGTCTGTGGTTAAACCCATTGCCAGAGTAGTGTCAAGTCTTTAGAGTCCCACACAGAAAGGTATTCGCCTTTAGGCAAAAGAGTAGAGGTCGCATGGTTTTGCGACAGGTCGCATGGTTTTGCGACAGGGTTCGATCACATCCGTGCACTTGTGCACGTACAGTGTCCGGACAGTTCACACTAGCGGGCTTTGGTTTAAGCCAGATCCTAGTGTACCTTTTAGGATTGGTTTTATCCATTATGCATTCGTGTTCCTCGAAACGCGGATACGGGTGTGTATGCACAGTTGACGGAGAGACAGAGGCAGAGGATTCTCATTAGGGTTGTTGACCGTTGACAGTTGACTATTGACTTTTTGCTCAACCCTAATGAGAATATGATATGTGATTAACAATTATATTAATTAAGTATTATGGTGATATGGTTGTTGTGGGATTGACTTTGTTGACTTGTTGACTTTTGTTGACTTGTTGACTTTGTTGACCGGTTGACTAGGCTTGACTAGTTGACCATCATGATAACTATAGCTATCATTTCATGGCAAAGACTTTTGCTTGCTTGCTCTTTTGTGCAAAATGAGTGCATGGAATGATATGGCTATGGTTGCTTAAACCATCACATAATACTTGATTGATATGAGGTGTTATGATTGTTTTTGGATTATGAGAGCCAAATGAGAAAAGTCTTCTCTCATTCTTTCATGCTCATTCTCTCTCTTGTTCTTGAGCTCTCATCTTCCTCCTCATGCTCTCCCTTTCTTGACTCTATGGTTCACTTGTCTCATGAGTTGAGAACCAAGAACCATAGATAAAATCCCATACAAACTCTTCTCTACTCACTCTGGTTCACAAGGTTTAGCAAACCGAGTGAACTAGTTTCTTCAAAGTTCGAAGAAGGAGCCAAAGGTTGAAGCCTTCAGGTGTATCTATCTTCGGCGCAAGGAGACGACGGGGAGAAGCCGATTCGGATGACCATCGAAGCTTGAAGACGAAGGAGTTCGAGAAAAAGAAAGGTATAACCCCCTAACCGAGTAGTTAGCAACTCGTAGTTAGGTTGTTAGTTAGATGTTTAACAAAGATCCGGGTTTTAAGTCCATGTTACCACCTCTAAGAAAATCGTTTTTTACCAAATTCCGCATGCCCGAAAGTACCGGGAGAGGTAGCATGGACTTACAGGAACCTCCTTTAAAGTACCGACACTGGCTTGGCTGAAAGATTGGCGAACTTGTAGAGTGTAATTAATCCCGGCTAGTCTTTCCTTTTAGGGTTTGAATGAAGATTTGACTAAAACAGTAGGAGACATCCTGATTAGATATATTAATAACCAATCAAATCTTGCAAGAGCATACGCTGAGTGTTTTCTTCTATCTCTCTCCAGGTAGCGACCATGTCACGCCTTAATCAAGATAATAATACGGATGTATTGACCGAACCCGCTTGTTATACTGAGCTAGGGAACGTTGGTCCCGATCCAACTTATAATTTCTATAAGACAGAGCGGGAAATAGGGGATTACCAGAATTCCCGTGCCACCCAAATGAAGAAAGTGCATGCTGATGCATCATCTTCGGGTGTGTTCATTATCGAGAACTGTTTCTCAGTATCCTTTACGTCCTGGGTATGAGATACCGGATCAGGATCCCACAAATGTAATCTGTTACATGGGCTACAGAAAGGTAGAGAACTGAGAACGGGTGATAAGTTTCAAGAGTTAGAAATGATGCAAGTGTTGCAGCCAAGTCTGTTGGCAATTATCATCCTGTATTACCAGAATACATTGATGCTGAACGAATGTTATTAGATACCGAACCTGATATACAACATCATATCAGTATCTTTATTTAATAAAGAAGGATATAATTTTGTATTGTTGGATAATGTTTTGAACATTTCCTATATCAAGAGTTGATCGGTTCAGGCACGTTATCTAAAATCATAGACGTTCTAAATCAAACCACGGTTCTTAACGTACAAAACACACACAAGAGGAAGAGTTCAGAAATGAACGAATCCTTCTTGAGGCATTGTAGACTAGGTCATATCAATGCGACTCGACTAGCTGAAGTTATATAAAGATGCATATTTAAATTAGTTTGGATTTACATCTTGTAAAAATTGCCAGTCAAGATAAAATGACCATAGCTCCGTTTATTAGAAACAGAGAAAGAGTTAGTGAACCCTAGGGATTGATACATGATGATGTATGATAGTCCCATGTCTACACATGCCAGGACAGGTTCTTTGTACTTCATTACATTCGCTGATCATCTCTCAAGATTCAGACATATGTTCTTGTTGAAATACAAGTCTGAAGCTTTTGAGATATTCACAGAATATAAGTTAAATGTAGAGAACCAAAAACGGGTAAGAGTATTATGTCCATTGATGAGATCAAGGAGGAGAATACTTGAGCACGGAATTCCTGGACTATTCTAAAGGAGAATGAGATTCTTCTCAGCATTACTCCTCCGAGTACACCACAGCACGTCGGTGTATCGGGGCGGAGCAATTGCACCCTATATGATATGGTGTGCTCTATGATGAGTACTACAGAATTGCCTATTTTCTTTTGGGGTTATACACTTGAGAAGTTGCATACCTATTGAATAGGGTTCTAACCAAATCAAACGCCTACCACTCCATATGTGATATGGTATGGGAAGAGCCCATCTCTTAAGGAAGTTAAGATTTGGGGTTGTCCGGCCTATCTCAAAACAAAATCCGGACAAGCTCAAGTCAAGGACAGTTCTGTAGAAGTTTGTTGGATATCACAAGTATTAACAAGGGAATATCTTCTACCAAACTGAGGAACAAAAGATGTTTTGTTTTCTCAGCATGCCACCTTTTTTGGAAGGGAATTTCTTGTGAAGAAATTAGTGTTCATAAGGTAGAACTGGAAGTAGTTCCAGCTAAAACAAACTGCAGCTGATGATTTTGTAGAACTGGAGGATTCAATAGTTTCCAACGAACCTCAGCCTCTCCGCCAATCTGGTAGGGTTCCTCATCCACCTGAGAGATGCTTAAGTTTCTCTATGACAGTGGGAGCGAGGATTGCATCATGAGATGATGACCCAACTTGTTTCGAGCAGGCTATCAAGAGTGGGGACTCTGTAAGAATGGCTGGATGCTTAGTGATCTGAGATGGAATCTATGTACACCAACTTTGGTTGCTTTACCTGAAGGGTTAAATCCCCATCAGAAACAAGTATATCTTGAGAAGATTACTTGGTGTACATGGAAAAGTTGAGACTTTCAAAGCTATGCTTAAGTCCATCCAGATCCTACTTGCCACGGCTACATACCATGACTACGATATCTGGCGGTTGGGTGTCATGACTGCTTTTCTAAATAATGATTTGGAAGAGAGCGTCTATAAGTACACAGCAAGAGGGCTTCGTAGACAGTGGGAGCAGCGGAAACGTGAGCATGATGTTTTATGGGATAAATCGGGCATCGCGGAGTTGGAACGCCTGTTTTGATGTGGTAGTCAAAGAGTTTGACTTCATCAAAATGGTAGATGAACCAAGTATATACAAATAGATAGTAGAGAGTATGGTGGTGATCCTTATATAGTACGTGGATGACATACTCTTGATAGAAGTAGTTTCCTATGCTACGCTCAGTCAATCTCCTCTTATCACAAAGATTCTTCATATAGGATCAAGGTGATACCTCCTAAATCATGAGTTATTGATCTATGAGATAGATCTAATTAGATGTTAGGATTCTCACTAGTTGTAGTAAGATGGTATCAATCGATCCTAGGGAGAATCAATGGAAAGGTTCCAGGGTGATAAGGACGACTGAATGTCAGTCGCAGGCATTGTCTTTACCCACAGTGGAGGGATGGTATGTTGGAAGAGTTCCAAGCTAGATACCGTGACAAACTAGACGATTAAAGGCAAGATACATCGTTACCAAGGATGCTACCAAAGAGGCAGTATGGATATAAAAATAAGTTCATGAGATGAACTTCGTTCCTGCCATTATGCGACAATGGAGTTGTGGCTTATGCCTAGGAACCCCCATCCCATCAGAGATCCAGACATATTCTTAGGCAGTATCGCCTGATAATGGAGATGGTTGATCTCCAGGAAGATCGAGGTTAGGAGAGTAGACACAGAGAACAACAGCGCGGATCCACTCACAAAGGCCTATTTCCCAGTAGAGACATTTATGGGATGGTTGAGTATGAGATACTTCAACTACAGCTTATTGTTGGGTATGAGATACAACAACTGATGGCCCTAGTGCAAGTAGGAGATTGTTAGTCATATGTATGCCCTAGAGGCCATTACTGTACATACGTTGTATATTGTAGTGGATGCTTGGACATATATAAGGAGGACTTTCTTGCTCGACATGATAGTATGCTATCTGGTTACTCTTTATCTTAACATGGACTCTGATTGTCTTTATGTCACATGTTGATAAAGCCCTTAGGATGAGTACTTGACTACCAAGACTATGATGCAGATCATACTAGTGGGGACAGTGTAGTCGCCAAGTACATCTTTTGAAAGTTCTTAGTCATGGGAGTACCGAGACAGGGCATCGATACTCCAGAGTAGACTAGCGTATGCGCTTCTTGACCCATATGATGGGCGATGGATGATTCCATATCCATTGGTGTTTGACATCAGAGAAGGTATACGAGTGCTCAGTGGAGACTGGGTACACTGGACGGACTCGCCGAGAACTCCCAGATGGTATTATACCTCACGTCAGATGGCAGTTCTCCGATGACACTGGTACAGGTTATTCTGTAGACCCGAGATTGTCATAGAGTCTTGTGTGATTCCTACCGTACTTTGATTTCCATCATACCACGTCCAAGTGGGTATGCAAAACGGTGGCTTTTGGGTACAGTCCCGAATCACATGGAGGCAATGAGCGATAGAAGGGTTTTGTCTCTCCCGGTATAGGGAGTTGATGTTGCGCTATGTTTGATTGGCTATAAATGGAAATCCCTGACCAGGGTTGCTGATATTTACTGGTAAGTGTTATCAGTAGTTTCTCGAACTGTTATGGACCTCATATCGACACGACTTATCAAGCTACTGGGGTCTGACGTTTACCACCCCTAGGCGAGATATGCGACATTTCAGACGAAGAGACCGGACTGTACGGGAGTGTTACTGGTTGGATTCACAGGAGAATGTACGTGCTTGCTTGTTGATCTTCTGATTGCTCAATACCTGGATGGCTGTTACGTTTAGCTGACCGCTTGCGGCTTGTGGGTGTTTGATATGATCATCACATACTGCCGGTGTATTGACGATTCTTTAAAGTCCTACACAGAGGTTTCCTGGCTCAGGAAAAACGGAGTAGGGGCACATATGTGATATGTGCGGGACCGAGAACAATACGTGTATGTGATACCGTATTAGATTCTCATGATATGTGATATCGGCCGGGTTTATATGATATAGCCGGGTCATCGGATCAAGTGTTGATTCGATGAACTGATACAGATTATATTAGTAGGTTATTTGTGAAATAGCCGGATTATCGGATCAAGTGTTGATTCGATAATTTAATGTATAATTATATATTAGATATATTATATTACATTAACTAATATAATCTCACTTAAAGATTCTTTTTCTCACTTGGATAATACATTGATATATATGTGATATATGTTAATTGTATTATTTTATGTAGTTACAAAAATATATTATATATGTGATATATAATATTGTAACAAGTTAGGGTTACAAATGCAACATGATTTGTGGAGTTTAAACAAGTTAGGGTTTGATTTGGGTTAGCATTTGGGTTAGATTTTGCATGAAGCTTCATGAAGTTTCCTTTTGTTTTTTGCTTAGATATTTTGTGTTGATATTTATTAACCCAACCCAAACCCTTTACCCTAGTTAACTCTCTACAAGGGTTAAGCCTTCATGATTGACCCATGGTTGATTTGTAACAATAACAATAATTCATTATTCATCACAAAAGAACTTCTTCTTCTTCTTCCTCTTGAAAAGCTTTCTAGCTTTTGGGTTTGTGATGATTTTGAGTGAGATAAAGAAAACAAATGAGAGCTAAATTCCTACTTCATTATCCTCATCTATTCTAGCCACTTAGATTAGGGTGTTTGCTTTGCTAATACTTGATTAGTGAAGCAATAGTTTGGGTTTGAGATTCTTCAAGGTAGATCATCTTAGTTGTTGACGATTGGATGTAAGCTTGCATCTTTCTCTTCATGGAGGCTCTCTCGAGTCCGGGTACTTGATGATCGCAGCGAAGGGACTTCAACACGGAACTTATGAAGTGAAGGAACGGACTACAAAGGTTATAATCCCTAACTCTTAGATGTAAAGTTGTTTACATGCATGTTTAACCCTAAGTCTCTAGTTAAGATCTTGGTTAGGGTTTGTTTAGCACCCCAAAAAATTTAAAGTGGCATGATTGATACTTGCCAAAACCTTCACAAGGTGCTAAGCTAATCCTACACTCGTATCTTGCAATATGAGATTTCTTTCCATATAATTCCTTGGTATGGAGGAATATGGACTCAAGATCCATATTCTCGTGCCGCCTCTGGTGCTCATTATCTATAGAGGCCAGCATGAGGCACTTGGCCTTCGCGCAGTCAATCTTCCAGGTCTTGCGGGTTTCTTTATCCACGACACTGGATTCTGAACCTGGGACAGCAGGGGCTTTAGTAGTAAGGACATACCCCAACTTGTTATAAGTGATTGCCATCTTGACATTCCTCAACCAATCTTTATAATTTGGCCCTGTCAATATATTTTTATCTAATAGTAACTTAAGGCCCGTCATGTTTGGTCACTGCAATTAGGAGAGAGAGAAGAAACACTTTAGCATGATACTCTTGCAAGTTTATAGTGGTTTTTAGTTTATCTAAACAGGATGCCTCCCACTGTTTCTCGAATCGTTCCTCAAACCATAAAAGAAGAATTAGTCAGGATTAATCTCACCGTACAATACTTGCTTGACCGTTCAGCTAGGCCAGTGTCGGTACTTTGAGGGAGGTTTTACGACGCTTTCGCGAAATTCCTTAATTAAATAAGCTCTTTTCTCGGGGGCGTAGCCCCGCTAACACTTTTCTAGACACCTACTTGGTTTATAGCATTGATCGTTAAGTGAAAAAATCTCCCAAGAAGTAGCATATATTCACAGTAGGATCGTGTCACGACCCGAAATATTAGCTCGTGGCCAGCACTTAAATCACGCAACGTCTAAAGGCCTATTGTAATTCAAGTAAGCTGAAACCTAGAAATCTAAACCCTTTTAAGAAAATAAAAGAGGTGAAGTTTTGAAATAAGGGTATAATGAAATCAAATGTTTTTCTTAGATGCATAAATAGTGGAACATGAAAATGCAAGCTCATCTTACTAGTTGAAAACATTTTTCTTCTTTTAAAAATTTGGGCAGCACCTCCTTTGTATATTTTGATCCAAAACCATAATACATAATGATAATAAAGGCATCCCCAAGCAGGAGCTAGCTCTTCGCCAAACGGCAGATCACGTAAGACAGTATATATAAGTATACGATGCCTAATGGCGAAGTTCACCACAAAAGATAACGAAATAAGCAAGACATCAAAAGCACAAGTAGCGGAAAATACCCTCGCTCCAAGTCTCGCAACCATAAATCTCACTAAGTCTCATTACTTATACAAATACTAATTTTGATTGATGGAGTAGACTAGATACAATATGAAATATAAAAACAAGAGGGGGTACGATACAAAGGTCCCACCTACTAAAGCAAAACACCCGAATGCAATTGTGTGCCAGCGAAGCCGCTACTGATCCGTGCGGTCAATATGCAAGAACTGTGGCACGACGGGGGTGAGTTGCCAACTCGTGAGTAGAAAACCATCGACAAGTAGAAATCGAATAAACAACGATTCCTAGGTCAACTATATCATAAAGGTAATACTATGATATCTAGGGTGACTAGGTCTGTATATATGCCAACAATATACACAATGTCTATATGTACATGGATATCATCCAACCAAATAATCAATATATGTATGCATGTGGATCTCGTCCAACCATATGATCAATGTATGTATGCAAGTGGATCCCGTCCACGTGTCAACCAATGGCACAACAACATCATGCATGTAAATATTATAAAAGAATATGCATGAAAATATGAGGATATAAATTAACGTGTGTCCCTCGTGACACATCAAAATCATGGAACCTGAGTGTCCAGCATCGACACTCGAAACGTCATGAAACCCGTGTCCAGCATCGACACGTAAATACTCTTATCTCGGGTTCCGTCAGTCCGGATCGACCCATATCATCTTTCGACTCCGGTCAGTATCCTCCGGATATCCGCTGAGTCCAAATACTATCACCGGTAGGTAATGCTCCCCTGCCAGGCTCACTGTCTAACAATACGAGTTTTCTTGCCCCGGGGTACCTCACCGGGTCCACCATGTACCCGCAGACGGTGCCTATCGCTCCTCGAATCGGGTTTCACATGCCACTCTCAGAACCGAGAAATCATATGGTGGACACACTGAAATATCATATCAAGAGAAACCGGGTTTTTAAAAGAGTACATGCTTTCTTTTGAAATAACCACGGTTCTCAAATCCAGAAATCTCATGAAAATAGCATATCTCAATACGTAAAAGCATAAAGCATGATGTATGCAACATATAACAGAATGTAAGCATATCCGTATATCATGCAACATGGAACAGTAATGTAGGGTTACTAGGCACTCTCACAAGGGTCAACCAGGCATCAACCATGCCCGATTTAAAATTTAGACTTGCCGAATAACCCTTAACCAAGATCTTAAACTAGAGATTAGGCGACACAAAGCATGTTAAACACTTTAACATCTAAGAGTTTGGGATTACAACCTTTGTAATCCGGTCCTTCACTTCATAAGCTCCGTGTTGAGGTCCCTTCGCTGCGATCATCATGTATCCGGACTCTAGAGAGGCTCTACGAAGAGAATGATGCAAACTTGCTTCCGATCTTCGATAACTAAGATGATCTACCTTGAAGTTTCTTAAACACAAGCTCTCACTCTCAAATGAAGTGAACACCCTAATCTAAATGGCTAGGATAGATTAGGATGATGAAGTAGGAATTTAGCTCTATTTTATTTTCATAATATCACCCATTTTCATCACAAGAATCAAAGCTAGAAAGACTTGCAAGAAGGAAGAAGAAGATGAACAATGAATAATCCTTTTGTGATGAATAATACAAAATGATAATATCATTACAAATGCAACCATGGTCAACTATGACAAGGCTAACTCATGAAGAGATTTAACTAGGGCTAAGGGTTTGGGTTGGGTTAAGAATGAGTCACTAAAAAATATCAACCATAATATCTTAGCTCAAAACAAAAAGAAACCATCTAGAAACATCAAGAAAGAACTATCCCAAATCAAATCCTAATCTTGTTTAATCTCCACTAAACATGTTGCATTAGTAATCATATCATGTTACAATATTATATATCACATATATAATATATATTTGTAACAAAAGAAAATAATACAATTAACATATATCGCATATATATCAATGTATTACCCGGTGAGAAAATGAATCAATAAAGCGAGCCAATATTAGATAATGTAATTCAATATATCAGATATATTATTATTCATTTGATTATCGAATCAACACTTGATCCGACAATCCGGCTATATCGAATATAACCGACTAATATCTTATGTACCGATTCATCGAATCAACACTTGATCCGATGATCCGGCTCATATCAAAATAACGTAAGAATATAATACGGTATCTCATATCGCATTATCCTTGGTCCTGCACATATCACATATGTGCCCCTACTCCGTTTTGCCTGAGTCAAGAAACCACTGTATAGGACTCTAAAGAATCGTCAATAAGCCGGCAGTAGGTGATGATCATATCAAACACCCACAAGCTGCAAGCGGTCAGCTAAACGTAACAGCCACCCAGGTATTGAGCGATCAGAAGATCAACAAGCAAGCCTGTACATTCTCCTGCGAATCCAATCAGTAACACTCCCGTAAAGTCCTGTCTCGTCGTCTGATATGTCGCATATCTCGCCTAGGGGTAGTAAACGTCAGACCCCAGTAGCTTGATAAGTCGTGTCGATATGAGGTCTATAACAGTTCGAGAAACTACTGATAACACTTACCGGTAAATCTCAGCAACCCTGGCCAGGGATTTCCAGTTATAGCCAATCGAACACAGCGCAACATCAACTCCCTATACCGGGAGGGACGAATCCCCTCCTATCGCTCATTGCCTCCATGTGATTCGGGACTGTACCCAAAAGCCACCTTTTTGCGCGCCCTCTTGGACGTGGTATGATGGAAATCAAAGCACAGTGGGAATCACACAAGACTCTATGATGATCTCGGGTTTACAGACTAACCTGTACCAGTGTCACCGGAGAACTGCCATCTGACGTGAGGTATAATACTATCTGGGAGTTCTCGGCGAGTCCGTCCAGTATACCCAGTCTCTACTGAGCACCAATACACCATCCATGATGTCAAACACCGATGGATATGGGATCATCCATCGCCCATCATATGGGTCAAGATGCGTATACGCTAGTCTACTCTGGTGTATCGATGCCCTGTCTCGATACACCCTTGACTAGGAACAGTTATATGATGTACTCGTCGACTACCGTGGCCCCACTAGTATGATCTCATCATAGTCCCAGTAGTCGAGTACATATCCTAAGGGCTTTATCAACATGTAACATAGAGACAATTAGAGTACATGTTAAGATAAAGTACAACCAGATAGCATACTATCATGTCGAGCAAGAAAGTCCTCCCTATATATGTCCAAGCATCCATTACAATATACATAATATGTACAGAAATGGCCTCTAGAGCATACATATAACTAACAATCTTCCACTTGCACTTGGGCCATTTGTTGTGGTATCACATACCCAACAATTAGCTGTGGTTGAAGTATCTCATACTCAACCATCCTATAAAAGTCTCTACTGGAAAAAAGGCCTTTATGAGTGGATACGCGCTGTTGTCCTCTGTGTCTACTCTCCTAACCTCGATCTCCCTGGAGATCAACCATCTCCATGATCAGGTGATACTGCCTAAGAATTATATCTGGATTTCTGATGGGACGGTAGTTTCTTGGCTAAATCTACAACTCCATTGTCACACAATGGTAGGAACGAAGTTCATCTCATGAACTTATATATATCCATACTGCCTCTTTGGTAGCATCCTTGGTAACGATGTATCTTGCCTTTAATCGTCTAGTAAGTTACGGTATCTAGCTTGGAACTCTTCCAACATACCGTCCCTATACTGAGGGTAAAGACAATGCCTGCGACCGACATTCAGTCGTCCTTATCACCCTGGAACTTTTCAGTGATTCTCCCCAGGATCGATTGATACCATCTCACTACAACTAGTGAGAATCCTAACATCCAAATAGATCTATCTCATAGATCCATAACCCAGGATTTAGGAGGTATCACCTTGATCCTATATGGAGAATCATTGTGATAAGCGGAGATTGACCGAGCGTAGCATAGGAAACTCCTTCCCTATCAAGAGTATGTCATCCACGTACTCTACGAGGATCACCACCATACTCTCTACTACCTTTTTGTATATACAAGGTTCATCTACCATTTTGATGAAGTCAAACTCTTTGACTACCACATCAAAACAGATGTTCCAACTCCGCGATGCCTGCTTTATCACATAAAACATCTTACACACGTTTCCAATGCTCCCACTATCTACGAAGCTCTCTGGCTGTGTACTTATAGACGCTCTCTTCCAAATCATCATTTATAAAAGCGGTCATGACACCCAACCGCCAGATATCGTAGTCATGGTATATAGCCATGGCAAGTAAGATCTGGATGGACTTAAGCATAGCTTTGAAAGTCTCAACTTTTTCATGTACACCAAGTAATCTTCTCAAGATATACTTTCTCCTGATGGGGATTTAACCCTTCAGATAAAGCAACCAAAGTCCATACTTTGTTGGTGTATAAGGATTCCATCTCAGATCGATAAGCATCCAGCCATTCTTACAGAGTCCCACTCCTGATAGCCAGCTCGAAACTAGTTGGGTCATCATCTCATGATGCAATCCTCGCTCTCACTGTCATAGAGAAATCGAAGTATCTCTCAGGTAGGTGAGGAACCCTACTAGATCAGCGGAGAGGCTGGGGTTCGTCGGGAACTACTGAATCCTCTGGTTCTACCAAATCTTCTGTTGCAGTTTGTGTTGCTGGAACTTCTTCCAGTTCTACCTCATTGCCACTAATTTCTTTCATTAGAAAACCTTTTCTAAGAAAGTGGCATGACGAGAAACAAACACCTTTTGTTTCTCGGAGTTGTAGAAGATATACCCTCGCGAATGTTTGGGATATCCAATAAACTTCCACAAGATAGACCTTGCCTCGAGCTTCTACGGATTTTGTGTTTTTACTTAGGCCGGACAACCCCATATCTGAATAAAATTAAGACATGTTCTCTTCCCATTCCATATCTCATATGGAGTGGTAGGCACTGATTTGGTTGGAACTCTATTCAATAGGTATACAGCTGTTTCCAGTGCATGTCCCCAAAAGGAAACAGGCAGCTCAGCATTGCTCATCATAGAGCACACCATATCTAATTGGGTGTGATTCCTCCGCTCCGATACACCGTTGTGCTGTGGTGTATAAGGAGGAGTAAGCTGACAGAGAATCCCATTCTATTTTAGATAATCTAGGAACTCTTTGCTTAAGTATTCTCATCGTCGATCAGATCGAAGGATCTTAATACTTTTGCCCGTTTGGTTCTCTACTTCGGGCTTATATTCTCTGAATTTCTCAAAAGCTTCAGACTTGTGTTTCATCAGGAACATATGTCCGTATCTAGAGAGATCGTCGGTGAATGTAATAAAGTAGGAAGAACCGTTCCTGGCATGTGTGGACATAGGACCGCATACATCATTATGTACCAGCCCTAAGAGTTCCTTAACTCTTTCTCCGTGTCCACTAAATGGAGTTTTGGTCATTTTACCTTTGAGACATGAATGGCAAGTATCATAAGATGATAATTCGAACGGATTCAAATATCTATCCTTATGTAACTTAGCTAGCCATGTCACAATGATATGACCAAGTCTCCAATGCCACAAGAAGGATTCGTTCATTTCTGAACTCTTCCTCTTGTGTGTGTTTTGTATATTAGGGATTGTATTTTGAATGAGAATGAATATGCCATTATGTAACGAGCCTGATCCAATCAACTTTTGATTTAGGAAGATGTTCATAACATTATCTTGTATTACAAAATTATACCCTTCTTTACTTAATAAAGAAACTGATATAATGTTGCACATCATGTTCGGTATATAATAGCACTCGTTCAGAATCAATGTATTACTACTTGGTAATATTAGGTGATATTCACCAACTGCTTTGGCTGCAATATTTGTACCATTCCCTACTTGTACAGAATGATCACCTTTTCCCAGTTCTCTACCTTTACGTAGCCCACGTAACAATTTACATATGTGGGATCCCGATCCGGTATGCAAAACCCAGGACGTAGGGTGAACTGAGAAACAGTTCTCAATAACTAACACACCCGAAGAAGATGCATCAACATGCTTGTTCTTCGTTTGGGCGGCGTGAGAATCCAGATATTGTCCTATTCCCTGCTCAGTCTTATAACACTTATAAGAATGAATGGGACCAACGTTCCCCTGCACAGTATAACAAGTGGGTTTGATCAATACATCGGTATTATTATCTTGATTAAGGCATGACATAGTCGCTACCTGGAGAGAGAGAGAAGAAAACACTCAGCGTGCGCTTTTACAAGATTAGATTGGTTATCAATTTATCTAATCAGGATGTCTCCCACTGTTTTAGTCAAATCTTCCTTTAAACCATAAAAGGAAAGACTAGCCGGGATTAATTACACTATACAAGTTCGCCAATCTTTCAGCCAGACCAGTGCCGGTACTTTGAGGGAGGTTCCCCGTGCTTTCGCACGGACCTAATTAAAATAAACCTCGTTTTCCCAGGGGCGTAACCCCGTTGACATCTTTCTAGACACCTACTTGATCGGCTAATTGTAATGTGTAAAACTCTCCCAGGAGTAACTCTTACTCGCAGCGGGTATCGGGATCCAACTATCTCATAGAAGGTATGCAATCTCATTGCAAATTTCAACACTTGAAATTCCCAATAATATTTTACCCCTAGCGTCCTATGACCTTGACAGAGGTCAACAAACCATAGGCTGCTAGTCAAGTTCAACCCGTCATTTTCTGATTGAAGTAAACCTACCAGCACGACCCTTGACAGAGGTCAACAAGGTCGCACGACTACCCTAAATCAATCACAACATATGTTTATACAGATAAGCACTAATCAGCTACCGCACACTACGCCTTGACAGATGTCAACAAACGTAGTACGAATACTAACTATTACTTATCTGAAATGACGGAGGGCTACGACAGGTTTTTAAGAAAACTCTTTGCGTAATAAAGAATCGAGTGAATTTTTAATGTAATGTTTTTGAGGCCTTTTCTAGTTTTGCTAAAAAGGTCACTCCCGGTGAAGGGATCGTCGGCTTTTTCCTTATCGAATAAGGTGCAGGATATTTCACAAATATCGCTGTGTAAAGCAAGAACTATAGAAGGAATCAAAAGACAAACCGAGTTTGTAGCATCTGCTAGTTTCACTAAAGAGGTCACTCCGGGTGAAGGGATCTCGGCTATTTCCTTATCGAATAAGGTGCTGGATGTTCTACAAGGAACATCGCTATGCAAAACAAGAACTAGAGCTACCTATTTTTGAGACAAGTTTCTACAACATCATTAGGTTTCTTTTTAGTTTCATTAATCTCATTAATGAAGTCCCATTTTATTATGCTTCACAAGAATCACATTTGAAACGAAATCTGCAATATAACATATATCTCATATATATAATATAAACATTCGTCTCAGGCAGTAATATGATCTCATCACAGAACATTGCTGCAGAAGAACATATATGAAATATTGGATATACTAGGAGATCCGTGTTTTTAATACGAGCCTATATAAAACACGGATTCCACGGTCGCGATGAATAGCCAAACCCACATCCCTAGACCCCTACGAGAGCGGCAAGCAACACTGCCAATTCTAGAGTTAGGAGACCCGGTCTCGACTCCTCAAGATGGTCTCCCACTGTACCCTAGAACCCGGTTACTTGTGCTCCCCGCCTTGGGTCTACCTAATGCGGAAAAGTAAATAATATACAAGGGTGACATCATCCTCATCCCGGAAGTGCCCCAATAAAAGAATATTACATACAAATGAATTTTACATGAATGAAAAAGAAAAACTCTCATCTCACATAGATCCCCGGGCTATTCAAACACGACGATCCAATATAACATATCACAGCAACACATAATATCTCATATCATCAACGTAAGCAAGTATGCGTATCCCGATTGTCGTTGATGTATAGCAACGAAGCCGGCGATACACCACATACTACGCTTACGGTCACAGAAAAGAAAGTGTAAAACTACAACAGTTGGAATCCGCAACCTTCTTAAGACGCATACGCGATCTTAAGCAAGCAATCACTTTTTTTGGCCTAACCAATCTCTATTTCGGGCCGGAAGGACATGACCTTTAAACCCGTTGAGCCCAACTTTGGCACTTAAATGAAAGAAGAAACCCCGCATCCTGATTGCATGCCTAACCAAATGAATTCCTTAGACATCGCATGCCTAACAATTATAAACCCCGCATTTTAGTCTCATTATCGAAAACTCTTTTCAATATCTAGTCGGGCAATTCAACAAGATTCCCGGCATCCTGATCGAATGCTCGTCGCAAACTTTAGCAGATGGCCGCACCCCCGGATGCCGTCGACGAAGTGCACTAAGGCGGAACACCGCTGCCGCGAGCACCCGAACGGATGCTTTTGGCGACAGGGCTCTCCTACAGTCACTTGGTCGGGGCTATGGGGCGTGGCTGTCTGTTAAGTTTACCCGGCGAGTATCCGCGTACGCTACGTGATTGTGACGGACTTTTGATCACATCAAAATTCTGTGGCCACCGATCAATTGAGACTTAACTGCTAGATTTATAACATTCAAATTAGTTATCTCATAACTACTTGTGGATTCCAAATATTGTATCACATTCCAAATAAAAAGACAATGTTAAACTTTTCGATCGAATGATCAAACACCGAAGATTTCCCAAATAGTTCTCAACACTTGAAATTAGTTTAAAAACATCCATCACATGCTACAGTACTAATGGTCCAGCCGTAGAAGGGTCAAGCCAACGCCTCACATGTGGCACGCCGTACTGCTCCAACCCTAAGGTTCAGAGGCGGTTCAAATGGTCACATAATCGAGTTAAGGTTTGTTGTCTTCTAGAGGGTCTACCGCGTTACTTGCACGACTTAGAACGTTCTTAAACTACGAAAAAATCCAACACTTGGAAATTTTCCGGCAGGGGAAAAAGTGAGTTATTGATATCCGTTCGAACTTTTTAACACGTTCTAAAAATTACCCGGACAAACTAAACGAAGTTATACTTTCCGATCGAATCAACGAGTTCCCAATACAACCTAGAAAACTCAAAACTTGAGTAAATTAAAAATTCCCAGAAACATCAGGAAGTACCTACGGATGTTACTGTGCGAATAGTAAACCCTAATTCTCCTATACGGCCGCGGAACCGCCGCGCAAGCTATGGTACGGCCGCGGTTCCGCGGCGCTTTAGTGGGATTAGTGTCTTGTTTTGCACAGTAATTCCTAAAATACCCTGCTGATTTTTTGAGTATTTTTAATATGAAAAAATCAACATTTTTACAAAATTTCCAGAGAGGGGTCTATTTCGACGTTTCGGGGTTTGATCGGAGTTTTAACTTCGTATACACGTCGCCTAATGCTCTAGCTAGGCTCTAATACCACTATAGGGTTACTAGTCACTCTTACAAGGGTCTACGAGGCATCAACCATGCCCGATTTAAAATTTAGACGTGCCGAACAACCCTTAACCAAGATCTTAAAATAGAGATTAGGCGAAACAAAGCATGTTGAACACTTTAACATCAAAGAGTTTGAGATTACAACCTTTATAGTCCGGTCCTTCACTTCATAAGCTCTGTGTTGAGGTCCCTTCGCTGCGATCATCATGTACTCGGACTCTAGAGAGGCTCCACGAATAGAATGATGCAAACTTGCTTCCGATCTTCGATAACTAAGATGATTTACCTTGAAGTTTCTTAAAGACAAGCTCTCACTCTCAAATGAAGTGAACACCCTAATCTAAATGGCTAGGATAGATTAGGATGATGAAGTAGGAATTTAGCTCTATTTTATTTTCATAATATCAGCCATTTTCATCAAAAGAATCAAAGCTAGAAAGATTTGCAAGAAGGAAGAAGAAGATGAACAATGAATAATCCTTTTGTGACGAATAATGCAAAATGATAATATCATTACAAATGCAACTATGGTCAACTATGACAAGGCTAACTCATGTAGAGATTTAACTAGGGCTAAGGGTTTGGATTGGGTTAAGAATGAGTCACTAAAAAATATCAACCATAATATCTTAGCTCAAAACAAAAAGAAACCTTCTAGAAACATCAAGAAAGAACTAACCCAAATCAAACCCTAATCTTGTTTAATCTCCACTAAACATGTTGCATTAGTAATCATATCATGTTATAATATTATATATCACATATATAATATATATTTGTAACAAAATAAAATAATACATTTAACATATATCGCATATATATCAATGTATTACCCGGTGAGAAAATGAATCAATAAAGCGAGCCAATATTAGATAATGTAATTCAATATATCATATATATTATTATACATTAAATTATCGAATCAACACTTGATCCGACAATCCGGCTATATCGAATATAACCGACTAATATCTTATGTACCGATTCATCGAATCAACACTTATTCCGATGATCCGGCTCATATCAAAATAACGCGAGAATATAATACAGTATCTTATATCGCATTATCCTCGGTCCTGCAAATATCACATATGTGCCCCTACTCCGTTTTGCCTGAGTCAAAAAACCTCTGTGTAGGACTCTAAAGAATCGTCAATATGCCGGTAGTAGGTGATGATCATATCAAACACCCACAAGGTGCAAGCGGTCAGCTAAATGTAACAGCCACCCAGGTATTGAGCGATCAGAAGATCAACAAGCAAGCCTGTACATTCTCCTGCTAATCCAATCAGTAACACTCCCGTCTAGTCCGGTCTCGTCGTCTGATATGTCGCATATCTCGCATAGGGATGGTAAACGTCAGACCCCAGTAGCTTGATAAGTCATGTCGATATGAGGTCTATAACAGTTCGAGAAACTACTGATAATATAGGGTTCCTAGGCACGCTAATGAGGTCTCACAAGGCATCAACCATGCCAATTTCAAATTTTACAAGTGCCGAGAAACCCTAATACGGATTCGTTAACTAGAGATTAGGCGAAACATGCAAGTAAACGACTTTACTGCTAAAGGAAAGTGACTAAAACTTTTGTAGATCCGGTCCTCCACCTCCATAGCTCCATGATGAAGTCCCTCCGCTGTACCCATCGGATCTCGGACTCTCGCGGTGGTTTCATCGAAGAAATGATCGGGCTAGGTCGTCAACTTCGATGCTGAAGATGATCTACGTCGAGGCAACACAAGACCAAGCTCCAGCTTCACCAAGCCATGAAACTTGTGAAGAAAACACCCTATACTACTTGGCAAGTGGTAGAGGATGAAGAAATAGGAAGTGGGTTCACTTTAGAATTGGATTTCTCACTCTTTTTCTCAAGTTGCCATTGATGGAGGCAAGCTTTCTTCTTTTTTGAAGATGAAGAAGAAGAAGAAAAATGATTATGATAAGAATTTTTTTAAAATAGAAAACAAAATGATACTTATCATAATATCAACCATGGTTAGGTGTAGAGAATTAACTAAGGTTAGATGAATGGTTAGGGTTAGGAGAAGAAGACAAGAATGGTCACTTAGTCAAAGTTACATGAAGCATCAAGAAGCTTCATGTAAGAAAGCAACCATTTTGTTTTCTTTTCTCTTTTTCTCAAAAAAGAATAGATAAATAAATATGTGAAAAGAAACCCTAACCATTCACTAAACATGGTTTAAGTCTTTACACAAATCCAAGTTTGCATGTATCATCAAACATGATACAAACAAGTGCACAAAACTATATCATATATACAATGTGCACATTCGAGTGAGAAAATCCATTTAATGTGAACCAATACTAGTTAATGCTAAGTAATATATCAAATATATATAATTAAACATTAAATCATTAAATCAATACTTGATTTAATGATCTGGTCATATTGCATATAACCGACTAGTATCAAGTGTATCAATGTATCGAATCAACACTTGCTTCGGTAACCCGGCTATATCACATATAACCTGCCGATGATACAAATCGCGAGAATAGAATACGGTATCACATACACGCATTATTCTCAGTCCCGCACATATCTCATATTTGCTCCTATTTCGTTTCGCTTGAGCCAGAAAACCTCTGTGTAGGACTCTAAAGACTCGTCAATACGCCGGCAGCAGGTGATGATCATATCAAACACCCACAAGCCGCAAGCGGTCTGCTAAACGTAACGGCCACCCGGGTATTGAGCGATCAGAAGATCGACGAGCAAGCCCGCTCACACTCCTGTGAATCCAACCAGTAACACTTACCGTACAGTCCGGTCTGATCGTCTGATATGTCGCATATCTCGCCTAGGGGTGGTAAACGTCAGACCCCAATAACTCGATAAGTCGTGTCGATATGAGGTCTATAACAGTTCGAGAAACTACTGGTAACACTTACCGGTAAATCTCAGCAACCATGGCCAGGGATTTCCGGTTATAGCAAATCGAACACAGCGTGACATCAACCCCCTATACCGGGAGAGAAGAATCCCTTCCTATCGCTCATTGCCTCCATGTGATTCGGGACTGTACCCAAAAACCACCGTTTTGCATGCCCTCTTGGACGTGGTAAGGTGGAAATTAAAGCACAGTAGGAACCACACAAGACTCTATGACGATCTCGGGTCAACAGACTACTCTGTACCAGTGTCACCAGAGAACTGCCATCTGACGTAAGGTATAATACCATCTAGGAGTTCTCGGCGAGTCCGTCCAGTGTACCCAGTCTCCACTGAGCACCCGTATATCATCTCTGATGTTAAACACCAATGGATATGGGATCATCCATCGCCCATCTGTATGGGTCGAGAAGGTATACGCTAGTCTACTCTGGTATATCGATGCCCCGTCTCGATACACCCACGACTAGGGACCTTGAAGGATGTACTTATGGACTACTATGTCCCCACTAGTATGATCCGCATCATAGTCCAGGTAGTCAAGTACACATCCTACGGGCTTTACCAACATGTAACATAGAGACAATCAGTGTACACATTAAGGTAAAGAGCAACCAGATAGCATACTATCATGTCGAGCAAGAAAGTCCTCTCTATATATATCCAAGTATCCACTACAATATACATCCTATGTATAGTAATGACCTCTAGGGCATACATATAACTAACAATCTCCCACTTGTACCAGGGCCATCTGATAGCAGTGGTTGTAGTATCTCATACTCAACCATCCCATAATAGTCTTTCTCTGGGAAATGGCCTTTGTGAGTGGATCTGCCGTGTTGTCCTCTGAGTCTACTCTCCTAACCTCAATCTCCTTGGGGATCAACCATCTCCATGATTAGGTGATACTGCCTTAGAATATGTCTGGATCACTGATGGGGCAGGCGTTCCTTGGCATAAGCCACAACTCCATTGTCACATAATAGAAGGAACTAAGTTCATCTCATGAACAAATATACATCAAGACTGCCTCTTTGGTAGCATCTTAAGTAGCGATGTATCCAGCCTTTATCGTCTAGTATGCCACGGTATCTAGCTTGGAACTCTTCCAACATACCGTCCCTTTACTAAGGGTAAAGACAATTCTTGTGACTGACATTCAGTCATTCCTATCACCCTGGAACCTTTCCAGTGATTTTCCCCGGGATCAATTGGTACCGTCTCACTACAACTAGTGAGTATCCTAATATCCAATTAGATCTATCTCATAGATCCAAAACCCAGGATTTAGTAGGTATCACTTTGATCCTATGCGGAGAATCATTGTGATAAGCGGAGATTGACCGAGCGTTGCATAAGAAACTCCTTTCTTATCAAGAGTATGTCATCCGCGTACTCTATGAGGATCACCTACCATACTCCCTACTACCTTTTTGTATATACAAGGTTCATCTACCATTTTGATGAAGTAAAACTTTTTGACAACTACATCAAAATAGACGTTCCAACTCCGCGATGTCTGCTTTATCCTATAAAGCAACTTGTGCACGTTTCCGCTGCTCCCACTGTCTACGAGGCCCTCTGGCTGTGTACTTATAGACGCACTCTTCTAAAACACCATCTAGAAAAGCAGTCATGGCACCCAATTGCCAGATATCGTAGTCGCGGTATGTATCCGTGGCAAGTAGGATCTGGATGGACTTAAGCATAGCTCCTTAGAAAAGGTTTCATCATTATCCACGCCTGGTCGATGACGAAAACCTTTAACAAGTATAGCTTTGAAAGTCTCAACTTTTCCATCTACACCTAGTAATCTTCTCAAGATATACCTGCTTCTGACGGGGATTTAACCCTTCAGATATAGCAACCAAAGTCTATACTTTGTTGGTGTACATGGATTCCATCTCAAATCACTAAGCATCCAGCCATTCTTACAGAGTCTCACTCCTGATGGCCAGGTCGAAACTAGTTGTGTCATCATCTCATGATGCAATCCTCGCTCACACTGTCATCGAGAAACCGAAGTATCTCTCAGGAGGATGAGGAACCCTACCAGATTGGCGGAGAGGCTGAGGTTCGTCGGTATCTACTGAATCCTTTGGTTGTACCAAATCAACTGCTGTAGTTTGCATAGCTGGAACCTTTCCAGTTCTACATAACTGACCTTGTCTCGAGCTTGTCCGGATTTTGCTTTTAGACATAGGCCGGTCAACCCCAAATCTTAACTAGCTTAAGACATGGGCTCTTCCCATACCATATCTCATATGGAGTGGTAGGCTATGATCTGATTCGAACCCTATTCAATAGGTATGCAGCTTCTCAAGTGCATAACTCCTAAAAGGAAATAGGTAACTCAGTAGTACTCATCATAGAGCACACCATATCATATAGGGTGCTATTGCTCCGCCCCGATATACCATCATGCTATGGTGTATTCGGAGGAGTAATGCTGAGAGAGAATCTCATTCTCCTTTAGAAAAGTCCAAGAATTCCGTGCTCAAGTATTCTCCTCTTTGATCACATCAAAGGACATAATACTTATACCCTTTTTGGTTCTCTACTTCTTACTTATATTCTGTGAATATCTCAAAAGGTTCGGACTTGTGTTTCAACAGGAACATATGTCTGAATCTAAAGAGATCATCAGAGAATGTAATGAAGTACAAAGAACCGGTCTTGGCATGTGTAGACAGGGGACCTTTATACATCAACATGTATCATCCCAAGAGTTCAGTAACTCTTTCTCTGTTTCCAATAAACAGAGCTGGTGTCATTATATCTTTGTGACATGAGATGTAAATTCAAACTGATTTAAATATGCATCTACAAGTAACTTCAGCTAGTCGGGTCGCATTGATATTGTAGGGTTCCTAGGCACTCTCAAGAGGTCTCACAAGGCATCAACCATGCCAATTTCAAATTTAAACGGTGCCGAGAAACCCTAGAACGGATCGTTGGCTAAATTTCTAGGCGACAAAGCAAACTAGTTAACACTTAACTACAAGAATACGGAAATACAACCTTTGTAGATCCGGTCCTCCACCTCCACGGCTCTGTGATGAGGTCCTCTCCGCTGTCCAAATCAAATCCCGGGCTCTAGCGTCGTATTTATCGGAGAAAGAGTGGGCTAGGTCATCGACGACGTGCCGAAGATGATTTACGTCGAGGCATCGCTAGATCAAGCTCCAACTTCACCAAGTCAAGAAAACTTGTGAAGGAAACACACTCTACTACTTGGCAAGAGGTAGAGGATGAAGAAATAGGAAGTGGGTAGACTTTAGAATTGGATTTCTCACTCTAATTCATCAAACACCATTGATGAAGCAAGCTTTTTCTTCATTGAAGAAGATGAAGAAGATGAAGAAAGAATTATGATTAGTTATTAGAATAGAATAGAAAATCAATACTTATCATAATTCTAACTATGGTTATGTGTAGAGAATTGACCAAGGTTAAAGCAATGGTTAGGGTTAAGGATGAGATAAGAATGGTGGACTAGGTCAAAGCATCATGAAGCTTCAACTAAACAACAAATAAAACCACCATTCTTTTCTCTTTTCCATTTATTTTCTAAAATATATAAACAAATAAATAAATGAATAAATAAGTAATGGAAAAATAAAACCCTAATTATATTTTTAACCATGGTTTAATTCTTTACACTTAACCAAGTAAACATGTATTATCAAACATGATACAATCATGTGTACAAAAGTATATCACATATACAATGTGCACAAACCGAGTGAGAAAATCCATTTAAAGTGAACCAATACTAGTTAACGCAAAGTAATATATCAAATATATAATTATGCATTAAATAATTAAATCAACACTTGATTTAACGATCCGGTCATATCGCATATAACCGACTAGTATCCAATGTTTCGGCTTATTGAATCAACCCTCGATTCGATAACTAGGTTATATCGCATATAACCATTCGACACATTCATCGCGAGAATGAAATACGGTATCACATACACGCATTATTCTCGGTCCCGCACATATCTCATATGCGCTCCTATTTCGTTTCGCTTGAGCCAGAAAACCTCTGTGTAGGACTCTAAAGACTCGTCAATACGCCGGCAGCAGGTGATGATCATATCAAACACCCACAAGCAGCAAGCGGTCTGCTAAACGTAACGGCCACCCGGGTATTGAGCGATCAGAAGATCGACGAGCAAGCCCGCTCACACTCCAGTGAATCCAACCAGTAACACTACCGTACAGTCCGGTCTGATCGTCTGATATGCCGCATATCTCGCCTAGGGGTGGTAAACGTCAGACCCCAATAGCTCGATAAGTCGTGTCGATATGAGGTCTATAACTATTCGAGAAACTACTGGTAACACTTACCAGTAAATCTCAGCAACCCTGGCCAGGGATTTCCGGTTATAGCCAATCGAACACAGCGCAACATCAACTCCCTATACCGGAAGAGACGAATCCCCTCCTATCGCTCATTGCCTCCATGTGACTCGGGACTGTACCCAAAAACCACCGTTTTGCATGCCCTCTTGGACGTGGTAAGATGGAAATCAAAGCACAGTGGGAACCACACAAGACTCTATGACGATCTCGGATCAAAAGACTACTATGTACCAGTGTCACCAGAGAACTGCCATCTGACGTAAGGTATAATACCATCTGGGAGTTCTCGGCGAGTCTGTCCAGTGTACCCAGTCTCTACTGAGCACCCGTATATCATCTCTGATGTCCAACACCAATGGATATGGGATCATCCATCGCCCATCTGTATGGGTCAAGAAGGTATACGCTAGTCTACTCTGGTATATCGATGCCCCGTCTCGATACACCCACGACTAGGGACTTTGAAGGATGTACTTATAGACTACCATGTCCCCACTAGTATCCGCATCATAGTCCAGGTAGTCAAGTACAGATCCTAAGGGCTTTACCAATATGTAACAGGGAGACAATCATTGTACACGTTAAGGTAAAGATCAACCAGATAGCATACTATCATGTCGAGCAAGAAAGTCCTCCCTATATATGTCCCAGCATCCACTACAATATACATCCTATGTATGGTAATGGCCTCTAGGGCATACATATAACTAACAATCTCCCACTTGCACTAGGGCCATCTGATAGCAGTGGTTGCAGTATCTCATACTCAACCATCCCATAAAAGTCTCTCTCTGGGAACATGCCTTTGTGAGTGGATCCGCTGTGTTGTCCTCTGAGTCTACTCTCCTAACCTCGATCACCCTGTAGATCAACCATCTCCATGATCAAGTGATACTGCCTTAGAATATGTCTGGATCACTGATGGGACCTGCGTTCCTTGGCATAAGCCACAACTCCATTGTCTCACAATGGTAGGAACGTAGTTCATCTCATGAACCAATATACACCCAAACAGCCTCTTTGGTAGCATCTTAAGTAGCGATGTATCCTGCCTTTATCGTCTAGTATGTCACGGTATCTAGCTTGGAACTCTTCCAACATACCGTCCCTTTACTGAAGGAAAAGACAATGCCTGTGACTGACATTCAGTCGTCTTTATCACCCTGGAACACTTCCAGTGATTCTCCCCACGATCAACTGATGCCATCTCACTACAACTAGTGAGTAGCCTAACATCCATTTAGATCTATCTCATAGATCCAAAATCCAGGATTTAGGAGGTATCACTTTGATCTTATGTGGAGAATCAGTGTGATAAGCGGAGATTGATCGAGCGTAGCATAGGAAACTCCTTCCCTATCAAGAGTATGTCATCCATGTACTCTACGAGGATCATCACCATACTCCCTACTACCTTTTTGTATATACAAGGTTCATCTACCATTTTGATGATGTCAAACTGTTTGACTAATTCATCAAAACAGATGTTCCAACTCTGCGATGCCTGCTTTATCCTATAAGGCATCTTGCACACGTTTCCGCTGCTCCCACTGTCTACGAGGCCCTCTGGCTGTGTACTTATAGACGCACTCTTCTAAAACATCATTTAGAAAAGCAGTCATGACACCCAACCGCCAGATATCGTAGTCATGGTATGTAGCCGTGGCAAGTAGTATCTGGATGGACTTAAGCATAGGTACTGGAAAAGGTTTCATCATTATCCACGCCTGGTCGATGACGAAAACCTTTAACAAGTCTAGCTTTGAAAGTCTCAACTTTTCCATCTACACCAAGTAATCTTCTCAAGATATACTTGCTCCTGATGGGGATTTAACCCTTCAGATATTGCAACTAAAGTCCATACTTTGTTGGTGTACATGGATTCCATCTCAGATCGCTAAGCATCCAGCCATTCTTACAGAGTCCCACTCCTGATGGCCAGCTCGAAACTAGTTGGGTCATCATCTCATGATGCAATCCTCGCTCCCACTGTCATAGAGAAACAGAAGTATCTCTCAGGTGGGTGAGGAACCCTACTAGATCGGCGGAGAGGCTGAGGTTCGTTTGTAACTATTGAATCCTTTGGTTTTATCAAATCATCTGCTGTAGTTAGTATGGCTGGAACATTTCCAGTTCTACATAACAGACCTTGCCTCGAGGTTGTCCGGATTATGCTTTTAGACATAGCCCGGACAACTCCAAATCTTAACTAACTTAAGATATGGGCTCTTCCCTTTCCATATCATATATGAAGTGGTAGGCAACTGATTTGATTTGAACCCTATTCAATAGGTATGCATCTTCTCAAGTGCATAACTCCCAAAAAGGAAATAGGTAACTTAGTAGTACTCATCATAGAGCACACCTTATCACATAAGGTGTTATTGCTCCACCCCGATATACAATCGTGCTATGGTGTATACGGAGGAGTAATGCTGAGAGAGAATCTCATTCTCCTTTAGAATATTCCAGGATTTCCGTGCTCAAGTATTCTCCTCCTTGATCACATCAAAGGACATAATACTTATACCCGTATTTTGGTTCTCTACTTCTAACTTATATTCTGTGAATATCTCAAAAGGTTCGGACTTGTGTTTCAACAGGAACATATGACTGAATCTTGAGAGATTATCAGAGAATATAATGAAGTATAAAGAACCAATCCTGGCATTTGTAGACAGGGGACCTTACATACATCATCATGTATCAGTCCCAAGAGTTTACTAACTCTTTCTCCGTTTCTAATAAACAGAGCTGAGGTCATTTTATCTTTGTGACATGACTGGCAAGTTTCACAAGATGTAGATTCAAACTAATTTAAATATGCATCTTTATGTAACTCTAGCTAGTCGGGTCACATTGATCTGACCTAGTCTACAATACCTCAAGAAGGAATCGTTCAATTCTGAACTCTTCCTCTTGTGTGTATTCCATATACTAAGAACTGCAGTTTGATTTAGAACATCAATGCTTTTAGATAACGTGCCTGAACCGATCAACTTTTGATATAGGAAATGTTCAAAACATTATCCAACAACACAAAATTTTATCATTTCTTTACTAATAAAGAGACTGATATGATTTTGTATATCAGGTTCGGTATCTAATAACATTCGTTCAGAATCAATGTATTGGTAATACAGGGTGACAGTGACCAACAGACTTGGCTGCAACTCTTGCTCCGTTTTCTGCCTCATGAAACTTATCACCCGTTCTCAGTTCTTTACCTATCTGTAGACCATGTAACATATTACATATGCGGGATCCTGATCTGGTATCACATACTCAGGACGTAAAGGATACTGAGAAACAGTTCTCTGTAATGAACACACCCGAAGATGATGCATCAGCATGCACTCTCTTCGTTTGGGCGGCACGGGAAATCTGGTAATCCCCAATTTCCTGCTCTGTCTTATAACAATTATAAGTTGGAGCGGGACCAACGTTCCCCAGCTCAGTATAACAAGCGGGTTCGGTCAATTATCTGTATTATTATCTTGATTAAGGCGTGATATGGTCGCTACCAGGAGAGAGAGAGAAGAAAACACTCAGCGTGCGCTCTTGCAAGAATAGATTGGTTATTGTTTTATCTAATCAGGATGGCTCCCACTGCTTTATATCAAATCTTCCTTCAAACCCTAAAAGGAAAGACTAGCCGGGATTAATTACACACTACAAGTTCGCCAATCTTTCAGCCAGGCCAGTGTCGGTACTTTGAGGGAGGTCCCCCGTGCTTTCGCACGAACCTAATTAATGTAAACCTCGTTTTCCCAGAGGCGTAACCCCGTTGACACCTTTCTAGACACCTACTTGATCAGCTAATTGTAATGTATAAAACTCTCCCAGGAGTAACACTTACTCGCAGCGGGTATCGGGATCCAACTATCTCATAGAAGGTATGCAATCTCATTGCAAATTTCAACACTTGAAATTCCCGATAATATTTTGCCCCTAACGTGCTATGACCTTGACGAAAGCCAACAAACCATAGCCCGCTAGTCAAGTTCAACCCGTACATTTCTTGATTGAATTAAACCCACCCGCACGACCCTTGACGAAAGCCAACAAAGCCGCACGACTACCCTAATCCAATCGCATCGTATGCTGGCAGATAAGCAGCATATAGCTACCGCACACTGCACCTTGATGAAAGCCAACAAATGCAGCACGAATACTATATACAACTTATCTGAAATGACGGAGGGCTACGACAGGTTTTTCTGAAAACCTATTGCATAATGAACTTGATATCGTTGTAGAATCAAATGATTTTAAAAATGGAGTGATTTTGAGGCTTTTCTAGTTTTGCTAAAGGAGTCACTCCCGGTAAAGGGATCGTCGGTCCTTTCCTCGTCGAATGAGGTGCGGGATATATCGTATATATCACTGTGCAAAGCAAAAACACTTAAAAGCAATCAAAAGACAAACCGAGTGTGTAGCATCTGCCAGTTATTGCTAAAGGAGTCACTCCCGGTGAAGGGATCTCGGTCCTTTCCTCATCGAATAAGGTGCAGGATATATCATATATACCGCTGTGCAAAGCAAGAACTGTAGCTACCTGTTTTATTTTTGAAATTCGATTCTACAACATCTTTAGGTTTCTTTTATTTCATTAATCTCATTAATGAAGTCCCATCATTTAAGTACCTAAACATCACAGATAAATACGACGTACACTTATGCCATCCGCATTCGCCTCGATGTCCCCTCGTGCACCGTTAGGTTAGGTAACTAACGACAGAGCGGGGCAGGGCTAGCGCGGGTGTAAAACATAAGTAACGTCTATATAATATATCATATATACTATATACTGTATCTATCACAGAACATCATATGATCACATCACAGATATCGCAGCAGAAGAAACATATGAAATATTGGATATACTAGGACGTCCGTGTTTTCAATACGAGCCAGTATAAAACACGGATTCCACGGTCGTGATGAATAGCCAAACCCACACCCCAAGACCCCTACGAGAGCAGCAAGCAACCCTACCAATTCTAGAGTTAGGAGACCCGGACTCGACTCCTCGAGTTGGTCTCCCACTGGACTCCAGAACCCGGTTACTTGTGCTCCCCTCCTTGGGTCTATCCTAGTGCGGAAAAGTAAATAATATACAAACGGTGACAACTTCCGCAACCTGGAAGTGCCCCAAATAAAAGAATATTACATACAAGTTTTTACATGAATGAAAATGAAAAACACTCATCTCACATAAAAACCCCCGGCTATTCAAACACGACGATCCAATATAACATATCCAGCAACACATAACATCACATGTCATCAACGTAAGTAAACATGCATAACCCAATTGTCGTTGACATATAGCAACGAAACCGGCGATATCACATATTACACTTACGGTCACAGAAAAGAAAGTGTAAAACTACAACAGTTGGAATCCGCAACCTCCTCAGACATCGCATGCCTGACCAAATGAATTCTTTAGACATCGCATGCCTAAAAATTATAAACCCCGCATTTTAGTCTCAAAATCGAAAGCACTTTTCAATACCTAGTCGGGCAATTCAACAAGATTTCCGACATCCTGATCGAATGCTCGTCGCAAACTTCAGTAGACAGCTGCACCCCTGATACCGTCGACGAAGTGCACCAAGGCGGAACACCGCTACCGCGAGCACCCGAACGGATGCTTTCGGTGACGGGGTTCTCCTACAGTCACTTGGTCGGGGCTATGGAGTGAGGCTGTCTATTAAGTTTACCCGGCGAGTATCCGCGTACGCTACGTGATTGCGACGGACTTTTGATCACATCAAAATTCCGTAGCAACCGATCAAGTGAGACTAAACTACTATGTTTATAACATTCATTCAGTTATCTCATAACTACTTGTGAATTCCAATTATTGTATCCCATTCCAGATAAATAGAAAATGTCAAACTTTCCGATCGAACAATCGAACACCCAAGTTTTCCCGATACAGATCAACACATGAAACAAGTCTAAAAACATTCAGTTCGTGCCTCAGTACCAACGGTCCAGCCGTAGAAGGGTCAAGCCAACGCCTCACATGTGGCACGTCGTACTCCCCCAAACCCGAAGGTTCAAAGGGCAGTTCAAGACGGTCACATAATCGAGTTAAGGTTTGTTGTCTTCTACAGGGACCATCGCGTTACTTGCACTACTTAGAACGTCTTTAAACCATGGAAAAATCCAACACTTGGAAATTTCCCGGCAGTGGAAAAAGTGGGTATTTATATCCGGTCGAACTTTTTAACATATTCTAAAATTATCCGGAAAGCCACATAGACAAAATTTGATACTCCGATCGAAACACCGAATCCCCAAAACAACCCCTGAAAATTCAACTCTTGAATAAAAATTAAAAATTCCCAAAAAATCCAGCATTATCAATTAGGAGTTACTGTGTAAAATATATTAAATAAGGTGGCCGTACGGCCGCGGAACCGCCGCACGAGCCATGCTCGTGCCGCGGAACCGCGGCAGTTTAATGGATTTAGGAACACGAATTTCACAGAAACTCTTAAAATCACCTGCTGATTTTTCTGCATATTTTTAATATTGAAAAAACCCATTTTTTGAAAAAAGTACAGAGAGCAATTTTTGGGGTTGGGTTTCGGTTCGATCGGACTTCAAACTCCGTCTAGACTTCGCCTAAGGCTCTAGCTAGGCTCTGATACCACTGTAGGGTTCCTAGGCACTCTCAAGAGGTCTCACAAGGCATCAACCATGCCAATTTCAAATTTAAACGGTGCCGAGAAACCCTAGAACGGATCGTTGGCTAGATTTCTAGGCGACAAAGCAAACTAGTTAGCAGATATGACCCAATCTTCAATGCCTCAAGAAGGATTCATTCATTTCTGAACTCTTCCTCTTGTGTGTGTTCTGTATACTAAAAACTGTAGTTTGATTTAGAACATCAATACTTTTAGATAACGTGTCTGAACCGATCAACTTTTGATATAGGAAATGTTCAAAACATTATCCAACAATACAAAATTTTATCATTTCTTTACTAATAAAGAGACTGATACGATTTTGTAAATCTGGTTCGGTATCTAATAACATTTGTTCAAAATCAATGTATTGGTAATACAGGGTGACAGTGACCAACAGACTTGGCTGCAACACTTGTCCCGTTTTCTGCCCCATGAAACTTATCACCCGTTCTCAGTTCTCTACCTATCTGTAGCCCTATGTAACAGATTACATATCTGGGATCCTGATCCGGTATCAAATACCCAGGACGCAGAGGATATTGAGAAATAGTTCTTTGTAATGAACACACCCAAAGATGATGCATCAGTATGCACTTTCTTCGTTTGTGCGGCATGGGAAATCTGGTATTCCCCAATTTCCTGCTCTGTCTTATAACAATTATAAGGTGGAGCGGGACCAACGTTCCCCAGCTCAGTATAACAAGCGGGTTCGGTCAATACATCCGTATTATTATCTTGATTAAGGCGTGATATGGTCGCTACCTGGAGAGAGAGAGAAGAAAACACTCTGCGTGCGCTCTTGCAAGAATAGATTGGTTATTATTTTATCTAATCAGGATGGCTCCCACTGTTTTTATCAAATCTTCCTTCAAACCATAAAAGGAAAGACTAGCCGGGATTAATTACACACTACAAGTTCGCCAATCTTTCAGCCAGGCCAGTGTCGGTACTTTGAAGGAGGTCCCCCGTGCTTTTGCACGAACCTAATTAATGTAAACCTCGTTTTCCCAGAGGCGTAACCTCGTTAATACCTTTCTAGACACCTACTTGATCGGCTAATTGTAATGTGTAAAACTCTCCTAGGAGTAACTCTTACTCGCAGCGGGTATCGAGATCCAACTATCTCATAGTTCCGATTCGACAAGTCAATAAACAATGTAGAAGGTATGCAATCTCATTGCAAATTTCAACACTTGAAATTCCCGATAATATTTTGCCCCTGGCGTGCTATGACCTTGACGCATGCCAAATAACCCATAGTCCGCTAGTCAAGTTCAACCTGTACATTTCTTGATTGAATTAAACCCACCCGCACGACCCTTGACGCATGCCAAACAACGCCGTACGAATACCCTAATCCAATCGCATAGTATGATAGCAGATAAGCACTAGTTAGCTACCGTACACTACGCCTTGACGTATGCCAAACAACCGCAGCACGAATACTAACTAGTACTTATCTGAAATGACGGAGGGCTACGACAGTTTTTTCTGAAAACCTATTGCGTAATGAACTTGATATCGTTGTAGAATCAAATGATTTTAAAATGGAGTGCTTTTGAGGCTTTTCTAGTTTTGCTAAAGGAGTCACTCCCGGTGAAGGGATCGTCGGTCCTTTCCTCGTCGAATGAGGTGCGGGATATATCATATATATTACTGTGCAAAGCAGAAACTATAGAAGCAATCAAAAGAAAAACCGAGGGGTGTAGCATCTGCCAGTTATTGCTAAAGATGTCTCTCCCGGTGAAGGGATCTCGGTCCTTTCCGTATCGAATAAGGTGCAGGATGTTCTACAAGTAACACCGCGATGCAAAGCAAGAACTGTAGCTACCTGTTTTATTTTGAAAATCGATTCCACAACATCTTTAGGTTTCTTTTTCTTTCATTAATCACATTAATGAAGTCCTATCATTTAAATACCTAAACATCACAGATAAATACGACGTACACTTATGCCATCCGCATTCGCCTCGATGTCCCCTCGTGAACCGTTAGGTTAGGTAACTAACGACAGAGCGGGGCAGGGCTAGCGCGAGTGTAAAACATAAGTAACGCCTATATAATATATCATATATACTATATACAGTATCTATCACAGAACATCACATGATCACATCACAGATATCGCAGCAGAAGAAACATATATGAAATATTGGATATACTAGGATGTCCGTGTTTTAGTACGAGCCAGTATAAAACACGGATTCCACGGTCGCGATGAATAGCCAAACCCACACCCCTAGACCCCTACGAGAGCGGCAAGCAACCCTACCAATTCTAGAGTTAGGAGACCCGGACTCGACTCCTCGAGTTGGTCTCCCACTGGACTCCAGAACCCGGTTACTTGTACCCTCCTCCTTGGGTCTATCCTAGTGCGGAAAAGTAAATAATATACAAAGGGTGACATCTTCCGCAACCTGGAAGTGCCCCAATAAAAGAATATTACATACAAGTTTTTACATGAATAAAAATGAAAAACACTCATCTCACATAAAAAAAACCCCGGCTATTCAAACACGACGATCCAATATAACATATCCAGCAACACATAACATCACATGTCATCAACATAAGTAAATATGCGCATCCCAATTTTCGTTGACATATAGCAACGAAACCGGCGAATCACATATTAAACTTACGGTCACAGAAAAGAAAGTGTAAAACTACAACAGTTGGAATCCGCAATCTCTTTAGACATCACATGCCTAATCAAATGAATTACTTAGACATCGCATGCCTAACAATTATAAACCCCGCATTTTACTCTCAAAATCGAAAACACTTTTCAATATCAAGTCGGGCAGTTCAACAAGATTCCCTACATCCTGATCGAATGCTCGTCGCAAACTTCAGTAGGCTGCCGCACCCCCGACGCCATCGACGAAGTGTACCAAGGCGGAACACCGCTGCCGCGAGCACCCAAACGGATACTTTCGGCGACGGGGTTCTCCTACAGTCACTTAGTCGGGGCCATGGGACGAGGCTATCTATTAAATTTACCCGGCGAGTATCCGCGTACGCTACGTGATTGCGACGGACTTTTGATCACATCAAAATTCCGTGGCAACCGATCAAGTGAGACTAAACCGCTAGATTTATAACATTCATTCAGTTATCTCATAACAACTTGTGAATTCCAATTATTGTATCACATTCCGGATAAATAGAAAATGTTAAACTTTCCGATCGAACATTCAAACACCCAAGTTTTCCCGAAACAGCTTAACACATGAAACAAGTTTAAAAACATTCACTTTGTGCCTCGGTACCAACGGTCCAGCCGTAGAAGGGTCAAGCCAACGCCTCACATGTGGCACGCCGTACTGCCCCAAACCCTAAGGTTCAAAGGGCAGTTCAAGACGGTCACATAATCGAGTTAAGGTTTGTTGTCTTCTAGAGGGTCCATCGCGTTACTTGCACTACTTAGAACGTCTTTAAACGACGGAAAAATCCAACACTTGAAAATTTTCCGGCTGGGGAAAAAGTGGGTATTTATTTCCGGTCGAACTTTTTAACATATTCTAAAAATACCCGGAAAGCCACATAGACAAAGTCTAATAATCCGATCGAATCTACGAACTCCCAATACAACCCAGAAAACTCAACTCTTAAGTGCAAATTAAAAATTCCCAGAAAACTCAGCACCACCAAATAGGAATTACTGTGCAAAATTCAAGAGGTGATGTGACAACTTGGCCGCGGAACCGCCGCACGAGGCATGCTAGTGCCGCGGTTCCGCCGTAGTTTAGAAGAATTGGCCGCTCGAATTTCACAGTAATTCTTAAAAACTGCTGCTGATTTTTCTGCATATTTTTAATTTGGAAAAATCCCCGATTTCAAAAATTGTACAGAGAGCATTTTGAGAGCTAGGGTTTCGGTTCGAACGGATTTCTAACTCCGTCTACGCATCGTCTAAGACTCTAGCTAGGCTCTGATACCACTGTAGGGTTCCTAGGTACGCTAATGAGGTCTCACAAGGCATCAACCATGCCAATTTCAAATTTTACAAGTGCCGAGAAACCCTAATACGGATTCGTTAACTAGAGATTAGGCGAAACATGCAAGTAAACGACTTTACTGCTAAAGGAAAGTGACTACAACCTTTGTAGATCCGGTCCTCCACCTCCATAGCTCCGTGATAAAGTCCCTCCGCTGTACCCATCGGATCTCGGACTCTCGCGGTGGTTTCATCGAAGAAATGATCGGGCTAGGTCGTCGACTTCGATGCCGAAGATGATCTACGTCGAGGCAACACAAGACCAAACTCCAGCTTCACCAAGCCATGAAACTTGTGAAAAAAACACCCTATACTACTTGGCAAGTGGTAGAGGATGAAGAAATAGGAAGTGGGTTCACTTTAGAATTGGATTTCTCACTCTTTTTCTCAAGTTGCCATTGATGGAGGCAAGCTTTCTTCTTTTTTGAAGATGAAGAAGAAGAAGAAAAAGGATTATGATAAGAATTTTTTTAAAATAGAAAATAAAATGATACTTATCATAATATCAACCATGGTTAGGTGTAGAGAATTAACTAAGGTTAGATGAATGGTTAGGGTTAGGAGAAGAAGACAAGAATGATCACTTAGTCAAAGTTACATGAAGCATTAAGAAGCTTCATGTAAGAAAGCAACCATTTTGTTTTCTTTTCTCTTTTTCTCAAAAAAGAATAGATAAATAAATAAGTGAAAAGAAACCCTAACCATTCACTAAACATGGTTTAAGTCTTTACACCAATCCAAGTTTGCATGTATCATCAAACATGATACAAACAAGTGCACAAAACTATATAATATATACAATGTGCACATTCGAGTGAGAAAATCCATTTAATGTGGACCAATACTAGTTAATGCTAAGTAATATATCAAATATATATAATTAAACATTAAATCATTAAATCAATAATTGATTTAATGATCCGGTCATATCGCATATAACCGACTAGTATCAAGTGTATCAATGTATCGAATCAACACTTGATTCGGTAACCCGGCTATATCACATATAACCTGCCGATGATACAAATCGCGAGAATAGAATACGGTATCACATACACGCATTATTCTCGGTCCCGCACATATCTCATATGCGCTCCTATTTCGTTTCGCTTGAGCCAGGAAACCTCTGTGTAGGACTCTAAAGACTCGTCAATACGCCGGCAGCAGGTGATGATCATATCAAACACCCACAAGCCGCAAGCGATCTGCTAAACGTAACGGCCACCCGGGTATTGAGCGATCAGAAGATCGACGAGCAAGCCCGCTCACACTCCTGTGAATCCAACCAGTAACACTTACCGTACAGTCCGGTCTGATCGTCTGATATGTCGCATATCTCGCCTAGGGATGGTAAACGTCAGACCCCAATAGCTCGATAAGTCGTGTCGATATGAGGCCTATAATAGTTCGAGAAACTACTGGTAACACTTACCAGTAAATCTCAGCAACCCTGGCCAGGGATTTCCGGTTATAGCCAATCGAACACAGCGCGGCATCAACCCCCTATACCGGGAGAGACGAATCCCCTCGTATCGCTCATTGCCTCCATGTGATTCGGGACTGTACCCAAAAACCACCATTTTGCATGCCCTCTTGGACGTGGTAAGGTGGAAATCAAAGCACAGTGGGAACCACACTAGACTCTATTACGATCTCGGGTCAACAGACTACTCTGTACCAGTGTCACTAGAGAACTGCCATCTGACGTAAGGTATAATACCATCTGGGAGTTCTCGGCGAGTCCGTCCAGTATACCCAGTCTCCACTGAGCACCCGTATATCATCTCTGATGTCAAACACCAATGGATATGGGATCATCCATCGCCTATCTGTATGGGTCGAGAAGGTATACGCTAGTCTACTCTGGTATATCGATGCCCCATCTCGATACACCCACGACTAGGGACCTTGAAGGATGTACTTATAGACTACCATGTCCCCACTAGTATGATCCGCATCATAGTCCAGGTAGTCAAGTACACATCTTAAGGGCTTTACCAACATGTAACAGAGAGACAATCAGTGCACACGTTAAGGTAAAGAGCAACCAGATAGCATACTATCATGTCGAGCAAGAAAGTCCTCTCTATATATGTCCAAGCATCCACTACAATATACATCCTATGTTTAGTAATGGCCTCTAGGGCATACATATAACTAACAGATAACACTTACTAGTAAATCTCAGCAACCCTGGCCAGGGATTTCCAGTTATAGCCAATCGAACACAGCGCAACATCAACTCCCTATACCGGGAAAGATGAATCCCCTCCTATCGCTCATTGCCTCCATGTGATTCGGGACTGTACACAAAAGCCACCTTTTTGCACGCCCACTTGGACGTGGTATGATAGAAATCAAAGCACAGTGGGAATCACACAAGACTCTATGACGATCTCGGGTCTACAGACTAACCTGTACCAGTGTCACCGGAGAACTGCCATCTGACGTGAGGTATAATACCATCTGCGAGTTCTCTGCGAGTCCGTCCCGTGTACCCAGTCTCTACTGAGTACCCGTACACCATCCTTGATGTCAAACACCGATGGATATGGGATCATCCATCGCCCATCATATGGGTCAAGGTGCATATACGCTAGTCTACTCTGGTGTATCGATGCCCTGTCTCGATACACCCTCGACTAGGAACAGTTATAGGATGTACTCGTCGATTACCGTGGCCCCACTAGTATGATCTCATCATAGTCCCAGTAGTCGAGTACATATACTAAGGGCTTTATCAACATGTAACATAGAGACAATCAGAGTACATGTTAAGATAAAGTACAACCAGATAGCATACTATCATGTCGAGCAAGAAAGTCCTCCCTATATATGTCTAAGCATCCATTACAATATACATCATATGTACAGTAATGGCCTCTAGGGCATACATATAACTAACAAGTAATATGCACATAACGAGGGAAAACCGCTCTTTTAAATGAATCCAGTTTTTAAAATATATCATGCGGTTCCCAAATCTCCAAAGTTAAATACAACATCGTATAATGGTGCATATGTGTATGTACGCAAGTATGGATGTATAAATGTGTATGTTCGCAAGTATGGGTGTACTATATGTATGTACCCAAGTATGGGTGTACAATATGTTTGTACGCAAGTATGGTGTACAATATGTATGTACGCTAGCATGGTGTACAATATGTATGTACGCAAGTATGGGTGTACAATATGTATGTACGCAAGCATGGTGTACAATATGTATATATGCAAGTATGGGTGTAAAATATATATGTACGCAAGCATGGTGTACAATATGTATGTACGCAAGTATGGGTGTACAATATGTATGTACGCAAGCATGGTGTACAATATGTATGTATGCAAGTATGGCATGCAAGGTGTCATACCATGATGCATCAATCGTACTGTGTAGTGACATGGAATTTATCGATGGCGAAGTGTGTGAGCCGGAAAATCTGTGTAAGTGTAACATACGCATCATCGATAATAGTGCAGGTGTACTAGCACAGGTATAAGTAATGAAATAAGAATAATATGAATGCAGCATACGGTAAATCATATGCAAATGTTGATGGGTATACGTATCTTACATGACTGAGTCGGTGAATCTATCAATCGACATCTAGTCACACAACATCACGTATGGTATAATCCATCGTACGGCATCCTCTAGTCAAGGGTATGGATCAAATATCAAGTCAAACTCATCACGTACGGAAAATCATCGTATGGCGGCATTAAGCTATCAGGGATCCTATCAACCTATTAAACGAGGAGGGTATGGACCTAACGTCTCGTACGTCTATCACTCATGATTCACAACATATATAAATATCTCTATATACCTATGTTCGAGGTCACATCCGCAACAATCTCTATCAGAGGACCAGCAGGGTAGCAATTATCTCAATCGACTCGGATCCGTATACCAACATATCATCAAATCATCATATCACGTCATATATTCTTTTCATCGCATTTATATCCCACATCAAGTCAATTTTTACAAATCCATCCTACCTTTACTATAAGCATACGTATCTAATCTAACATACACATACGAAACATACAAACCATTTTTGGAAGATGCAAATCGTAATTTTGAAAGTACGGGCTACGGTGTTTTTAAAGAAAAGATATCATTTGAAAATCCGTAACGTCCCTCAAGGTATCTGTTTAAAAGATGCATACGATTCTTCAGTTTGGAAATAGGTATGGTTCGTATGACATAAATACGTCGGCTATCTAGTCCTATAGTACCTTAAACGGCAATATCGTCAAACGTCATCCTCAAATTCTGTCACCACATACTAGTCGTATCAAAACAATTCTAACTATCCTTTAGTTTATAATATGGTTTCATTAACAATTATTTAACTCTAACCCTAATTTCCTAATCTAGGTTTTCTTAACCATATGCTATAAATCGGTTTCCACCAAAACTTTGCGGGGGTGCTATACGCCATCCACCCGACTCCCTCCGTAAATATAGATCTACTCACCTTGCTTCTTGTTTGCCGAAGTCGATGACGCCATGCCCCGTTGCCTCGGAATCCATGTGAAGGTACCTACAATAACAACACATATTGCAACGCTATTAAAATTGAATCTGGAAACCAAAATGGCACACGGATCGCCTATAGGTTAGAACCTATAGCCCACGCATGCAAAACCAACCAATCATCCCTCGTTGTTGATGTACAAATATCCAACAACCAAATACAAATACAAACATCAAAACCAAGCGCTAAAAATACGGAAAACATAACCAAAAACCACACAAAAGTGCTCCCAGATTTTGACTCAGGTGAAAAGGAGTTCCACAAACAAGTATATTGTGTTGTACATGGTATATATGACCTACTGGACCAACCTAGACCCAAACCCCTCTAATATGGTTGGCCACTTGGCCTAAAAATTCGGCCTCCTCAGCCCAGGTGTCTTTGTTGGGGCTCGAATGGTCGGGGTGGTCTCCTAGTACACTAATTTGGTCTCTGGAGTTGTTTGCTAAGCTCAGAAATTCCCCGGGTTGCTCCAGATTCACTGTAGGCTCACAATTCAACACAAAACCGACATGAGTAAATTCTTAAATCCGTATTCTGGTTTCTATGCTATGGTCGAGATCAAGAATCACCTCTAAGTCTTATTGACAGCCACTATCATCATCAATCTTCCAAACACTTCTCTAGAATTTCTTAGTTCACAAATCCATCAACAAACGACTTATAAACTTAAACAAAATGCAAGGAAATCATAACTAGCCTAAATGAAAAGAGATATACCTCATGGTTACGTCCAAGCAAAACCTAGAAGTCCCAATGTTGTCAAAATTCCACATTGCTTGGTCCATTGTGTATGGTTCCTATCGACGGCAGCAAGGTTTCGGGTGCTTCGTCCATGCCATTTTCAAAAAATTGCCGTTTCAAGGAACTCTAAACAAGAATCGATAACTAGAAAACAATTCGAAAACATATGTAAAGCATTTACAACTAAGTGAAATAGAAATACAACCTTTGTAGATCGGTCCTTCACTTCAAAAGCTCCTTGTTGTAGTCCCTTCGCTGCGATTGTCGAACTCCCGGACTCATCCATGACTTCACGAGGTGAAAAGAACGATCTTGCTTGAAGTCTTCGAGGCTGAAGATGATCTACGTCGAGGGTGTAAGTCGACGTTGTACACCCCACGAGTTGCGGGGAGGCGGAAATATGAAAAACAATCTTTTTCTTTAAACTAGCATCGACTAACCGAAATGATCTTTGCTAAACTATAACTAACACTATCATAGGAGTAATTAGCTACTATGAAAGAAGATTATACCTAATGAACCAAGTCCTTCTTCTTCTCGTTAACCACCTCCTCGTCGGCCTCCTCTTTGTAATAGACGATCCACCCGAGAGCTTCTACTCCAAGCTTTGCCTCTAATCTTGAGGTAATTAGGTTACTCAAAGTGCTAATCTAAGCAATCTGGGGAATATAGAGTATGATTAAAGATTAATAAGTCTTGCTAATCCTTGATCTCAACACATGAGAGCTTAGGGTTAGGGTTTGAAGAGAGAGAGAGAGCTTGAGGAGAGAGAAGGTGAGAGTGAGAATGAAATGAAATAATATCTCATCTTGAATATATATGAAGCATAATAATTATTAAATGAATAATCAAATGATAATATCAACCATGCTTCATTTATTCACTTTGTGTGATTCATCTCATGAGTCATTAATCATTAAATGCAACACTAACTCCTTTGTATGAATCACACCATGAGTCATTAAATCATTTAATGCAAATGCCACCTTAGCCTCCACCTCATCATCCTTCTAGAAGCTTCTCGACAATTTACGAGAACGCCCCTCCTATCCGTGAAAACACGAAAATACTTTAGACTGTATAAATCCAATAATCCTATACTAGAATCCGGCTTAAAGCAAAGCCCGCTAGTAAAAACTGTCCGAACATCGTACGTGCGTAAAAACACGTATGCGTTCGAACCCTGTCGTAAAACGATACGACCTTTATATCGTTTCGTCCGAAGCAGGGAAACTCTCTGTGTGGGACTCTAATGACTCGACTACTACGCTGGCAGTGGGTTTAACCACAGACCGCAAGCGGCACTAGCTGTACGTAACGGTCCCCAGGTAGATGTCGAAAAGATGGCCGATGAGGAAACCCATCCGAACTCCTACTAAGCCTGATGTGACAATCTCCGTGCAGTCCGGTCTGTTCGTCTAGCACTATCGCATATCCGGCCTAGGGGGCGGCAAGCGTCAGTCCCTAAAAGCGGTATCAGTCATGTCGGAGCGAAGCCCATTACACCTTGAGAAACTACTGGAAAACCTACTAGTAAATCTCGCTTGCCCTGGCAGGGACTTTGCGTAATGGCTCCCCAGACACAGCGCGATATCAACTCCCAATACCGGGAGAGACGAATCCTGTCTAACCGCCACTGCCTCTAAGTGCTTCGAGACTGCACACAACTGTTACCTGTTTGCACGACTCTTTTGAGCCGTGGTAGGGTAGCAATCTAAGAACATTGGGAACACACTCGAGGCGAAGCAGCTGTGTCAAGTCTGCAGACTATGCTGTACTCATGTCATCTGGGAACTGTTAAGACGACGGGTATAATACCAACGAACAGTTCCCTGCGATTCCTGTCCGGTGTACCCGTAACCCAACGAGCACCTATATACTATCTCCAGTATGATGTACTGATGGCTGTGGGACAGACCATCTCCCCAACTGGGATGAGAAGCGTACACACTAGTTTACTCCGGAGTATCGATATCCTGTCTCGATAATCCTACGACCAGGGACCTGAAAAAGGATGTGCTTGTAGACTACCCAGCCCCTACTAGTGTGACTGCCATCACAACGCTGGTAGTCAAGCAAGATCCTAAGGGCTCTATCAATACGTGCACACATATTAAGATAGATATAAACCAAGTAGCATACTACCATTTTTAGCAAGACTGTTAATATAACTGTGAATATCCCAAGCTTCCATTAAGTAATATACAAGCTAGTATGATACAATAATGGCCCGTAGGGCATATACACTAACAATCTCCCACTTGCACTAGGTCCATGTACTGGCGTATCGAAGACCGATCATCTCGCGTAGCCTCTCGAACTGAATCCGAGGTAAGGCCTTTGTGAATGGATCAGCAGTGTTCTCCTCTGTAGCAACTCTCTGGACCTCGATCTCTCGGCGATCTATGATCTCCCTGATCAGGTGATACCGTCTTAAGATGTGTCTGGACATCTGATGGGACCTGGGTTCCTTCGCTAAAGCTATAGCTCTGTTGTTGTCGCAATACGGCGGTATTAGATTAACAATGGTAGGAACCACCTGAAGTTCTGTGAGGAACTTCTTCATCCAGACCGCTTCTTTTGCGGCATCGCAAGCAGCTGTATACTCCGCTTCCATCGTCGAGTCAGCAACGGTGTCCTGCTTGGAACTCTTCCAGCACACCGCCCCTCCATTAAGGGTAAAGACATAACCAGACATGGACTTGGAGTCATCCTTGTCACTCTGGAAGCCGGAATCAGCAAAGGCCTCGATCTCACGGTCTTTTCCGCCGTAAACCAAGAACATCTCCTTAGTCCTTCTTAGGTACTTAAGAATGTTCTTTATTGCTATCCAGTGCTTCTCCCCTGGGTCTGACTGATACCTGCTTACCACGCTTAGTGCGTAAGCTACATCTGGTCTGGTACACAACATCGTATATATTATGGAGCCTACGGCAGAAGCGTAGGGTATAATAGACATGCGTTCCCTTTCCAAATCAGTCTTGGGAGACATCTCTTTGGAGAGGGTGATTCCGTGACAAGCCGGTAGATTACCGTGCTTAGAATCTTCCATACTGAATCTTTTCAGTATAGTGTTGATATACCTGGACTGTGAAATTCCCAACATCCTTTTGGATCTATCACGATTGATCCAGATCCCCAGAATGTAAGAGGCATCACCCAGGTCTTTCATGGAGAACCTGTGTGACAAGAATCCTTTGACAGATTGTAGCATAGGAATGTCATTTCCTATCAATAGAATGTCATCCACGTACAAGACGAGAAATACGACAGTTCGTGCTATAATTTTACTATATATACATGGTTCATCTGGATTTTTGATAAAGTCATATTTTTTGACCGTTTCATCCAAACAGATGTTCCAACTCCGCAATGCCTGCTTTAGTCCATAAATGGACTTAAGCAACTTGCACACTTTCCCGCTGCTCCCACTCTGATTGAAGCCTTCTGGCTGATCCATATAGACTCACTCTTCTAAATTACCATTCAGAAAAGCCGTCTTTATGTCCATCTGCCAGATTTCATAATCATGGAAGGAAGCAATGGCAAGAAAGATCCGAATGGATTTGAGCATAGCCACTGGAGAAAAAGTTTCGTCATAGTCCAAACCAGGTCTTTGACGAAAACCCTTTCCAACAAGTCTAGCCTTATTGGTTTCCACCTGTCATCTACACCAATCTTTTTCTCAAAGATCCATTTGCATCCTATGTGTTTTACCCCACCTGGAGCAAAGTCCAAAGTCCATACTTTGTTGGTGTACATGGACTCCATTTCGGTCCGCATTGCATCCAGCCATCGTACCGAGTCGCCGTTCTGGATGGCCTGCTGGAAGCTAATAGGTTCATCATCATCAATGATGCAATCCTCTCTATCCCCATCTATGAGAAAACCGTAGTATCTCTCAGGCGGATGAGACGGCCTACTACTCCTGCGGAGGGGTGCCATAATGTCCTGTTCTTCTTGAACTACTGGTTCTACCAAACTTTCAGTAGTAGTTTGTGGTTCTGGAATTTCTTCCAGTTCTATTTCGCACCCACTTGTTTCCTTTTCTAAAAACCGCTGTTCTAGAAAATGGGCATTACTAGAAACAAAAACCTTTTGTTCCTCTAAGTAATAGAATTAATACCCCTTGGAGTTCTTTGGATATCCCACAAACTTACACTGTACTGATCGTGCCTCGAGTTTGTTCGCATGCTGCTTTTTAACAAAAGCTGGACATCCCCATATCTTCAAATACTGAAGATAGGGTTTCTTCCCACTCCACATCTGATATGGCATGGTAGGCACAGTCTTGGTAGGAGCCCTGTTCAAAAGATATGCCGCTGATTATAGCGCATAACCCCAGAAAGATCGCGGTAACTCAGCATTACTCATCATGGAACGTACCATATCCAATAGGGTTCGATTCCGTCTCTCCGATACACCGTTATGCTGTGGAGTGTATGGAGGAGTAAGCTGAGAGACAATTCCTTTCTCTTTTAGGTAACCTAGGAACTCGGCACTTAAGTATTCACCACCTCGATCAGATCTCAGTATCTTGATATTTTTGCCGGTTTGGTTTTCTACTTCATTCTTATACTCTTGGAATATCTCCAAAGCCTCGGATTTATGTTTCATCAAGAAAATGATGTAAGTGCACGGCGGCGCCCCGGCCTTCATCCCGAGGCCAAATGCAGAAGCGATGGTTAACTTTAATTTTTCTTGAACCGGCACCACCGCGCACTAAAACCCGGATCGGGCCATTAACTAGTTCTAGCTAAGTACAAAATGGGGAAGAAAGATATACCGAGCGATCCATGTCCTCCGATCTTCTCGTCGTCGTCCCGATCTCCCGCGGAATGTCCGGTCTCCACCTCCTCGCCGGAAAGGGCACCACGTCCCCGGCTTCTTTTACGGGTTCCCACTTCTATACCGAGGCAACTCTGGCACGAAGCTGGCGAGTCGACGTGCCCAAGATTTGCTGTAGAATATAGTGTAGAACCATGTATCATTTTGGGGTTGTGGAGGTTGCCATTTGGTGGAGGAATGATATAAACTTTTGGAGATGGAACTTGTGGGGATTTTGTGAAGCCAAAAGACTAAAAATCCCACACATGAAAAATGGGCAGCCCCTCCTCCAAATGTGGCCGGCCATTGTGAATGGGGAGAGTGAGAATGAGAGTGAGGTGAATGTATCATGGAGCCACACTCATAATGCAAGAGATAAAAGGTCATGATAAAAAGCAATGATCATCAACAAAGATCCTCACTCAACTAACACTCATCACAAAACAAAGTCCTACCATCATGAACCATCATGAAGTCAAGAAGTCAAGCAAGGTCAATGGATGGTGCACCATCATGATACAATAATAATGCAAAGAACACCCTCCACAAATGCTTATTTGCACAAATGCAAATAAGCCCTCCTCCACCAAACTTCGGCCATTGAAAGATACAAATGAAAATGGCCGAAACGGAAAGCAAACTGGCAACTCCAGAAAACTGGTCCCGTAATAAATTATAGGAAAATCCTGCTACTGTGCATACACACCTGCATCTGTATTTCGACCGAAATACAAATGCAATGAGATAAACTCTATACTGTACTATACTAGGATCCGGATTAAACCAAAGCCCGCTAGTATTAACCGTCCGATCCTGATCCGTGCAATACCGCACGTATCTGATCGAACCCTGCCATATCTCCATACGGCCTCTACAGCGTTTCACCCGAAAACTTGAGCAACTGAATGTGGGGGACTCTAAAGACTCATCAACACCTTGGTTGTGGATTTAACCACTAGCACATCAGAGGTATAAGCCAATACGTAACGGGCTACCAGGTATTGACCAAAAGGGATGTCGATGAGAGAACTCATCCTGACACCCAACTGAGCCTGTCAGTGACAATATCCGTATAGTCCGGTCCGTTCGTCTATGAGTATCGCATGGCGGGCCTAGGGGGTTGGTAAAGTCAGACCCCCAAAAGCGGTACAAGTCGTGTCGGAGTGTATCCCAGAACACCCTGAGATACTACTGGAATACCGACCAGTAAATCTCCTGCCTCGGCCGAGGGCTTTGTGTAATGGCTCTCCTAGACATAGCACGACCTCACCCCCAATACCGGGAGAGACGAACCCGTGAAGATCCGCTCACTGCCTCCATGTGGCTCGGGACTGTACCCAACTAAAACCTGTTTGCACGTCTCCTTTGAGCGTGGTAGGGTAGAAATCAAAGTACAGTGGGAACTCACACGAGACAAATGACGATCCTCAGGTCGATGAACTAACCTGTACACATGTCACCAGGGAACTGCCATCTGACATCAGGTATAAGTCCAACTAGCATTTTCCCGGCGAGTCCTGTCCGGTGTACTCATAACCCAATGAGCACCTGTATACATCTTAGGTGAACCAACTAACACCAGTGGCTTGTGAGACCGGCCATCGCCCCTCGTCGGGGTCTCGACTGTATACACTAGTCTACTCTAAAGTATCGATGCCCTGTCTCGAAACTCCCACGATTAGGGACCTTTTAAGGATGTGCTTATAGACTACCAGCTCCCACGTATATGATCGCCCTCATACCGCTGGCAGTCAAGCAAGAATCCTAGGGGCTCTATCAACGTGTAATAGCGACATGTCAGGTCACCTAAAGCAGTACACGATGATAAAGATAAACCAAATAGCATACTATCATCTCGAGTAAGACTGTCCTACCGGGATAGGTCCTCCCTCAATCATTGCAATCACGTGCCTGTGATCCAATAATTGACTCTGAGGGCACCATCTCCAACAATCTCCCACTTGCACTCAAGGCTAATTATTGCGATGTCGCATACTCACAGCCCGTGTGACACCGAACACCCAACTCCTCTACTAGTCAGTCTCACAAAGCTCGTTTGCGAAACTATTGCGTTCGAGGAATAGCCTCAGTGAGTGGATCCGCCTTGATGTTTCTTTCTATGTCTCTCTATATCTCAAGTTCGCGGAGAAACCCATCTCCCAAAATGAGCAATACCCGTCTTAGAATGTGTCTGGATGTCTGATGGGACTTAGCTCATAAATGAACTCCAAATCCAAACTTCTTAGACTGTATCGTCAACTGAACTTAATCAGTATCCTGCGCCATGCCTCCCTCAGTATTTCCTTGGACCACCTGTCCAAAATACTGCCCCTCGTCGGAAGGAAAACTATAACTCTGACAACCTCCTTGTCGTCCAGGTCACCTTGGAAGCCTGGAATGATAACTGTCTCCCGAAAGAGGCTGTCGTTATCATATCCCTAGAACATCCACTTATGTTCTAAAAATGCTTCCGACTGTTTCTCCAGGATTGGATCAATGTCAACTTATTGCATCTTGTGCAAGAGCAACATCTGGTGAGGTACTTGACATCTCATGATTGACTCAATTGCCCGAGCAAGTGATCTGCCAATCATGCACATCCCTCTCCCCTTTAGTCTGTAAGACACCATTAGAGAGGGTGACTCCATCACCTGCAGGTACACTACCGCGCCAGGAGTCGTCAATTCTAAATACTCTTAGAATGCTGTCTGAGTACCCAGATTGGGAAACCACCCAAATCTAGATCTAAAACCATAGATCTAGTAACCAGTATGTCTGATATAATGTCCAAGTCCCATGTGGAGAAACCACTGTGTGACGACCAAAGTATAACCGATCGTAGTATAGGAATATCACTTCCTACTCTGTGTATGTCAAACAAATATCAGGACATCACACCCTACTACCTTCTCAACAGATCCATCCCCTATTCCGATGAAGTCAAGCATATGACTGTCACATCAGAAATTGATGATCTATCTCCGCTATATCTTCTTTAGTCTATAAATAGACATAAGCTACCTGTCCACTAATACTTCCGCTGCTCCCACTGACTACGACAACCCTCTGGCAGAGTCATATAAACGTACACTTCTAAAACAAGTTTAGAACGATGCTATACTCATCCTCCTGCCGGGTCTCACAGTCTGGAACAACAGCAATGGCAAGTCTGGGTAAACAAGAACTTCCCTGTCACCGTCCTTGAGGCTACCGGAGTACCTCTCGGGTGCCTGAAGTTACCCACTATATCTGCGGAGTGGCCAATGGAATGTCAAACCAGATTGAATCTTTAGGTTCCTATCAAATCTTCAGTAATCGTTTGTGGTTCTGGAATCACTTCCAGTTCTACCATACTCCCACTGCTGTCTTCTGAAAAAAATCCATTTTTATTAAAACTGTGGCGAGTCAAGAACAATATCACTATTGAACTTTCTTATGGTAGAAAGTCAACTCTCGTTATAGCCTGGGTCAACCCACAAACAGCCATTACAGAAACATGCCTTGAGTTATCCAGAGTCTGGTTTTAAGCATAGGCCGGACAACTTCCCGTACCTTAACATCGTTAAGATATGAACTGTTTTATATCCAATATAGAAACAGAGGCACTGATTTAATTGAACCAGATTCAAATCATGCAGCTGTCTCCAGTGCATGTTAACTAAATGGAAGGAGGTCGATCAGCGTTACTCAACTTAGGAATGCTTCCAATTATGAGTAACCTGAAAGAGAAGCAAGTTCCCTAAATCATTACTATCAACTGAATACCATACACAAGTATCTACATCTTCGATCACTTTGAAGAATCTCGATACTTGCTACACCTGGTTCTCTACTCAATTCAAATACCTATAACTTCTCAAAATTCGGACCCTGTGTTTCCACGAAACACCTGTCTAAAAACTAGAGAAGTCATAAGTAAACCGAATATAGTACGAGGACCAACCCCTCTGTCTTGATGGACCCTGGACAACATACAATACTCTGTATAAGTCTCTTGAGTTTGATTACTCATTCACTATGTGTCGTAGGTTGAAAACTGTACTTATGGTTAAGAAGAATTACACCGCTGTTTAATGCTCCTTATCCAACCATCCACTGATATAGGTAAATGTCATAGACATAATTTCAAAAAGGTATATCTCACTCTATGAAAATAGAGGTACAGATATATCAATTTGAAATTGGTGCATAACAGCGGATATTCAAAACCAAATATTTGCCGACCGGCAAACAACCCAGGTGACTTCCTCAAATATCACCGATTACAACGAATCCCGATATAATGAGGATGATCACCTAATTCCCAATAACTTACTCCCACTCATCATCTGTAAAACCATACAGATGTGAGAATCATACCTGGTAAATACATACCCTGGAGTAAGTATCTAATCGGGAAATCAGTTTTCCTTTAACAGTACATAGTGAAGCTGAAACATTGTAAATGTTTCGTAGGGGTATCCTGGTATTCCTAGTAATGCCTCTTCCATTATCCAGATTCATGACTGTAACCGTATAATTCTTTGCTATCTTTCCAAATCCCTTTATATGTCTTTAGTCATTACCTTCTGCACACCCCTTTAGGCCAAATGGTTTTCTTCCTTCCCTACCGTTCGGCACCAGCCTATGGTTTGGAAGAAGACTATCCAATAAGCATAATGGGTGTACTGTCCTAATCCTAGGAGCACTCGCAATGCAAGAGAAGATGAAGATAAAAGACACCTGAATAAATCTTATTCCTATTTCTCCTGAACCAGAATCCATCCCCGAACTGGAACAAGTTCCTTTCGAGTTCGTATATAACCATACGATGGAGTATCCAATAAACTGTGGATCTTCGTAGTGATACGGAGTGTTCTGGAGAAATACAAAGGTGAAGTGGGAGTGGTAATGAAATACTTGGTTTGGTCGTGAATAGCAGTCGCAATTTACTTTGCCCTCTTACTAATCCCTTTCTTTGTCTTAACTCAATACCTTCTGTACACCATCGTTAGGCTAATTTGTTTTCTTCATTCCCTACCGGTCGGCACCTGCCTTTGGTTTGGAAGAAGACTATCCAATTTGTGTAATAGGTATACTATCTCCTAAACCAAGGAGTACTCGCAACTTGAGAGAAGGTAAAAAGGAAAAGACAACTGAATAGTCCTATTCATTTTCTCCAGAACCGGAAACCATCCTCCAATAAATTCCTTCGAGTTCGTATCTAACCATACGATGGTTTTGTCCAATGGAAGTGGACGTTCGTAGTAATACGGGGTGTCCTGGAGAAAAGGGTAAAAGTAGGAGTGGCAATGAGGTTTGCAACTCTGACAATCCAAAAGCCAGTGTTTAAGAAGGTTCGGTTAATTTTGGTCACTGAGTCATAGTCTTAGGGTCGGGTTAATGGTCGCTGCCAAAGAGAGAGAGAAAAGAAACACTCAGCGTGCACTCTAACCTAGATCAGAATGGTTACCAATTTATCTAATCTGGAAACCTCCCACTGTAACCTCAAATTCTCCTCCAAACCTGAAAGAAGAATTAGTCGGGGTCACCCGAGGAGTAAACTAACTCATCAGTGGGAATTGGGATCCAACTATCATCGCATGATAACGTGACGGAATCCACTCACGTCATCACACTCTAGAAGGTATGCGCATATCTGGCAAGTTTCAGTTCTTTTGAAACTCCCGATGTGATTTTTGCCCCATGCTCTTATGACCTTGACTTTGGCCAACATATCATAAGTCACATGTCAAGTTCTACCCGTCATTCTCCAGGTTAATTTGAGCCCACCCGTACATACCCTTGACTTTGGCCAAAATAGTAGTACTACTGCCCCAAAACAACACATCTATCTATGTTGCATATGAATACCCCAATAGCTACCAATCACTGTGCCTTGACTTTGGCCAACATACACAGGTTGAATACTATTGACCACCCATATGAAACGACGGAGGGCTACGAATGGTTTCTGGCGAAAACCTTTAACGTAATGAACTTGATATCGTTGAAGGAACGGATAGCTTTTAAAAAATATAGTGACGAAAACCTTTGCGAAAGAGGTCACTCCCGGTGAAGGGATCTTGGCTCTTTCCCCATAGAATGAGGTGCAGGATATTCCAACTGAATACCACGATGCAAAGCAAAAGTAATCGGCTATAGTGAAGTCATTGCCCTGACGCAAACTTTTTGTCCAAGGGGTCACTCCCGGTGAAGGGATCTCGGCCCTTGCCTCGTCGACTGAGGAGCAGGATATTCCAACTGAATACCACGATGCAAAACAAATGTGAACGTCCTTGCAATAACAGCTTTTTGAAAAATGTTCCAACAACATCAGATTAGGTTTGTTTTTAACTTGCATTGATCCGAATCAACGCAGTGCCATCAATTGATCACACCACAAAGAACGAAAATATACTGATGTACGTATATGCCATCCGCATTCGCTACTGGGTCCCGTCATTACCCGTTAGGTTAGCTAACTAACGACAGAGCGGGGATTGGACTAGCGCGGATGCAAAACATATATAACATCTACTAGTATATATATCAATATATAATATTTCGCTCAAGGCGTGATAAAAATGCAACATCACAGAAATGTACAGCATCACAGAACAATACAGATATCTGGGATCCCCGGGTTTCATAGAGCCACTACTGAAACCCGACGTTCCCCTGGTCATGTGGATAGCCTGTGCAATGAAATCCTAGACCCCTACGGGCGCGGCAAGTTACCCGCCAAAACCTGAAGCGAGGCAGCCCCCTTCAGCAACGTGAATGGACCACCCAGCACTTCACGGAATCCGGTAACTTAGGCACCCCTCCTGGGTCAACCTGTACCCCCTACGAGTGCGGCGAATAGCCCGCCAATTCTAGAGTGAAGCCCCCTCCATCTCAATTCCATGAGATGCGGGCTTGTTGCCCTCTAGAACCCGGCTATCCGAGCACCCCACCTTGGGTTAATCCTCATACAGAAAGTAAAATATACATGCAACGGGTACATCGACTGTAACCTGGTCGTGCCCCAAAATAATAATACAAACAGGCAGTGACGGCAGTCCACATGTCGGACGCTCGCCCCGCAATATCAAATGTACATAATACAACAAAAAATGTACTAGCATTGCATCCAGGCTATCCCCCACGACCAATCCGCAACATCACAGCAATATACAGAACATCAACGTGAAAGTCACGTTCGCAAATCCGTCTAACCGGGCTATAGCAGCTAGACAGGATTTACCGATCAAGTGGCATTCACGGTCGCGGATATAACGTAAATACTGTGAACTAATGTGTTTAAAATATCCGATCGATCAAATTTTACCAAGTGGGCCCCCAAGCAATACTGTAGCACTCACAGAAATTCTGGGCCCAAACAAAGTATACCAAAACCCCTATTTTCAGCCCACAAGCCCACTGCAAAAAATTGGTGACGTGAATCCAAATTCCTGCGGCGGAACCGCGCCAAAGAGGGGTTATGGCCGCGGTTCCGCGGTCGTACGGAAAGATCAGGTGACCAAAATTCTACAGTGTTCTTAGGATTCCCTGCACATCATTCTGCAACACCCTGAAAAAATTTTCGAGACAAAAAAATTTCGACAGAAACTGATATGCATGAAAACGCGGGTTTTGGGATTTTTGTTCGATCGGAAATGTAAACATGTTAGACCAAGCTAGACTATGTTAATGGCGAGGCTCTGATACCCCTGTAAGTACACGGCGGCGGCCCGGCCGTCAATCCGACGCCGGAATACGGAAGCGATGATTTACTTAAACTTTTCAAACCGGCACCACCGCGCACTATAAACCCGGATCATGCCATTAAACTAGTCCTAGCTATCTCAAGATGGGGTAGAGAGATATACCAAGCGATCCGTGTCCTCCGGTCTTCTCGTCGTCGTCCCGATCTCCCGCGGAATGTCCGGTCTCCACCTCCTCGCCGGAAAGGGCACTACGTCGCCGGCTTCTTTTACGGGCTCCCACCTCTATACTGAGGCAACTCGGGCACGAAGCTGGCGAGTCGACGTGCCCAAGATTTGCTGTAGAATATAGTGTAGAACCATGTCTCATTTTGGGGTTGTGGAGGTTGCCATTTGGTGGAGGAATGATATAAACTTTTGGAGATGGAACTTGTGGGGATTTTGTGAAGCCAAAAGACTAAAAATCCCACACATGAAAAATGGGCAGCCCCTCCTCCAAATGTGGCCGGCCATTGTGAATGGGGAGAGTGAGAATGAGAGTGAGGTGAATGTATCATGGAGCCACACTCATAATGCAAGAGATAAAAGGTCATGATAAAAAGCAATGATCATCAACAAACATCCCCACTCAACTAACACTCATCACAAAACAAAGTCCAACCATCATGAACCATCATGAAGTCAAGAAGTCAAGCAAGGTCAATGGATGGTGCACCATCATGATACAATGATAATGCAAAGAACACCCTCCACAAATGCTTATTTGCACAAATGCAAATAAGCCCTCCTCCACCAAACTTCGGCCATTGAAAGATACAAATGAAAATGGCCGAAACGGAAAGTAAACTGGCAACTCCAGATAACTGGTCCCGTAATAAATTACAGGAAAATCCCGCTACTGTGCATACACACCTGCATCTGTATTCCGACCGAAATACAAATGCAATGAGACAAACTCTATACTGTACTATACTAGGATCCGGCTTAAACCAAAGCCCGCTTATATTAACCGTCCGATCCTTATCCGTGCAATACCGCACGTATCTGATCGAACTCTGCCATATCTCCATACGGCCTCTACAGCGTTTCGCCCGAAAACTTGAGCAACTGAATGTGGGGGACTCTAAAGACTCGTCAACACCTTGGTTGTGGATTTAACCACTAGCACATCAGAGGTATAAGCCAATACGTAACGGGCTACCAGGTATTGACCAAAAGGGACGTCGATGAGCGAACTCATCCTGACACCCTACTGAGCCTGTCTGTGACAATATCCGTACAGTCCGGTCCGTTCGTCTATGAGCATCGCATGGCGGGCCTAGGGGGTTGGTAAAGTCAGACCCCCAAAAGTGGTACAAGTCGTGTCGGAGTGTAGCTGTTCACATCATAATATTGCATTATTATATTTCCCATTCTTATTCTTTTTATAAATAAACAGGTACTTTTGACGCATGTCTGCTACATGTTACAGGTTACAGGTTCTTGGACAGGAAACAGTGAAAACGATATAAAGACGATGAAAATATGAACTTTTGACCAACAAATGGGAGGATCTTAGTCAAGCCTACATCGAAAGACAGTTCACAAATATCAAGGCAACGCAAGATCCCAAAATGTCAAGGCAAACGGTTAAAAAGCCATTGCAAATTGTTCACTGAAGATCTGGAATCAATATTGAAGCTCAATTGTTAAAAGAACCCAAGAACAAGAAGCCCAAAGTGATCCATAACAAAGCCCAAAAAATTTCAGCAACTGAACCTTCCAAAGGGCCGCGGAACCGCGGCCCAAGCCCACCATTGCCGCAGTTCCACGTCCTTCTGATGCCCGCGCTTCGAGAAATTTTACCGAAATTCTTTTTATGCTCTGAAAATATTTCCTAAGGGCTATTTTTGTAATTTCAGACATGCGAAACAAATGTAACCATAGGGTTTCCTATTCTTTATAAATAGGAACTCTAATCATTGTAATTCTTATGCCTCCTTTTTATAATAAATTCCAGAATCTTTTTGGAGAGCATCGGTGTTTTTTTTCCATTCAGAAATTCAGATATGACAACCCTGCATGGATGATTGGAGGGATGCATCTGTAAGTAGATTTAATTTCTCGCCCTAGTTTAGATTTCAATTCTTTGCCCTAGGTAGATTTAATTTCATGCCCTAGGAACTTGTTTAGGATTTATCTTTAGGGAAGGATTTTGAGAGATGAGATCTCTCATCCCTTTCTTACCCACCAAATATTTACAATAGGACTCCATGCATACACGCACATACCGCGCCGTACGGCATCCTACCCCTCGAGGTAACGATGACACCGTAGTGTAAAAGCCCGGTTGCGCACGTTTTCCATGGAGGTTAGGGTAAGGATCTCTAAAGGAAGGACAAGAACCTGGAGGAAGGAACACCTTCCCGAATGGATCTAATCCCCTTTATTGATAATTACCATAACTCCTCATAGATCTGCATTCGGGTATAGAAAGCGTTGAGATTTAATTGCATTTCTAAACCATTCCTAAACCTAACCTTAGCAAGAATAGATCTAGATAATCGTAGATAGATTAATTTAGGTTTTTAGATTTAATAACCAATCCGAACACCCTTCGGAATTAACTCGTTAGCGCGACTAGGAGATTCATAACATCCCTGTGGACCGACCCGTACTCACTGGCTAGCTTCATGCGACGCCGTTCTTGATTGCGGTAATAGAAACAATTTTTGAGATATAAATCAAATGGCGCCATTGCCGGGGATGGCGTAGAACTTTCCTTTTCGCAATTTCGGGTTAATCATAAAATTTAAAAAAATCTGAAAAAATCTAAAAAATATATATAATTTGTTATTTTTGGAAGGGATACTTTGTGGTTGAATTTTTGCAGGATATACAAATTCGGATCTGAGAATTTCCAGAAAGCAAAACAGAAAACGGGGTATCGAAACAGAAATGAAATTAAATAACAGAACAGTGAAAATATTCTGTAGACCCAAATCGCCCATCCCGCCGCATTTCCGCGGCCAAAACCCACCTTAGGCTCTCGTCAGAACAGAGCACCAAAGTTCTTTTAGGGATCCGCGCCCGCTTCTCCACCACGGAATCGCGGTGGGAACATCACATTGGCCGCGGAAGGGCGAGCATCTAGAGGCATCATCTGGCGAAAATTTTTCTGTAAGCTCCGCTCTTTCTCTTCTGCAAATATTGATATATTCTCTGTACATTTGCCTGCAGAATTTTATGTGCTTTAAAAATATATTCCCTTTCAAATAACGATCTTGTGCAGGATTTTTTTTGGGCCCCGCTTGAAATAAAATAGATTGCAAGTAATATTTTGTTGTTGCATATTTTGTGTTGAAAATCTTTTTGCAACAAATTTTTCCTAATAAAGAGAAAAAGAATAAAAAAAATTAGGAAAATTTTGTAGAAACTTGCAAAGTTGTTTTTAGCCGCAAATAAATCCTTGCACCACAAACTTTCTTCCTTTCCCCTTCTTTTAACATGGGTACCCCATATAAAAAAATCTCTTGCCGAACTTTGGTATCCCGAACCTAATTTTGCATCGTACGTCAATTTGTTCGGACAATTTAAATACGATCCTTCCTTGCCAAAAAAATCTTTGAAAGATAAAATAGAGGCGTCTAGGAGAAACAGTTTGACTTTTCAACCCACTTTGTTGTTAGTTATATGTATGCCCTAGAGGCCATTACTGTACATAGGATGTATATTGTAGTGGATGCTGGGACATATATAGGGAAGACTTTCTTGCTCGACATGATAGTATGCTATCTGGTTGATCTTTAGCTTAACGTGTATACTGTTTGTCTCTCTGTTACATGTTGGTAAAGCCCTTAGGATCTGTACTTGACTACCTGGACTATGATGCGGATCATACTAGTGGGGACATGGTAGTCCATAAGTACATCCTTCAAAGTCCCTAGTCGTGGGTGTATCGAGACGGGGCATCGATATACCAGAGTAGACTAGCATGTACCTTCTCGACCCATACAGATGGGCGATGGATGATCCCATATCCATTGGTGTTTGACATCAGAGATGATATACGGGTGCTCAGTAAAGACTGGGTACACTGGACGGACTCGCCGAGAACTCCCAGATGGTATTATACCTCACGTCAGATGGCAGTTCTTTGGTGACACTGGTACAGAGTAGTCTATTGACCCAAGATCGTCATAGAGTCTTGTGTGGTTCCCACTGTGCTTTGATTTCCATCTTACCACGTCCAAGAGGGCGTGCAAAACGGTGGTTTTTGGGTACAGTCCCGAGTCACATGGAGGCAATGAGCGATAGGAGGGGATTCGTCTCTCCCGGTATAGGGAGTTGATGTTGCGCTGTGTTCGATTGGCTATAACAGGAAATCCCTGGCCAGGGTTGGTGAGATTTACTGGTAAGTGTTACCAGTAGTTTCTCGAACAGTTATAGACCTCATATCGACACGACTTATTGAGCTATTGGGGTCTGACTTTTACCACCCCTAGGCAAGATATGCGACATATCAGACGATCAGACCGGACTGTACGGTAGTGTTACTGGTCGGATTCACTGGAGTGTGAGCGGGCTTGCTCGTCGATCTTCAGATCGCTCAATACCCGGGTGGCCGTTACGTTTAGCAGACCGCTTGCGGCTTGTGGGTGTTTGATATGATCATCGCCTGCTGCCGGCGTATTGACGAGTCTTTAGAGTCCTACACAGAGGTTTCCTGGCTCAAGCAAAACGAAATAGGAGCGCATATGAGATATGTGCGGGACCGAGAATAATACGAGTATGTGATACTGTATTCGATTCTCGCGATGTGACATTGATCGGTTATATGCGATATAGCCGGGTTATCGGATCAAGTGTTGATTCGATAAGATGTTACTATTGATACCAGTCGGTTATGTGCGCATGACCGGATCATTGAATCAAGTGTTGATTTAATGATTTAATATATAATTATATATTTGATATATTACTTTGCATTAACTAGTATCGGTTCACTTTAGACGGATTTTCTCACTTGGTTCGTGCGCATTGCATATGCGATATGTCTTTGTGCACTTGTATGTATCATGTTTGATGATGCATGCTAACTTGAGTTTGTGTAAAGGTTAAACCATGGTTATTCATATGGTTAGGGTTTTGTTTTATTTATTTATTTGTCCATTTATTTTTGATAAATGAATAAAAGAAAATGAGAAAAAGAATGGTGGCTTCTTTTGTTCTTTAGTTGAAGCTTCATGAAGCTTTGTTCAAGTCAACCATTCTTATCTCATCCTTAACCTAACCATTCCCACTAACCATGATTCATTCTCTACACTTAACTCTAGTTAAAATTATGATAAGAATTGATTTTTCTTTTCTTTTTCCATTAACTTATCATAACTATTTTTCCTTCTTCTTCTTCATTCTTCAAGTGAAGAAAAGCAAGGTCCATCAATGGTGATTGTTGGAAAAGAGTGAGAAATCCAAAACTAAAGTCTACCCACTTCCTATTTCTTCATCCTCTACCTCTTGCCAAGTAGTAGAGTGTGTTTACTTCACAAGTTTCTTGACTTGGTGAAGTCGGAGCTTGATTTAGCGATGCCTCGACGTAGATCATCTTCGGCATGGACATCGACGACCTAGCTTGCCCATTCTCCGACGAAGCCGATCCTAGAGCCCGGATTTGACTTGGACAGCGGAGACGACTTCGTTGCGGAGCTATGGAGGTGGAGCACCGGATCTACAAAGGTTGTATTTCCGTTTTCTCATTAGTTAACTGTTAACTAGTTCATTGTTCGCCTAGACATCTAGTTATCGATCCGTAGTTTAGGGTTTGTAGGCACCATAATTTTTGAAATTGCCATGGTTGATGGCTTGGGAGACCTCACTAGCGTGCCTAGGAACCCTACAGTGGTATCAGAGCCTAGCTAGAGCCTTAGGCGAAGTCCAGACGGAAATTGAAGTCCGAACGAACCCGAAACCCCGAACCAAAAGAGCTCTCTGTACTTTTTCTAAAAACAGGGATTTTTCAGTATTAAAAATATGTAGAAATATCAGCAGGAATATATAAGAGTTACTGTGAAGTCGTAAGCCCTAATTCAATTGAAGCGCCGCGCTTCCGCGGCATGAGCTTGCCTCGTGCGGCGGAAGCGCGGCCAGTTTGTCGTGTTGTGAGGTTTTGATTGCACAGTAACTCCTATTTAAAAGTGCTGGTATTCCTGGGTATTTTTAATATATTTTCCAGAGTTGAAATTTCTGCAGTTGTTTTGGGGATTCGGTGTTTCGATCGGGGTATCAAATTTTGTCTGTGTGGCTTTCCGGATAAATCTTAGAATATGTTAAAAAGTTCGACCGGATATAAATACCCAATTTTTCCCCTGTCGGGAAATTTCCAAGTGTTGGATTTTTCCGTAGTTTAACGACGTTCTAAGTAGTGCAAGTAACGCGATGGTCCCTCTAGAAGACACAAACCTTAACTCGATTATGTGACCGTCTTGAACTGCTCTTTGAACCTTCGGGTTTGGGGCAGTACGGCGTGCCACATGTGAGGCGTTGGCTTGACCCTTCTACGGCTGGACCGTTGGTACTGAGGTACGAACTGAATGTTGTTAGACTTATTTCATGTGTTGATCTGTATAGGGAAAAGTTGGGTGTTCGATTGTTCGATCGGAAAGTTTAACATTTTCTATTTATCTGGAATGGGATACAATAATTGGAATTCACAATTAGTTATGAGATAACTGAATGAATGTTGTAAATCTAGCAGTTTAGTCTCATTTGATCGGTTGCCACGGAATTTTGATGTGATCAAAAGTCCGTCGCAATCACGTAGCGTACGCGGATACTCGCCGGGTAAACTTAATAGACAGCCTCACTCCATAGCCCCGACCAAGTGACTATAGGAGAACCCCGTCGCCGAAAGCATCCGTTCGGGTGCTCGCGGTAGCGATGTTCCGCCTTGGTGCACTTCGTCGACGGTATCGGGGGTGCAGCCGTCCACTGAAGTTTGCGACGAGTATTCGATCAGGATGTCGGGAATCTTGTTGAATTGCCCGACTTGATATTGAAAAGTGTTTTCGATAATGAGACTAAAATGCGGGGTTTATAATTGTTAGGCATGCGATGTCTAAAGAATTCATTTGGTCAGGCATGCGATGTCTGAGGTGATTGCGGATTCCAACTGTTGTAGTTTTACACTTTCTTTTCTGTGACCGTAAGTGTAATATGTGATATCGCCGGTTTCGTTGCTATATGTCAACGACAATTGAGATGCGCATATTTACTTACGTTGATGACATGTGATGTTATGTGTTGCTGGATATGTTATATTGGATCGTCGTGTTTGAATAGCCGGGGGGTTTTTATGTGAGATGAGTGTTTTTCATTTTCATTCATGTAAAAACTTGTATGTAATATTCTTTTATTGGGGCGCTTCCAGGTTGCGGAAGTTGTCACCGTTTGTATATTATTTACTTTTCTGCACTAGGATAGACCCACGGAGGAGGGCACAAGTAACCGGGTTCTGGAGTCCAGTGGGAGACCAACTCGAGGAGTCGAGTCCGGGTCTCCTAACTCCAGAATTGGTAGGGTTGCTTGCCGCTCTCGTAGGGGTCTAGGGGTGTGGGTTTGGCTATTCATCACGACCGTGGAATCCGTGTTTTATACTGGCTCGTATTGAAAACACGGACGTCCTAGTATATCCAATATTTCATATATTTCTTCTGCTGCGATATCTGTGATGAGATCATGTGATGTTTCTGTGATGGATATAGTATATAGTATATATGATATATTATATAGACGTTACTTATGTTTTACACCCGCGCTAGCCCTGCCCTGCTCTGTCGTTAGTTACCTAACCTAACGGTGCACGAGGGGACATCGAGGCGAATGCGGATGGCATAAGTGTACGTTATATCTATCTGTGATGTTTAGGTATTTAAATGATGGGACTTCATTAATGTGATTAATGAAAATAAAAGAAACCTAAGATGTTGTAGAATCGAATTTCAAAATAAAACAGGTAGCTACAGTTCTTGCTTTGCACAGCGGTATATGTGATATATCCTGCACCTTATTCGATGAGGAAAGGACCGAGATCCCTTCACCGGGAGTGACTCCTTTAGCAATAACTGGTCGATGCTACGCCCTCGGTTTGTCTTTTGATTGCTTTTAAGTGTTCTGCTTTGCACAGTGATATATATGATATATCCCGCACCTCATTCGATGAGGAAAGGACCGACGATCCCTTCACCGGGAGTGACTCCTTTAGCAAAATTAGAAAAGCCTCAAAAGCACTCCATTTTTAAAATCATTTGATTCTACAACGATATCAAGTTCATTACGCAATAGGTTTTCAGAAAAACCTGTCGTAGCCCTCCGTCATTTCAGATAAGTACTGGTTGGTATTCGTGCTACGTTTGTTGACCTTAGCCAAGGCGTAGTGTGCGGTAGCTGATTAGTGCTTATCTGTATAAGCATATGTTGCGATTGAGTTAGGGTAGTCGTGCGACTTTGTTGACCTTAGCCAAGGGTCGTGTGGGTGGGTTTAATTCAATCGGGAAATGACGGGTTGAACTTGGCTAGCACTTATGATTTGTTGACCTTAGCCAAGGTCATAAGCTGCTAGGGGCAAAATATTATCGGGAATTTCAAGTGTTGAAATTTGCAATGAGATTGCATACCTTCTATGAGATAGTTGGATCCCGATACCCGCTGCGAGTAAGAGTTACTCCTGGGAGAGTTTTATACATTACAATTAGCCGATCAAGTAGGTGTCTAGAAAGGTGTTAACGAGGTTACGCCTCTTGGAAAACGAGGTTTACATTAATTAGGTTCGTGCGAAAGCACGGGGGACCTCCCTCAAAGTACCGACACTGGCCTGGCTGAAAGATTGGCGAACTTGTAGTGTGTAATTAATCCCGGCTAGTCTTTCCTTTTAGGGTTTGAAGGAAGATTTGATAAAAAGCAGTGGGAGCCATCCTGATTAGATAAAATAATAACCAATCTATTCTTGACAGAGCGCACGCTGAGTGTTTTCTTCTCTCTCTCTCCAGGTAGCGACCATATCACGCCTTAATCAAGATAATAATACGGATTATTGACCGAACCCGCTTGTTATACTGAGCTGGGGAACGTTGGTCCCGCTCCAACTTATAATTGTTATAAGACAGAGCAGGAAATTGGGGAATACCAGATTTCCCGTGCCGCCCAAACGAATAGAGTGCATGCTGATGCATCATCTTCGGGTGTGTTCATTATACAGAACTGTTTCTCAGTATCCTTTATGTCCTGGGTATGTGATACCAGATCAGGATCCCAAATATGTAATTTGTTACATAGGGCTACAGATAGGTAGAGAACTGAGAACGGGTGATAAGTTTCATGAGGCAGAAAACGGGGCAAGTGTTGCAGCCAAGTCTGTTGGTCACTGTCACCCTGTATTACCAATACATTGATTCTGAACGAATGTTATTAGATACCGAACCTGATATACCAAATCATATCACTCTCTTTATTAGTAAAGAAACGATATAATTTTGTATTGTTGGATAATGTTTTGAACATTTCCTATATCAAAAGTTGATCGGTTCAGGCACGTTATCTAAAAGCATTAATGTTCTAAATCAAACTACAGTTCTTAGTGTATGGAACACACACAAGAGGAAGAGTTCAGAAATGAACGAATCCTTCTTGAGGTATTGTAGACTAGGTCAGATCAATGTGACCCGACTAGCTAGAGTTACATATAGATGCATATTTAAATCAGTTTGAATTTACATCTCATGAAACTTGCGAGTCATGTCACAAAGATAAAATGACCTCAGCTCTGTTTATTGGAAACAGAGAAAGAGTTAGTGAACTCTTGGGACTGATACATGATGATGTATGTAAGGTCTCCTGTCTATACATACCAGGACTGGTTCTTTATACTTCATTATATTCTCTGATGATCTTTCGAGATTCAGACCTATGTTCCTGTTGAAACACAAGTCCGAACCTTTTGAGATATTCACAGAATATAAGCGAGAAGTAGAGAACCAGAATATGGGTATAAGTATTATGTCCTATGATGAGATCAAGGAGGAGAATACTTGAGCACGGAAATCCTGGATTATTCTAGAGGAGAATGAGATTCTCTCTCAGCATTACTCCTCCGTATACACCATAGCACGATGGTATATCGGGGTGGAGCAGATACACCCTATTTGATATGGTGTGCTCTATGATGAGTACTGCTGAGTTACCTATTTCCTTTTGGGAGTTATGCACTTATGAAGTTGCATACCTATTGAATAGGGTTCGAATCAAATCAGTTGCCTACCGCTTCATATGTGATATGGAAAGGGAAGAGCCCATGTCTTAAGCTAGTTAAGATTCGGGGCTGTCCGGCCTATGTCTAAAAACAAAATCCGGACAAGCTCGAGGCAAGGTCAGTTATGTACAACTGGAAAGGTTCCAGCTATACAAACTACAGCTGATGATTTGATAGAACCAAAGGATTCAGTAGATACCAACGAACCTCAGCCTCTCCGCCGATCTAGTAGGGTTCCTCACCCACCTGAGAGATACTTCAGTTTCTCTATGACAGTGGGAGCGAGGATTGCATCATGAGATGATGACCCAACTAGTTTCGAGCTGGCCATCAGGAGTAAGACTCTGTAAGAATGGCTGGATGCTTAGCGATCTGAGATGGAATCCTTATACACCAACAAAGTATGGACTTTGGATGCAATATCTGAAGGGTTAAATCCCCATCAGGAGCAAGTATATCTTGAGAAGATTACTTGGTGTACATGGAAAAGTTGAGACTTTCAAAGCTAGACTTGTTAAAAGTGTGCATCATTGACCAGGTATGGATAATGATGAAACCTTTTTCAAGTAGCTATGCTTAAGTCCATCCAGATCCTACTTGCCACGGCTACATACCATGACTACGATATCTGGCGGTTGGGTGTCTTGACTGCTTTTCTAAATGATGATTTGGAAGAGAGCGTCTATAAGTACACAGCCAGAGGGCTTCGTAAACAGTGGGAGCAGCGGAAACGTGTGCAAGATGCTTTATAGGATAAAGCAGGCATCGCGGAGTTGGAACATCTGTTTTGATGAAGCGGTCAAAGAGTTTGACATCATCAAAATGGTAGATGAACCTTGTATATACAAAAAGGTAGTAGGGAGTATGGTGACGATCCTCGTAGAGTACGTGGATGACATACTCTTGATAAGAAAGGAGTTTCTTATGCTATGCTCGATCAATCTCCGCTTATCACAAAGATTCTCCATATAGGATTAAAGTGATACCTACTAAATCCTGGATTTTGGATCTATGAGATAGATCTAAATGGATGTTAGAATTCTCACTAGATGTAGTGAGACGGTATCAACCAATCCTGGGGAGAATCACTGGAAGGGTTCCAGGGTGATAAAGACGACTGAATGTCAGTCGCAGGCATTGTCTTTACCCTCAGTAAAGGGACGGTATGTTGGAAGAGTTCCAAGCTAGATACCGTGACATACTAGACGATAAAGGCAGGATACATCGCTACTTAAGATGCTACCAAAGTGGCTGTCTGGGTGTATATTGGTTCATGAGATGAACTTAGTTCCTCCCATTGTGTGACAATGGAGTTGTGGCTTATGCCAAGGAACGTCCGTCCCATCAGTGATCCAGACATAATCTAAGGCAGTATCACTTGATCATGGAGATGGTTGATCTCCAGGGAGATCGAGGGAAGGAGAGTAGACTCAGAGGACAACACAGCGGATCCACTCACAAAGGCCTGTTCCCAGAGAGAGACTTTTATGGGATGGTTGAGTATGAGATACTACAACCACTGCTACAGATGGCCCTAGTGCAAGTGGGAGATTGTTAGTTATATGTATGCCCTAGAGGCCATTACTGTACATAGGATGTATATTGTATGCTGGGACATATATAGGGAAGACTTTCTTGCTCGACATGATAGTATGCTATCTGGTTGATCTTTACCTTAACGTGTATACTGTTTGTCTCTCTGTTACATGTTGGTAAAGCCCTTAGGATCTGTACTTGACTACCTGGACTATGATGCGGATCATACTAGTGGGGACATGGTAGTCCATAAGTACATCCTTCAAAGTCCCTAGTCGTGGGTGTATCGAGACGGGGCATCGATATACCAGAGTAGACTAGCGTGTACCTTCTCGACCCATACAGATGGGCGATGGATGATCCCATATCCATTGGTGTTTGACATCAGAGATGATATACGGGTGCTCAGTAAAGACTGGGTACACTGGACGGACTCGCCGAGAACTCCCAGATGGTATTATACCTCACGTCAGATGGCAGTTCTCTGGTGACACTGGTACAGAGTAGTCTGTTGACCCAAGATCGTCATAGAGTCTTGTGTGGTTCCCACTGTGCTTTGATTTCCATCTTACCACGTCCAAGAGGGCGTGCAAAACGGTGGTTTTTGGGTACAGTCCCGAGTCACATGGAGGCAATGAGCGATAGGAGGGGATTCGTCTCTCCCGGTATAGGGAGTTGATGTTGCGCTGTGTTCGATTGGCTATAACAGGAAATCCCTGGCCAGGGTTGCTGAGATTTACTGGTAAGTGTTACCAGTAGTTTCTCGAACAGTTATAGACCTCATATCGACACGACTTATTGAGCTATTGGGGTCTGACGTTTACCACCCCTAGGCAAGATATGCGACATATCAGACGATCAGACCGGACTGTACGGTAGTGTTACTGGTCGGATTCACTGGAGTGTGAGCGGGCTTGCTCGTCGATCTTCAGATCGCTCAAAACCCGGGTGGCCGTTACGTTTAGCAGACCGCTTGCGGCTTGTGGGTGTTTGATATGATCATCGCCTGCTGCCGGCGTATTGACGAGTCTTTAGAGTCCTACACAGAGGTTTCCTGGCTCAAGCAAAACGAAATAGGAGCGCATATGAGATATGTGCGGGACCGAGAATAATACGAGTATGTGATACTGTATTCGATTCTCGCGATGTGACATTGATCGGTTATATGCGATATAGCCGGGTTATCGGATCAAGTGTTGATTCGATAAGATGTTACTATTGATACCAGTCGGTTATGTGCGCATGACCGGATCATTGAATCAAGTGTTGATTTAATGATTTAATGTATAATTATATATTTGATATATTACTTTGCATTAACTAGTATCGGTTCACTTTAGACGGATTTTCTCACTTGGTTCGTGCGCATTGCATATGCGATATGTTTTTGTGCACTTGTATGTATCATGTTTGATGATGCATGCTAACTTGAGTTTGTGTAAAGGTTAAACCATGGTTATTCATATGGTTAGGGTTTTGTTTTATTTATTTATTTGTCCATTTATTTTTGATAAATGAATAAAAGAAAATGAGAAAAAGAATGGTGGCTTCTTTTGTTCTTTAGTTGAAGCTTCATGAAGCTTTGTTCAAGTCAACCATTCTTATCTCATCCTTAACCTAACCATTCCCACTAACCATGATTCATTCTCTACACTTAACTCTAGTTAAAATTATGATAAGAATTGATTTTTCTTTTCTTTTTCCATTAACTTATCATAACTATTTTTCCTTCTTCTTCTTCATTCTTCAAGTGAAGAAAAGCAAGGTCCATCAATGGTGATTGTTGGAAAAGAGTGAGAAATCCAAAACTAAAGTCTACCCACTTCCTATTTCTTCATCCTCTACCTCTTGCCAAGTAGTAGAGTGTGTTTACTTCATAAGTTTCTTGACTTGGTGAAGTCGGAGCTTGATTTAGCGATGCCTCGACGTAGATCATCTTCGGCATGGACATCGACGACCTAGCTTGCCCATTCTCCGACGAAGCCGATCCTAGAGCCCGGATTTGACTTGGACAGCGGAGACGACTTCGTTGCGGAGCTATGGAGGTGGAGCACCGGATCTACAAAGGTTGTATTTCCGTTTTCTCATTAGTTAACTATTAACTAGTTCATTGTTCGCCTAGACATCTAGTTATCGATCCGTAGTTTAGGGTTTGTAGGCACCATAATTTTTGAAATTGCCATGGTTGATGGCTTGGGAGACCTCACTAGCGTGCCTCGGAACCCTACATTTGTGTCGACCAAGTCCATCTTTACCACCTACATATGTTGACACAACTTTTCCAAGTCCTGCTGTAACTTCTAAGCCGATGTCCATTGCTGAGCATATTGCTCAATCTCGCAGTCGATCTTTCACTCATCTCCACACATCTAGTTCTAGGGATCAACATGTCCATTCACCTTTTTATCCACATGTTGACCCTACTCCTGTCCAACCATCCAATTCCTACCAGTCCTACCCGACCTTCCCACCTTCACTAGACACTGCTTCTATACAGCCTGTTGGGAGTTTTGCATATCCACACGATTTCGAATCTTTTACCGAAACCCCCTTACCACCCAAGTCTAGTTTGGAAGAGTCGTTGGAGGCGTATATCGCAGCAACAAATAAAATGACTAGGAATGTGGAAGCATCTGTGGCCGCCCTTATGCAACCTAGTGAACCTGTAGCTAGTTTCCCGCTAGTTTCAAATTTTTCAATGTATAAGGAGGCGGTTGGACAGAGTGAGAATGAGAGAGGATTTTCAAATCAAACCTACCCATACCTAATTGAAACCCACAACTCCGGTTTCCAAACATGTGTCCAAAATGATGAGTTGTGCGAATTTGTAGTGTTTTATTTGCCAAATTTTGAGGAACCCCTTTCGAGCGAAACCGCACCTAATCCTTTCGATCTTTACACCTCCCATCTAGAACCTAAATCGATAAATATCCATGCTTTAGATGAGGTGTCTAAGGATATTGATTTTCACTTGATTGAGGATATAGACGCCGGGAATATTTCGGATGATGAACCTGTCGATTTAATTGAGATTTTATGTTCAAATCATCATCCCGAGTTATTAGATGTCTCTCCCGAATCTCATATGCGTCTTGACTTTGATGATAATGGCATGGATGAGTTGAATTTTGAGGAAAATTATAAGGATAATATTGAGGAGAGTTTTGAGGATAATATTGAGGTTGAACCATTTTCGTTTAATGTGTCTGATTTTCCAATTCAGCCTCCTGAACCTTTGACTGTTATATCACCCTCCCTCCTTCCTATCGTTCCGACCGAACAACTGACCGTTACAATTTCATCTCCTATACCAAGTTCGGCGTACCCATGTTTTCTTGCGAATCTTGAGGGATTTGACCCCATTTCCCGACGGGTTGATAGGTTAGCACAATCGCTTATAACATATCGATTATCATATATTGCGCTAATTTATTCACTCGATTTACACCCTCAAGTTCACGTGATCCTTCTTTCTCCTTTCCGCCATTCTTTCACCCCACCGAGACCATATTCTTCCATTCTTCTTTCCACACGGTCTCGCGTGTTTCTCATTTCTTTCATCTTCATCCCATTCTTGCACCGACTATACCTTTACCATGATAAGATTTTTGAATGGTTGGTGCTAACATTTGGCTTATGTAAGGCCAAGCTTCAGTTTGGGGGGAACCTTTGTATATATGTACATATTTTTTTTTGTTTTCTTTTTATAAAAAAAATAAATATTCAAAACATTAAAAAATGAAAAAAAATTATAAATAAATAAACAGGGGAGTATCGGCATTTTGACCCTCTTGGTTTAGCATGACAGTGAGGACACTGTCAAGTTCAAGTTTGGGGGTATGCTCGGTACGTCTTCTTCCTTCACATTCATTTGTATATATTTTTGCATTTGCATATTTATTTGAAAACCCATAAAAATTTGAAAAATTATAAAAATTAATGTATTCAATTTTGGCTGATTGACTTGAGTTTGACAAATAGGTTAACTAGCTAGGAACAACTAGATCTTACACGTAGTAAATTAAAAACCCTAAAAATAACCTTGCTTAAAGTTTAATGGTAGAAAGTATATGTTGTTGTAGTTTATTTAGAAATAGGCAAATTTTGAGTTCACTTCTTGGGCTAAGTTGAAACAAGGGAAGAGTATTGATATTTTATTAGAGTATAAGTTTGAAAAATAGTTCCTAGCTTAAGTCTAAATTCTGAAAATATATACCCTACAATTTGCACAATCACGCACCTTGAAACTTGGAATAGTAGAAGAGACCTTGAAATGCTCTTATCTAAAGTCCTTAGTACAATGAAAATAAAAAAAAATATATATATAAGTGTGAATAAAGAAAAAAATGGACACTGGTTTTTGTGATTACTTAAGGCTGTAAAAAATAGAAAAATATTTAGCGAGGGTGCCTTATCACCTAGTGCCTTAGACCAACTGGTTTGGGAGTCACTGCTAAAGCCTTGGGTGTTGCAAAACTAGGAAGTATGCCTTAAAGGGATAACGCATCTTGTAATCGGTTGTTGGTACCTCAAGAAGTATTAACGATCGCATGAAGGATGTGTAAGCAAATTTCATTTAAAATTCACTAATTAATAAGTGCTTTGGACAATGGACGAGAGTACGATAGCTTGATTTTAATTTCCAAGTGTATGGGTGATATTTACACACACGTGGGGATATGTGATTAGAGTTTAGATAAGAGAAAGGAGTGAAGAATAGAACTTGTATCTTTAGTAGAGTTGATAGAAATTCCTAAGTGGAGATGGAACTTTAGAAGGAAAACTTAAGAAATGCCGAAAGCTAAGTAGGTCTGCAGAACATATATAATCTTAAGTTAAATAATGAGGAAGTGTGAAAAATATGGGTGGATAATTTGCGAGTCAAAAGATAATAGAATTCCTTGTTAGAAAACCTAATTGGAGAATTAAAGTCAATGGGCCGAATTGATAGGATTTTATGGGTGTAATCCGCTGAAAACCCTCAGGAGACAACACTCCTCATACTAGGGACACCTAGAGGTTTAACGGCTTGTTGCACGTGCTCAGTGCAATCGCGTTTCCCTGCGAAAGTGCGGTTAGGATTTTAGTGAATAAAAATAAGTTTGCTCGAGGACGAGCAAAAGATAAGTTTGGGGGTATTTTTTCACATCATAATATTGCATTATTATATTCCCTATTCTTATTCTTTTTATAAATAAACAGGTACTTTTGACGCATGTCTGCTACATGTTACAGGTTACAGGTTCTTAGACAGGAAACAGTGAAAACGAGATAAAGACGATGAAAATATGGACTTTTGTCCAACAAATGGGAGGATCTTAGTCAAGCCTACATCGAAAGACAGTTCACAATTAACAAGGCAACGCAAGATCCCAAAATGTCAAGGCAAACGGTTAAAAAGCCATTGCAAATTGTTCACTGAAGATCTGGAATCAATATTGAAGCTCAATTGTTAAAAGAACCCAAGAACCAGAAGCCCAAAGTGATCCATAACAAAGCCCAAAAAATTTCAGCAACTGAACCTTCCAAAGGGCCGCGGAACCGCGGCCCAAGCCTACCATTGCTGCGGTTCCACGTCCTTCTGATGCCCGCGCTTCGAGAAATTTTACCAAAATTCTTTTTATGCTCTGAAAATATTTCCTAAGGGCTATTTTTGTAATTTCAGACATGCGAAACAAATGTAACCCTAGGCTTTCCTATTCTTTATAAATAGGAACTCTAATCATTGTAATTCTTATGCCTCCTTTTTATAATAAATTCCAGAATCTTTTTGGAGAGCATCGGTGTTTCTTTTCCATTCAAAAATTCAGATCTGACAACCCTGCATTGATGATTGGAGGGATGCATCTGTAAGTAGATTTAATTTCTCGCCCTAATTTAGATTTCAATTCTTTGCCCTAGGTAGATTTAATTTCATGCCCTAGGAACTTGTTTAGGATTTAGCTTTGGGGAAGGATTTTGAGAGATGAGATCTCTCATCCCTTTCTTACCCACCAAATATTTACAATAGGACTCCATGCATACACGCACATACCGCGCCCTACGGCATCCTACCCCTCGAGGTAACGATGACACCGTAGTGTAAAAGCCCGGTTGCGCGCGTTTTCCATGGAGGTTAGGGTAAGGATCTCTAAAGGAAGGACAAGAACCTAGAGGAAGGAACACCTTCCCGAATGGATCTAATCCCCTTTATTGATAATTACCATAACTCCTCATAGATCTGCATTCGGGTATAGAAAGCGTTGATGTCACGACCCAAACGTACGGAACGTGACCGGCACTTAGATTACGAAGCGTCTAGAGGCGCCACGTAACCTAAGTAAGCCGAAGCCCAGAAATCTAAACCATATGAAAGAAGAAGAAGTAAAAGAAACATGAAGAAAAACAAGTATAAAAGTATCAGCAAATTTTCCCAAAAATTTCGGCAGAGTCTCCTCTATAAAAACTGGCCCCCAAACGGGTACAACAAGTATAATATACATAAACAACAATAAAAAGCATCCCCAACGGGAGCTAACTCAACGCCAACAGGCGGAAACAACCACAACAAGCATAATAATATACAACGCCAAAGGGCGAGGCTCAAGAAAACAAAACCACCAGATCAGAATAATACATGCGCGACTCTAAGGTCGAAATAAAAGACTGGTCCAATAAACTTATCAAGTAATACAAGTATGGTTGATGGAGCTTACTAGATACAAATGAATGAATAAAAGTACAATGGTGGTTCGGATACAAGTGAACCAACCTACCGTGCAAATCACCCTGAAAGAATAGATGTGCCAGGAAGCTGCCAGCGAAACCTGTACACCGAACCTGTAATAAAATTTGGCACAACGGGGGTGAGTTGCCAACTCGTGAGTAGAAGACAACTACGAAAAGAAATCGAATGCACGACGCTATCCTAGGTCATAATAATACACTATTATATCCCAATCATCTAGTAATAGCAGGGTAAAACTATGTGTCAATGCAGATACGCCGTGCTCGTGTCAGTGCCTCATATAATACTATGTCATATGAATGGATATGCATGCATCATGAATATAAAATAACCAATCCTGAAATCCAGAAATATCTGTATAAGAAATCTTTAGCTGTTATCATAGTGAAATGTGTATAAGAATCTGAAATCTCAACAATGAAATCCATGGAAATCCGTGTCAAGCATCGACACAACACATGTAATCTCAAGTCTCAATATCTCGGGCTCCGTCTGTCCGGATCGGCCCATATCATCAAATCTCACGACAACGGTCAGTATCCTCCGGATATCCGCCGCGCCAGACATCACCGGTAGGTTAGCCTTCCCCTGCCAGGCTCATCGTCTACAACTCGATCTTCTTGCCCCGGGGTACCATACCGGGCCCACCATGTACCCGAGACGGTTCATCCACTCCTCGAATCGGGTCTCGAAATCCAACATAAAACATGAAATCTCATGGTGGACGACACATACATCACGCGAAAACCGCGTCTTATATTTTTAAAAAGAGAGGAGGAGAGAGAGAAGTTTTTATATATTCTTGCGGTTTTCCCCAAAAATCCAGAAATCTCACAGAAATCCAAATCTCAAAATCATGAGTAACTATATGATAAGTGTCGGCATATGCCCATAATACTGCATGATAACATGAAAATATGAATGCATGAATGTCTAAGTAATAAATATCATTTCCGTACTAACGTCAGAGAATAATCACAATATTATATCGGTCTAGTTGTTAACTGATTCTATCCATAAAAGACAATATGATCTAAAGTGTACGTGACATAGCAATTACCGATGATGATGTGTGTGAGCCGGCAAATAAGTGTGCGTGGAATATGCGCATCATCGGTAATGGTGCTGGTGTCCTAACAGGTAAAGTTTATACTGATTATAGCAACATATGAAAGAACATGCACCATGATGATTACAGTATGAATGCAAAGACCGATATGCATTATCCACCCCTCTGCGACATACGAGAACAACTATCACTATATGAATCGAACCTAAACTATTGTCCATATAACCTCCTAAGGAACTTAACCTAAGAAACTAGTCATTAAGAAACAAGAGTCTACCTAGGTCTGAATCAATATCTCTAATAGTCGGCGATCCAGCCTCAATAGCATCACGTACGTAGTACGGCTTCCTCGAATCAAGAGTGCGGATCAATCATCATATCTATGCCTCGTACGGTAAAATCCATCGTACGGTATCCCAATATTGGGGTACGGGTCAAGTATCTCCTAGGTGTCTCATCATTAGTATAATGTCATCATCAACACATCTCATGATCCAGGTGCTAATCTGTGATCGCATACATCAATCATATATCATTGCCATCATAATAAGCATCATTAGTTTATCCTCAGAAATATCATGTCATATGTATCATATTGTGATTAAGTCATACTGATACCATATCGTCCTCAAGTCACATCTCTATGATATCAATATCAGGTCACACCTATGTGATATCGACATCAGGGCACACCTATATGATGTCGTAATCAAGTCATACATATCCCATATCGTGATCAATCACAAGTTACAGTCCGGATACTATTTTAGAGTCCCATGTACCTCAATATCATCACCACCCATTGTAATTTTTGTACACATGTTCATTATCTCATTCTCTAATGATCCGTTAACACTTAATACGACTTTATAGTCAATACTCACGGCATCAAGCCCAGTTATACTGTTTCATCATACCTCGGATATCATATCACATCAATGTATTCCATATACGTGTTGTATATATATATATATATATACCTATACCTCGTCCTATATATATATATACACATGCACGTATACACCATGCCGTGTTTCAGTGTGTGTGTGTGTGTGTTTTTCTACCTGAAACCTACGAACCTCTTCCAAGGTATTCATCTTCTGATATGTCTTCCTAAATCAGTCTAGTCCATCCTAGGGTCATTACTAGAGCCCTACTCATTAAGAATCTAGGGTCATATTTGGTTTCCTAATGACAATACGTACTATTCCTATTCTACGTTGCGGGGGTGCTAAACGCCATCCACCCGACTTCCCCCCGTAGATATGCATCTACTCACCTGGTCCATCTCTACCGAAGACGGTGTCGCCATCCTCCTCTTCATCGCCCGCAGTCCACATGAGGGGTACCTAAACGCAAACATATAAATAGTATCGTAAACTGGATCACATACGAAAGTCAAACGATACAATGAACAAGCATAGGTTAAAACCTATGTCCCGTCCACGCAAAAGAACCAAATATCGCTCGATATCGGCGTACAAACTCCGATGGATCGAGATAAACATCAAAAAATAACTCGTAGTTTTAAAACACATTACTTATATTATAAAACATGATTAAATCCATCAAAACCCTAAAATCAATCAAATCGTCCGATTTCGAAAAACCCAAAAATGCCAATTTACCGTTTTTCATCAAAACTTGACATTTAAATGAAACCAATGGTCATAAAACTCATTAAATAGTATAACTAGACTATACAAACCATTACTATATTTTTATTACACAAATTTGTATTAATTTGAAATTTCTAGTTTGCAACCTTTAACAATTTTCAACATTTTTCAAGCAAAATACCACAATTCCACCACAAAACATGATTTTGCATGAATTAATGTATTAAACTACAATTCATGATGATAATGATATAATGAAACCATGATTATATTTTTAATTTCATTTATCTAGGAATTTCCAAAATCTAGTTTACAAAAATAGCCTTTTATTAATATTTTTCCAATTATCACAAGAAACTAATGATCAAACTAAGTTTTTCTTTCCATTAACATGCTAAGATTCTCACTAAAACTACAATCTAATGATAACAACCTTAATTAGAATTTTATTTTATCCACAAATACATTTTATAAAAAGTAGTTAGCTAAATAACATTGTTAAATCAATTTGCATACACAAATTATTATATAATAACCATGCAAGATTTTTCCACTTCTAAAAATGGTAGACTAGTTATTATAACCCTAATTAATTAATAAAAATCATAACTTGAATTTACAAACCCTAACTTGAATTTTAAAAATTGAACATAGAATTAATCTAATAAAACTAATTATGCTTTAAAAGAAACATCTAATGGAAATAAAACAAAAGAGATAGATTTATACCTTCACAACCTCAAGTCCAAACATGAAAATGAGCCTCAAAAATGCATGCTTTCCCACTCAAAAATCCATGTAAAGAAGAGTAGAGAATAAAGGGTAGGAAATACATAGGATTTTGTGGATTTTTAATTGAATTTTTAATGGATTTTTTATGAATTTTGAACAAAAAATTAAGTGGAAATGGGGGGGGGGGGGCTGCCATGGGGGTGTTGAGGCCGGCCACAATTAGGAGGAGGGGGTGGAGAATGAGAAAAGTGAAGAAAGATGTAGAAAGTTCCCCAAAAATATCATATCATTATGTCTTTTCATGCTTTTATTAAATTTTCTTTTAATTCTTTACTATAACAACTCAAGAAAACTCTAGAAAATTGAAAAAATTTGCAAATGAATTTTACATGATACTCACAAAATTATAATATGCCATGGCTCACTTTTACAAATTAAAACTATTCAAATTTGTAATTTACACTAATTTAGTGTAAAAATAAAGCTTATGTTAATATTTAAAATAATTAATTTAGGAAAAATATTTAATTAAACTAAAAATTTATAAGTGGCTAAATAAACACCATTTACTAGTAATTACATAATTAAAATAGATATTTTTGAAATTATAATGAAAAACAATCACGGTTTAGTTTTACGAAAAATACATTTTACTTTACCGAAAATCATAAAATGCACTTAAACAATTTTATTCATTTAATTATTTATTTAATTATTTTAAAAAAGTTACAGTTGAGATTTAATTGCATTTCCAAACCATTCCTAAACCTAACCCTAGCAAGAATAGATCTAGATAATCGTGGATAGATTAATTTAGGTTTTTAGATTTAATAACCAATCCGAACACCCTTCGGAATTAACTCGTTAGCGCGACTAGGAGATTCACAACATCCCTGTGGACCGACCCGTACTCACAGGCTAGCTTCATGCGACGCCTTTCTTGATTGCGGTAATAGAAACAGTTTTCGAGATATTAATCAGTAGCCCAGAACACCCTGAGATACTACTGGAATACCTACCAGTAAATCTCCTGCCTCGGCCGAGGGCTTTGTGTAATGGCTCTCCTAGACACAGCGCGACCTCACCCCCAATACCGGGAGAGACGAACCCCTGAAGATCCGCTCACTGCCTCCATGTGGCTCGGGACTGTACCCAACTAAAACCTGTTTGCACGTCTCCTTTGAGCGTGGTAGGGTAGTAATCAAAGTACAGTGGGAACTCACACGAGACAAATGACGATCCTCAGGTCGATGAACTAACCTGTACACATGTCACCAGGGAACTGCCATCTGACATCAGGTATAAAACCAACTAGCATGTTCCCGGCGAGTCATGTCCGGTGTACTCATAACCCAATGAGCACCTGTATACATCTTAGATGAACCAACTGACACCAGTGGCTTGTGAGACCGGCTACCGCCCCTCGTCGGGGTCTCGACTGTATACACTAGTCTACTCTGGAGTATCGATGCCCTGTCTCGAAACTCCCACGACTAGGGACCTTTTAAGGATGTGCTTATAGACTACCAGCTCCCACTTATATGATCGCCCTCATACTGCTGGCAGTCAAGCAAGAATCCTAGGGGCTCTATCAACGTGTAATAGCGACATATCAGGTCACCTAATGCAGTACACGATGATAAAGATAAACCAGATAACATACTATCATCTCGAGTAAGACTGTCCTACCGGGATTGGTCCTCCCTCAATCATTGTAATCACGTGCCTGTGATCCAATAATTGACTCTGAGGGCACCATTTCCAACAAATGAATCCGTACCTAGATTAATCATCCGTAAAAGTAATGAAATAGGAAAAACCACCTCTTGCATGTGTAGACATTGGACCACATACATCGCTGTGTATGAGTCCTAAGAGCTCGCTCGCTCTTACTCCATGTCCAGTGAACGGAGTCTTTGTCATCTTTCCTTTGAGACATGATTGACAAGTGGCATAAGATTGATATTCGAATGAATCCAAATATCCTTCTCTATATAACTTTGTTAACCTTGTCTCATTGATGTGACCTAGTCTACAATGCCATAAGAAAGCCTTATTTAAATTTGGAGACTTTCTTTTTAGTGTGTTCTGGATATTGAAAATCTGTAATTGGTTTAAGACATATATACTGTTATCTAGTGTACCGGACCCAATCAAACCATGATTAAGGTGGATGTTAACAACATCGCTTACAAACGTGAAATCATAACCTTCTTTTGATAACAAGGAAACTGATATGATATTACACGTTAAACTAGGTACACAAAAACAGTTATGCGAAACCAAAATATGTACACTCGTCAATCCAAGGTGATAATCCCCTACGGACACAGCTCCCACGCTAGCTCCGTTAGCAACCTGGAGGGTCATATCACCAACCTTCAGCTCTCTACGATTTCTAAGTGCCTGCAATGAATTGCATATATGAGATCCTGATCTGGTATCCAATACCCAGGATGTAGAGTTGATTGACAGACATTTATCAATTACAAACACACCTGAAGTCGAAGCCACAGCTTGCTTTGGTTCCTGGTTTTTAGCATTCCAAGATTTGCAATCCTTCTTCCAGTGCCCTTTCCTACGACAGTGGAAGCACTCGTCCTTTGCCACTACTGGCACTGCAATCTTTGTCTTTCCCTTAGCTCCCACCTTACTAACACCACCTCTAGGTTTGGTGGCGGCCTTATTCTTCCTTCCTTTGGCCCTAGCCTTGGACCCGGAAGAAGAAGCACCGCGAACAAACATAGCGGGTGTTTCCCTTGCCTTCTGCAAGGTGCCCTCTGCACTCCTCAACATGTTAAGGAGTTCTGGAAGTTCAACATCTTTTCTTTGTTGAAATTCAGAATAAACTGGGCGTAGGTGGAAGGAAGGGACTGGAGAATCAAGTCTGTATAGAGCTCGTTCTCCAAAGTCATCCCAAGGTCTGCGAGCTCTTCTATATAGCAAATCATCTTTAGGACATGTTTTCCTACAGATGATCCGACGGCCAACCTCGCCTGAAACAAGTTCTTTGAGGTCTCGTATCTTGCTATTTGAGATTGCTCCCAATACAGATCCTTTGTATGGAGAAATATGGATTCAAGATCCATATCCTCGTGCCTCCTCTGATGTTCATTATTCATCGAGGCAAGCACGATGCACTTGGCCTTCGCACAATCTAACTCCCAGGTCTTGTGGATTTCCTTATCCGCATTACTGGATTTAGGACCACGGACAGCAGGTGCCTTAGTGGTAAGGACGTACCATAATTTGTTATAAGTTAAAGCCATCTTGACATTCCGCAGCCAATCTTTATAGTTTGGCCCTGTCAATATATTTTTTTCTAGTAGTAACTTAAGGCCTGTCATGTTTTGGGTCGCTGCAATGAGAGAGAGAGAGGGAACACTTTAGCATGATGCTCGTGCAAATTTAGAGTGGTTTTTAGTTTATCTAAACTGGATGGCTCCCACTGTTTCTCGAATCCCTCCTCAAAGCAAAAAGGAAGAACTAGCCAGGACTATTCTCACCGTACAATACTTGCTTAACCGTTCAGCCAGGCCGGTGTCAGTACTTCGAGGGGGTTTTCCAACGCTTTTGCGAAGTTCCTTAACTAAATAACCTCTTTTCTCTGGGGGCGTAGCCCCGCTGACATCTTTCTCGGCATCTACTTGGTTTATAGCATTGATCGTTAAGTGACGAATCTCCTGATGAGTAGCATATACTCACAGTAGGATCGGGATCCAAATATCATCGTGTGATAATGCTGAAGGAATCCTGCCAACATTCATCAAACTCCAAATGGTATGCATCTCTTTGCAAATTTCAATTTCTTTAGAAATTCCCGATATAGTTTTTTTTTGCACCATGCTCTTATGACCTTGGTGTTGGTCAAAATGTCATAAGTCACATGTCAAGTTCTACACATCATTATCTTGTTGATTTGAATCCATCCGTACATATCCCTGATGTTGGCCAAATGATAATACGACTGCCCCAAACTAACTCATCTATCTATGCAACAAATGAATACCCAGCAGCTACCAAACACTATGCCTTGGCGTTGGTCAAAATACATATCTTGAATACTACTGAATACCCAAATGAAACGACGGAGGGCTACGAATGGTTTTGGCGAAACCATGAACGTAGTGAACTTGATATGATCGAAAGAACCTGATAGCTTTTAAAAGGAGTGGTTAAAGCTCCGCAATTTAAAAAATATCCTCTGTTTTAAAATAACCGAGTGGTTTCTTTTAAACTGTTCCAACGATTCAACTTTGGTTTATTTTCTTTGCATTAATATAATGCGTCCCATCAATTAACCTATCATTGCAGAAAATACAACGTCCTCTTATGCCATCCACATTCGCCACTGGGTCCCGTCATCACTCGTTAGGTTACTTAACTAACGACAGAGCGGGGGCTGGGCTAGCGCTGGTGTAAAACATAAGTGACGTCTAAATAGCTATCATATATAGATATTGTACATTCGTCAGACGCAATAATAGGCCTTCCAGATCATAGATGAACATATTGGATTTTGTACGAATCTGCATTCCTTTTGAGCCTACAAAGAAAGACAGATTACACAGTCGCGATGAATGGCCAAAACCCCACCCTAGACCCCTACGGGTACGGCAAACTACCCGCCAAGTACCCGAAGTGAAGCGGTCTCCCTCAACAACGTGAGCAGGCCACTAAACACTTCAAAGTACCCGGTAGTTTATGCACCCCACCTTGGGTCTATCCTAGGATCAAAAATCAGTAAATGAAATAATATAACGGTGGTTACAACCGCAACCTGGATGTGCCCCGCAAAAGAATATTACAACAATTTACAAATTACATTTGAATGAAAGAAACGCTCATCTCACATCCCCGGCTATCCATTCACGACAATCCAACAAGTCCACAAACACAAACAGTAAAAACATTACAGAAATGTGCAACCCCCAGCCAACCGACATACTAGCAGTTAGGGGAGGTTTACGAACACATTATACAAATCACAGATATAATCAAATTAGCCAAACATCTTAGAATTTCGATCAAGCAAACGCAATTGATTCTACTCCAAAAACTTCTCTGTGCACCTGAGACTTGAGCAGAAAAAACATATCCCATAAAAACTAAAATTAACACAGAAGAATTACTGGGGAATTTTGGGGTGACTCAGCTTCAACTGGGCCGCGGATCCCCGGCGGATTGCTTGGATCGGCCGCGGTTCCGCGGCTGTTTGGCCGAGTCAGGAACCCAAATTTCTCCAGTATTCTTAGATTTTCCTGCTTGTAATTTTAAGGGTCCCTGAAAAATTTTTGGACCCCGTTTTAAAAACGACAGAAACTTGGTGAAAAAGTCGTGTTTTCGGGATTTTTTCGCGATCGAATTTGTAACGACTTTGTTAATAAGTTAGTTATGGTTTAGCGAGGCTCTGATACCACTGTAAGTCGACGTTGTACACCCCACGAGTTGCGGGGAGGCGGAAATATGAAAAACAATCTTTTTCTTTAAACTAACATCGACTAACCGAAAGGATCTTTGCTAAACTATAACTAACACTATCATAGGAGTAATTAGCTACTATGAAAGAAGATTATACCTAATGAACCAAGTCCTTCTTCTTCTCGTTAACCACCTCCTCGTCGGCCTCCTCTTTTTAATAGACGATCCACCCGAGAGCTTCAACTCCAAGCTTTGCCTCTAATCTTGAGGTAACTAGGTTACTCAAAGTGCTAATCTAAGCAACCTAGAGAATATAGAGTATGATTAAGGATTAATAAGTCTTACTAACCCTTGATCTCAACACATGAGAGGTTAGGGTTAGGGTTTGAAGAGAGAAGGTAAGCGTGAGAATGAAATGAAATAATATCTCATCTTGATTATATATGAAGCATAATAATTATTAAATGAATAATCAAATGATAATATCAACCATGCTTTATTTATTCACTTTGTGTGATTCATCTCATGAGTCATTAATCATTAAATGCAACACTAACTCCTTTGTATGAATCACACCATGAGTCATTAAATCATTTAATGCAAATGCCACCTTAGCCTCCACCTCATCATCCTTCTAGAAGCTTCTCGACAATTTACGAGAACGCCCCTCTTATCCGTGAAAACACGAAAATACTTTAGACTGTATAAATCCAATAATCCGATACTAGAATCTGGATTAAACCAAAGCCCGCTAGTAAAAACTGTCCGAACATCGTACGTGCGTAAAAACACGTATGCGTCCGAACCCTGTCGTAAAACCATACGACCTCTATATCGTTTCACCCGAAACAGGGAAACTCTCTGTGTGGGACTCTAAAGACTCGACTACTACGCTGGCAGTGTGTTTAACCATAGACCGCAAGCGGCACTAGCTGTACGTAACGGTCCCCAGGTAGATGTCGAAAAGAAGGCCGATGAGGAAACCCATCCGTACTCCTACTGAGCCAGATGTGACAATCTCCGTACAGTCTGGTCTGTTCGTCCAGGACTATCATATATCGGGCCTAGGGGGGCGGCAAGCGTCATTCCCCTAAAAGCAGTATGAGTCGTGTCGGAGCGAAGCCCATTACACCTTGAGAAATTACTGGAAAAACTACTAGCAAATCTCGCTTGCCCTGGCCAGGGACTTTGCGTAATGGCTCTCCAGACATAGCATGATATCAACTCCCAATACCGGGAGAGACGAATCCTATCTAACCGCCACTGCCTCCAAGTGCTTCGGGACTGCACCCAACTGCTACCTGTTTGCATGACTCCTTTGAACCGTGGTAGGGTAGCAATCTAAGAACAGTGAGAACACACTCGAGGCGAAGCAGCAGTGTCAAGTCTGCGGACTATGCTGTACTCATGTCATCTGGGAACTGTTAACTGACGACGGGTATAATACCAACCAACAGTTCCCTGCGAGTCCTGTCTGGTGTACCTGTAACCCAACGAGCACCTGTATACTATCTCCAGTACGACATACTGATGGCTGTGGGACAGACCATCTCCCCAACTGGGATGAGAAGCGTACACACTAGTCTACTCCGGAGTATCAATGCCCTGTCTCGATAATCTTATGACTAGGGACCTGAAAAAGGATGTGCTTGTAGACTACCCAGCCCCCACTAGTGTGACTGCCATCACAACGCTGGTAGTCAAGCAAGATCCTAAGGACTCTATTAATTATTTACACAAATATTAAGATAGATATAAACCAAGTAGCATACTACCATTTTTAGCAAGACTGTTAATATAACTGTGAATATCCCAAGCTTCCATTAAGTAATATACAAGCTAGTATGATACAATAATGGCCCCTAGGACATATACACTAACAGAGGGGATACCAACTCAAGCTACTACTTCACTAATGTATGATTAGTGAAGCTAACACCCTATACTAAAATGCTAATCTAGTAGAGGATGATGAAATAGAAAGTGGGCTCACTTTAGTTTTATTTTTCTCACAATATTTTTCTCTCTTTTGAAAACCTAGCAAGCTTTTCTCATGGAAGAAGAAGATGAGCTCAAGAGAAAATGAGAATGAACTTGTGAGGTGAGAGAAATAAACATGGGTGAGCTTGTATCATATATTAACTCATGTAGAGACATAACCTTGACTTAATTATAATGGTTAGGTAAATAAATATCTTAAGTAAAACAAAACTAGTGGACTTAGTCAAAGCATCCACAAGCTTCTCAAAGCTTCATGCATGTGGCTAATTATCCACTAATTTGGAATTACTTTAAATATTAAAACCTTACATTATAATTAGTATGGTGTAAGTCTCATACACCCATGTAGTGTGTATCCAGTACCATGATAGAAAAACAAAACACAAATTAATATATATCACATATATATTAAATGTGCACATGTGAGAAAATAAATGCTTAAGTGAGCAAATGTTAGTTAATGTAAATTAGTATATCAAATATACAATTATACACTAAATTATCAAATCAACACTTGATTTAATAATCTAGCTATATCATATATAACCGACTAACATCCAATGTATCGACTTATCGAATCAATACTTGATTCGATAACCCGGCTATATCACATATAACCGATCGATACAAAAGTTGCGAGAATAGAATACTGTATCACATACACGCATTATTCTCAGTCCCGCGCATATCACATTTGTGCTCCTATTTCGTTTTGCCTGAGCCATTAAAACCTCTATGTAGGACTCTAAAGACTCGTCAATACGCCGGTAGTAGGTGATGATCACATCAAGCACCCACAAGCCGTCAGCGGTACTAGCTGGACGTAACGACTACCCGAGTATTGAACGATCAGAAGATCAGCAAGAAAGCCTGCTACAACTCCTGCAAAAGCCTAACGGTAACACTTGCCGTACAGTCTGGTCTCCTCGTCTGATATGTCACATATTAAGTCTAGTGGTGGTAAACGTCAGACCCCAATAACCGATAAGTCATGCTGATGTGAGGTTCATAACGGGTCGAGAAACTACTGATAACTCTTACCAGTAAATCTCTAAATCAGCCCTGGACAAGGACTTCCCTGTTATGGCCAATCGAGCATAGCGCAACATAAACTCCCAATACCGGGAGAGACGAAACCCCTTCTATCGCTCATTGTCGCCATGTGACTCGGGACTGTACCTAAAAACCACCGTTTTGCATGCCCTCTTAGACTTGGTAAGGTGGAAATCAAAGCACTGTGTGAATCACACAAGACTCTATGACGATCTCGGGTCTACAGACTAACCTGTACAAGTGTCACCAGAGAACTGCCAACTGACGTGAGGTATAATACCATCTGGGAGTTCTCGGCGAGTCCGTCCAGTGTACCCAGTCTCCACTGAGCACCCGTATACCATCTCTGATGTCAAACACCAATGGATATGGGATCATCCATCACCCATCTCATGGGTCGAGAAGCGTATACGCTAGTCTACACTGGTATATCGATGCTCCGTCTCGATACACCCACGACTAGGAACATTAAAGGATGAACTTATGGACTACCATGGCCCTACTAGTATGATCTGCATCATAGTCCTGGTAGTCAAGTACACATCCTAAGGGCTTTACCAACATGTTACCATAAGACAGTATCAAGAGACAAATATACATGTTAAGATAAAGAGCAACCAAATAGCATACTATCATATCGAGCAAGAAAATCCTCTCTATATATGTCCAAGCATCCAATATAATATACATCATATGTACAATACTGGCCTCTAGGGCATACATACAACTAACAATCTCCCACTTGCACTAGGGCCAGTTGCTGTAGTATCGCATACCGAGCATCCCGAAGAGTCTCTCGAACTGTATCTGGGGAATGGCCTTCGTGAGTGGATCTGCTGTGTTATTCTTCGTGTCAACTCTCCTGACCTCGATCTCCCGGCAATCAACTATCTCCCGGATCAGGTGATACCGCCTCAGAATATGCCTGGATCGCTGATGGGACCTGGGTTCTTTAGCCAAAGCCACCGCTCAATTGTTATCACAATACAAAGGTATTGGATCCTTAATGGATGAAACCACTCTAAGTTCAGTTATGAACTTCTCAATCCAGATAGCCTCTTTGGCAACGATGTATTCAACCTCCATTGTCGAGTCTGCCACGGTTTCCTGATTGGAATTCTTCCAGCATACCGCCCCTCCGTAGAGGGTAAAGACAAATCCCGAGTGCGACTTAGAGTCGTCCTTATCACTCTGGAAGATGGAATCGGTAAAGGACTCCACTTGGAGTTCTCTGTTACCATACACCAAGAGCATCTCTTTAGTCTTTCGTAAGTACTTGAGAATGCTCTTCACAGTTGTCCAGTGACTCTCTCCAGGATCTGCTTGATACCTAGTAACTACACTTAGTGAGTGTGCTACATCGGGTTTGGTACATAACATTGCGTACATGATAGAGCCTACTGCCGAAGCATAGGGTATCCCTTGCATGTGAGCTCTCTCCAAATCAGTCTTGGGAGACATCTCTTTGGAGAGAGTGAGTCCAGAGATCGTAGATAAAAACCCACGCTTGGATTCTTCCATACTAAACCGCTTTAGTATGGTGTCAATGTACCTAGATTGGGACAATCCCAGTATCCGTTTAAATCTATCTCTATAGATCTTAATCCCCAAGATGTAGGAGGCATCCCCTAGATCTTTAATTAAGAATCATTGTGATAAGAAGAGCTTGACCGATTGCAGCATAGGAATGCCATTTCCTATCAAGAGTATGTTGTCCACGTACAATACGAGGAAGACAACCTTACTCTCGGCCACCTTCTTGTATATACAAGATTCATCTACATTTTTGACGAAATCAAACTCTTTGATAACGACATCAAAGCAGATGTTCCAACTCCGCGATGCTTGCTTTAATTCATAAATGGATTTAAGTAGCTTGCACACCCTCCCGCTGCTCCCACTAGCTATGAAACCCTCTGGCTGAGTCATGTACATGCTCTCTTCTAAATCACCATTTAGAAAGGCGGTCTTAACATCCATTTGCCAGATTTCGTAGTCATGATATGCAGCGATGGCAAGCATGATCCGGATGGATTTAAGCATACACTTGAGAAAAGGTTTCGTCATAATCGACGTCTGGTCGTTGACGAAAACCCTTTGCAACAAGTCTAGCTTTGAAAGTCTCCACTTTCCCATCTACACCAAGTTTCTTCTTGAAGACCCACTTGCTCCCAATGGGTTTTATACCTTCAGGAGCATCTTCCAAAGTCCACACTTTATTGGTGTACATAGATTCCATCTCGGACAGCATTGCATCCAGCTATTTCACTGAGTCTTCACTCATGATGGCCTGCTCGATACTAGTTGGGTCATCATCCTCCATGATGCAATCCTCGCTCCCACCATCCATGAGAAAAACCGTAGTATCTCTCAGGTGGGTGAGGAACCATACTAGATCGGCGGAGAGGCTGAGGTTCGTTAGGTACTATCGAATCCTTGGGTTCAACTAAATCTTCAATTTGAGTTTGTGTAGCCGGAATTTCTTCTAGTTCTGCTTCGTTGCCACTAATTTCTTTTGCATGAAATTCCTTTTCTAAAAAGGTGGCATGTCGAGAAACAAACACCTTTTGTTCCTCGCCATGGTAGAAAAGATATCCATGTGAATGTTTGGGATATCCCACAAACTTGCATAGAACTGACCGAGCCTCGAGTTTGTCCGGATTTTTCCTTTTGACATAGGCCGGACAACCCCATATCTTAACTCGTTTAAGACATGGTCTCTTCCCACTCCATATCTCATATGGTGTGGTAGGTATAGATTTAGATGGAACTTGATTCAATAGGTATGCTGCTGTCTCCAGCGCATACCCCCAGAAGAAAATAGGTAACTCAGCTGTGCTCATCATAGAGTGCACCATATCCAGTAGGGTGCGGTTCCTCCGTTTTGATACACCGTTGTGCTGTGGTGTATATGGAGGAGTTAGCTGAGAGAGAATCCCATTCTCTTTTAGGAAGTCCAGGAATTCATTGCTCAAATATTCACCTCCTCGATCAGATCGAAGGATTTTAATACTTTTCCCGGTTTGGTTCTCGACTTCTTGTTTATATTCATTAAATTTCACAAAAGCTTCTGATTTATGTTTCTTCAGGAACATATATCTGAATCTAGAGAGATCGTCAGTGAATGTGATGAAGTACGCAGAACCATCCCTGGCATGTATAGACATGGGACTACATACATCACTATATATCAGTCCCAAGAGTTCAATAACTTTTTCTCCGTGTCCTTAAACGGAGTTTTGGTCATCTTACCTTTGAGACATGACTGGCAAATGTCATAAGATGAAAATTCGAACGGATTCAAATCTCCATCCTTATGCAACTTAGCTAGCCGTGTCGCATTAATGTGACCTAGTCTACAATTCCACAAGAAGGATTCGTTCAGTTCTGAACTCTTCCTCTTGTGTGTGTTTGTTATGCTCAGAACTGTTGATTGATTTAGAACATAAATGCCATTGCACAACGTGCCTGATCCAACCAACTTTTGGATCAGAAAAATGTTCATAACATTATCTTGTAATACAAAATTATATCCCTCTTTACTTTTGCATATCAGATTCGGCATGTAATAGCATTCGTTCAGAATTAATGTATTAGTAGTTGGTAATACAAGGTGATATTCCCCGACGGTCTTAGCTGCAACAATTGCACCATTTCCAACCCTTATGTCTTTATCACCTTCTCCAAGTTCTCTACCTTTTCTCAGCCTATGTAACGGATTACATATATGGGATCCTGACCCAGTATCTAATACCCAGGACATAGAGCAAATGGAGAAACAGTTCTCTGTAACGAACACATCCGAAGAAAATGCATCAACAAGTACTTTCTTCATTCGGGTGGCATGGGAATCCTGGTATTCCCCTATATCCTGTTCAGTCTTATAACTTTTATAAGAAAGAACGGAACCAACGTTCCCCAGCACAGTATAACATGCGGGTTCGTTCAATACATCCATATTATTATCTTGATTAAGGCATGATATGGTCGCTATATTGAGAGAGAGAGAGAAGAAAACACTTTAGCTTATGCTCTTGCAAGATCATATTGGTTATTATTTTATCTAATCAGGATGGCTCCTACTGTTTTTATCAAATCTTCCTTCAAACCCTAAAAGGAAAGACTAGCCGGGATTAATTAGACCCTACAATTTCACCAATCTTTCAGCCAGGCTAGTGTTGATACTTTGAGGGAGGTTCCTCATTCTTTCGCACGGACCTAATTAAAATAAACCTCGTTTTCCCAGAGGCATAACCCCGTTGAAACTTTTCTAAACACCTACTTGATCGGCTAATTGTCCTGTGTAAAACACTCCCAGGAGTAACAATTACTCTCAGTGGGTATCGGGATCCAACTATCTCATAGAAGGTATGCAATCTCATTACAAATTTCAACACTTGAAATTCCTGATAATATTTTTCCCCTAACCCCTATGATCTCGACAAAGGCCAACAAATCATAAGATGCTAGTCAAGTTCAACCCGTCATTTCTTGATTGAATCAAACCCACCAGTACGACCCTTGACAAAGGCCAACAAGGTCGTACGACTATCCTAAAACAATCTGCATCATATGCATAAGCAGATAAGCACCATTCAGCTACCGCACACTACGCCTTGACAAAGGCCAACAAACTCAGCACGAATACTAAACAGTTCTTATCTGAAATGATGGAGGGCTACGACAGGTTTTTTTGAAAACCTATGCGTAATGAACTTGATATTGTTGTAGAAACAAGTGAGTTTTGAAAAGGAGTGTTTTTGAGGTTTTCATTAGTTTTGCTAAAGAGGTTATTCCAGGTGAAGGGATCTCGGCTCTTTCCTCATCGAATAAGGTGCGGGATATATCATATATATCACCATGCAAAGCAAAACTCCTAAAGCAATCAAAAGACAAACCGGGTATTGTAGCATCTGCCAGTTTTGCTTAAGAGGTAATTCCCGGTGAAGGGATCTCGGCTCTTTCCTCATCGAATAAGGTGCGAGATATATCATATATATATCACTATGCAAAGCAAAAACTGTAGCTACCCTTTTTTTTTGAAAATTTGATTCTACAACATCTTTTAAGTTTCTTTTCTTTCATTAATCACATTAATGAAGTCCCATCATTTGAGTCACCTAAACACCACAGATAAATACGATGTACACTTATACCATCCGCATTCGCCTCGATGTCCCGTCATGCACCGTTAGGTTAGGTAACTAACGGCAGAGCAGGCAGGGCTAGCGCGGGTGTAAAACATAAGTAACGTCTATATAATATATCATATATACTATATACAGTATCCATCTCAACATATCAAATGACTACATCACAGATATCGCAGCAGAAGAAACATATGAAATAATGGATATACTAGGAGGTCCGTGTTTTATTTTTAGCCTTTATAAAACACGGATTCCACGGTTGTAATGAATAGCCAAACCCATAACTCAAGATCCCTACGAGAGCGGCAAGCAACCCTACCAATTCTAGAGTTAGAAGACCCGGACTCGACTCCTCGAGTTGGTCTCCTGCTGGACTCTAAAACCCGGTTACTTGTGCTCTCCTCCTTTGGTCTATCCTAGTGCGGAAAAGTAAATAATATACATCAATGGTGACATCAACCTCAACCCAGAAGTGCCCCAATAAAAGAATATTACATACATTTAATTTTACATGAATGAAAATAAAAACTGTCATCTTACATAAAACCCCCGGCTATTCAAAACGCGACGATCCACTATAACATATCCAACATCACAGAACATCACAAGTCATGTCATCACAGAGAAAAGTAGACAATGTTAAACATTCCAATTGAATCATTAAACACCCAAAATTACCCAAAACGCTCAACACTTGAGCGTAGTTTAAAGTTATTCAGCACACGCCACAGTACCAATGGACTAGCCGTAGAAGGGCAAACCCAAGTCTCATTTGTGGCGCCACTATCTACGGTAAACCCTAAGGTTTAGTCGCAGTTCGGTGGTCACATCTCGATTTAGTGTTTCATTCTTCTAGAGGGTCCATCGAATAACTTGCATGATCTCTGAAAGCTTTTTAACTACGGGAAAAATCCAACACTTGGAAATTTTCCCGGCAAGGGTTAAAGCGGGTATTTGACATCCGATTAAACTTTTTAACAATGTCTAAAGTAACTCGAAAACAGTTAAAATTACGACTACGAAACACTCCAAGTTGCCTTTGCATTGAGTTAATCATCACATTAAAAGGTAACAAAAATAAACAACACCTGAAACCCCAAATCCCAGAGCACAGTGCATGAAACAAATTTGGGACCCAGAGGACTTCACAGGGCCGGCCACCCCGATTTTTCACCTCATGTGCTCAGTCCAAATCCTAGCAATGGGTCCCAACTTTATTCCATACTCCTATATTTGCTCAAAGATGATTCTGCACTTGTTTGAAAAATTTTTGGAGCTTTTTTTAAAATCGACAGAAACATGGGTTTAGGGTTTTAAGTTTCGGAGTTCTTTTCGTATTCATAATCTAACATTATCCGTATAATTCTCTAGCTAGGCTCTGATACTACTGTAAGGTTCCTATCGACGGCAGCAAGGTTTTGGGAGGCTTCGTCCATGCCATTTTAAAAAAATTGTCGTTTCAAGGAACTCTAAACAAGAATCGATAACTAGAAAACAATACGAAAACATATGTAAACCATTTACATCTAAGTGAAATAGAAATACAACTTTTGTAGATCGGTCCTTCACTTCAAAAGCTCCTTGTTGTAGCCCCTTCGCTGCGATCGTCGAACTCCCGGACTCATCCATGACTTCACGACGTGAAAAGAACGATCTTGCTTGAAGTCTTCGAGACCGAAAATGATCTACGTCGAGGGGATACCAACTCAAGCTACTACTTCACTAATGTATGATTAGTGAAGCTAATACCCTATACTAAAGTGCTAATCTAGTAGAGGATGATGAAATAGGAAGTGAGGTCACTTTAGTTTTATTTTTCTCACAATATTTTTCTCTCTTTTGAGAACCTAGCAAGCTTTTCTCATGGAAGAAGAATATGAGCTCAAGAGAAAATGTGACTGAACTTGTAAGGTGAGAGAAATAACCATGGGTGAGTTTGTATCATATATTAACTCATGTAGAGACATAACCATGGCTTAATTACAATGGTTAGCTTAATAAATATCTCAAGTAAAACAAAACTAGTGGACTTAGTCAAAGCATTCATAAGCTTCTCAAGGCTTCATGCATGTGGCTAATTATCCACTAATTTGGAATTACATTAAATATCAAAACCTTACATTATAATTAGTATAGTGTAAGTCTCATACACCCATTTAGTGTGTATCAACAACCATGATACAAAAACAAAACACAAATTAATATATATCACATATATATTAAGTGTGCACATGTGAGAAAATAAATGCTTAAGCGAGCAAAAGTTAGTTAATGTAAATTAATATATCAAATATACAATTATACACTAAATTATCAAATCAACTCTTGATTTAATAATCCGGCTATATCATATATAACCGACTAACATCCAATATATCGACTTATCGAATCAACACTTGATTCGATAACCTGGCTATATCATATATAACAGACCGATACAAAAGTCGCGAGAATAGAATACTGTATCACATACACACATTATTCTCGGTCCCGCGCATATCACATATGTGCTCCTATTTCGTTTTGCCCGAGCCATTAAAACCTCTATGTAGGACTCTAAAGACTCGTCAATACACCGGCAGTAGGTGATGATCACATAAAGTACCTATAAGCCGTCATTGGTACTTGCTGGACGTAACAACTACCCGGGTATTGAGCGATCAGAAGATCAGCAAGCAAGCCCGCTCCAACTCCTGCGAAAGCCTGATGGTTACACTTGCTGTACAGTCCGGTCTCCTCGACTGAAATGTCGCATATCAAGTCTAGGGGTGGTAAACGTCAGACCCCAATAACCGATAAGTCTTGCCGATGTGAGGCTCATAACGGGTCGAGAAACTACTGATAACTCTTACCAGTAAATCTCTAAATCAGCCTTGGCCAGGGACTTCCCTGTTATGGCCAATTGAGCACAGCGAAACATCAACTCCCAATACCGGGAGAGACGAAACCCCTCCTATCGCTCATTGCCTCCATATGACTCGGGACTGTACCCAAAAACCACCGTTTTGGACACCCTCTTGGATGTGGTAAGGTGGAAATCAAAGCACAGTGGGAATCACACAAGATTCTATGACGATCTCGGGTCTACAGACTAACCTGTACAAGTGTCACCAGAGAACTGCCATCTGACGTGAGGTATAATACCATTTGGGAGTTCTCGGCGAGTCTGTCCAGTGTACCCAGTCTCCACTGAGCACCTGATCAGTCGAAAATACTGCATTTTTAATCCGGCAATTTCCCTATCATTTGCACTCATTCAGAAGTGTTCGGTATTTATATTGCACATATTAGCAAAACATCTCTGAAATACCAGATTGCATGTGTTAGACTTTAAAACCGGCATTTTTAGGGAAATTGTGTGTTTATCACGGCATCGCATCATTCTTGTATAGCGCAACTCTTGTCTTGGAGTCTATGCAGGAAATTCCAGAAGCAAAGCTCAAAATTGAGAAAACAGCGCAGATAAAATAGGCCAACTCATAGGCTAAAGATCTGGAAGTGATTAAAGGCTAATTACAAGATTCAACATATCATAAAATGGCCCAAATATCAGCCCAAGAACCACCAGAAGAGACCAAGCCCTGAAGCTTCAACAGAGCCACGGATCCGGGGCAGGAGCCGGCTTGCGCCGTGTGTTAGTTATATGTATGCCCTAGAGGCCATTACTGTACATAGGATGTATATTGTAGTGGATGCTGGGACATATATAGGGAGGACTTTCTTGCTCGACATGATAGTATGCTATCTGGTTGCTCTTTATCTTAACGTGTACACTGATAGTCTCTCTGTTACATGTTGGTAAAGCCCTTAGAATGTGTACTTGACTACCTGGACTATGATGCGGATCATACTAGTGGGGACATGGTAGTCTATAAGTACATCCTTCAAGGTCCCTAGTCGTGGGTATATCGAGACGGGGCATCGATATACCAGAGTAGAAAAGCGTATACCTTCTCGACCCATACAGATGGGCGATGGATGATCCCATATCCATTGGTGTTTGACATCAGAGATGATGCACGTGTTGGAGATAGTGCCCTCAGAGTCAATTATTGGATCACAGGCACGTGATTGCGATGATTGAGGGAGGACCTATCCCGGTAGGACAGTCTTACTCAAGATGATAGTATGCTATTTGGTTTACCTTTATCATCGTGTACTGCTTTAGGTGACCTTACGAGTCGCTATTACACGTTGATAGAGCCCCTAGGATTCTTGCTTGACTACTAGCAGTATGAGGGCGATCATATAAGTGAGAGCTGGAGTCTATAAGCACATCCTTAAAAGGTCCCTGGTCGTGGGAGTTTCGAGACAGGGCATCGATACTCCAGAGTTGACTGGTGTATACAGTCGAGACCCCGACGAGGGGCGGTGGCCGGTCTCACAAGCCACTGGTGTCAGTTGGTTCACCTAAGATGTATACAGGTGCTCATTGGGTTATGAGTACACCGGACAGGACTCGCCGGGAACCTGCTAGTTGGGATTATACCAGACGTCAGATAGCAGTTCCCTGGTGACATATGTACATGTTAGTTCATCGACCTGAGATCGTCATTTGTCTCGTGTGAGTTCCCACTGTGCTTTGATTACTACCCTACCACGGCTCAAAGGAGTCGTGTAAACAGGTTTTAGTTGGGTACAATCCCGAGCCACATGGAGGCAGTGAGCGGATCTGCAGGGGTTCGTCTCTCCCGGTATTGGGGGTGAGGTCGCGCTGTGTCTAGGAGAGCCAGAACATGGAAAGTCCTTGGCCAAGGCAGGAGATTTGCTGGTAGGTATTCCAGTAGTATCTCAGGGTGTTCTGAGCTACACTCCGACACGACTTGTACCGCTATTGGGGGTCTGACTTTTACCAACCCCCTAGGCCCGCCATGCGATGCTCATAGACGAACTGGCCGGACTGTACGGATATTGTCACTGACAGGCTCAGTAGGGTGTCAAGATGAGTTCGCTCATCGACGTCCCTTTTGGTCAATACCTGGTAGCCCGTTACGTATTGGCTTATACCTCTGACGTGCTAGTGGTTAAATCCACAGCCATAGTATTGACGAGTCTTTAGAGTCCACCACACTCAGTTACTCAGGTTTCGGGCGAAACGCTGTAGAGGCTGTATGGAGATATAGCAGGGTTCGATCAGATACGTGCAGTATTGCACGGATCGTGATCGGACGGTTTTTACTAGCCGGCTTTGGCTTAAGCCGGATTCTAGTATTAGATAGTGTAGTTTTGTCTCTTTGCATTTGTGTTCAGTGGGAATACAAATGCGGGCATGTATTTGCAGTAGCGGGGTTTTAATGCAATTTATTACGGGATCAGTTTTCTGAAGTTGCCAGTTTGCATTCCGTTCCGGCCGGTTTTCCTTTGTTCTTTCGCGGCCGGACTTTTAGTTGGAGGGGGTTATTTGCAGTTTGCAAATAACTCTTTTGTGGAGGTTTTTTTTGCATTAGTGCCTTTATCATGATGAGATTCCATTATGGTCATTTCCTTTGCTTTTTGGTGATGGGGTTTGATTTATCTTTGATTAGTGGTTGATGTGAGATAATTTGATAATTATCTTCACATATTGATTTATGCCTTTGATTTTTTTCTCTCTCCTCATTCCATCAAGAATGATGGCCGGCCACTTCGAGGAGAAGCAAGGGAGAGTTCTTCTTTTTTGGTATATAGCATTCTCTTCATCTCATGCCTTGAAAAATTGAGAGCTACATTTCCTTCTCTCAAGTTCATTCACTTCCTCCACAACTTCATCCATGGAAACTTCGTATACCCTAAAGAGACAACCCACTACACTATTCCATAGCATCCCTTGAACGCGTCGGCTAGCCAACTTTGCGCCCGAGTTGCCTCGGTCAAGAGGTGGGAGCCCGTAAAAGATTCCGGCCACGTGGTGCCCTTTCCGACGAGGAGGAGATGAACGGAGTTACCGCGGGAGATCGGAGTGGAGACAAAGACCGAAGGACACGGATCGCTTGGTATAGCTTCTCTACTCTTTTCTATTTTGCTAGTTGCTAGGTTAATGGCCCGATCCGGGTGAAAAGTGCGCAGTGGTGCCGGTTCAATAGTTTTTGAAAGTTTTCGTTTCCGCATCTCCGGCGTCGGATCGACGGCCGGGGCGCCGCCGCGGGCTTACATTGGTATCAGAGCCACGCCATTAACCATGCCTAGCTTGCTCTAGTATGTTTAGAACTCGATCGAACAAAAATCCCCAAAAACCGTATTTTCCATGCATCGTGTTTCTGTCGAAATATTTTTTGCTCCAAAAATTTTTCAGGTTGTTTCAGAATACTGTGCATGAAAATCTAAGAATTGTGTGAAAATTTGGTAGCGTGATCACTCCATACTGCCGCGGAACCGCAGCCAATCCCATGCTTGGGCCGCGGTTCCGCCGCGCTTTGAACAGATCAGCTCACCAAACTTTTCCAGATTGTTTTAGACTTGGAAATAGGGGTTTTGGGATATTATTTTTTTTGGGTCCATATTTTCTGTAAGTGCTACAGTACTGCTTGGGGCCCACTTTGATAAATTTGTTCGATCGGATATTTTAAACATGCTAGTTCACCGTATTTACATTATATCTGCGACCGTGAATGTCACTCGATCGGTAAATCCAGTCTAACTGCTATAGCCCGGTTAGACGGATTTGCGAACGTGACATTCACGTTGATGTTCTGTGATTGTGCTGTGTTGTTGCGGATCGGTCGTGGGGGATTGCCTGGATGCAATGTTAGTACAGTTCTGTTTTATATGTACATTTGATATTGCGGGGCGAGCGCCCGACTTGTGGACTGCCGTCACTGCCTGTTTGTATTATTCTTTTGGGGCACGACCTGGTTGCGGTCGATGTACCCGTTGTATGTATATTTTACTTTCTGTACTAGGATTACCCCACGGAGGGGTGCACGGATAGCCGGGTTCTATAGGGCAACGAGCCCGCATCTCATGGTATTGAGACGGAGGGGGCTTTACTATAGAATTGGCGGGTTATTCGCCGCACTCGTAGGGGGTACAGGTTGACCCAGGAGGGGTGCCCAAGTTACCGGATTCTGTGAAGTGCTGGGTGGTCCATTCACGTTGCTGAAGGGGGCTGCCTTGCTTCAGGTTTTGGCGGGTAACTTGCCGCACCCGTAGGGGTCTAGGATTTTCATTGCATAGGCTATCCACATGACCAGGGGAACGTCGGGTTTCAGTAGCGGCTCTATGAAACCCGGGAATCCCAGATATCTGTATTGATCTGTGTTGCTATACATTTCTCTGTGTTGCATTTTATCACGCCTTGAGCGAAAATTATATATATATATATATATAGATAGATGTTGTATATGTTTTTCATCCGCGCTAGTCCAGTCCCCGCTCTGTCGTTAGTTAGCTAACCTAACGGGTGATGACGGGACCCAGTGGCGAATGCGGATGGCATATACGTACGTCAGTATATTTTCGTTCTTTGTGGTGTGATCAATTGATGGGACTGCGTTGATTCGGATCAATGCAAGATAAACAAACCTATTCTGATGTTGTTGGAACACTTTTCAAAAAGCTGTTATTGCAAGGGCGTTCTCTTTTATTTTGCACAGTGGTATTCAGTTGGAATATCCTGCTCCTCAGTCGACGAGGCAAGGGCTGAGATCCCTTCACCGGGAGTGACCCCTTGGACAAAAGTTTGCGTCAGGGCAGTAACTTCACTATAGCCGATTACTTTTGCTTTGCATCGTGGTATTCAGTTGGAATATCCTGCACCTCATTCTACGGGGAAAGAGCCGAGATCCCTTCACCGGGAGTGACCTCTTTAGCGAAGGTTTTCGTCACTATATTTTTCTAAAAAGCTATCAGTTCCTTCAACGATATCAAGTTCATTACGTTAAAGGTTTTCGCCAGAAACTATTCGTAGCCCTCCGTCGTTTCATATGGATGGTCAATAGTATTCAAGCTGTGTATGTTGGCCAAAGTCAAGGCACAGTGATTGGTAGCTATTGGGTATTCATATGCAGCATAGATAGATGCGTTGGTTTGGGACAGTCGTACTGCCATTTTGGCCAAAGTCAAAGGTAGGTACGGGTGGGTTCAAATTAACCTGGATAATGACGGGTAGAACTTGACATGTGACTTATGATATGTTGGCCAAAGTCAAGGTCATAAAAGCATGGGGCAAAAATCCACATCGGGAGTTTCAAAAGAACTGAAACTTGCCAGATATGCGCATACCTTCTGGAGTGTGATAACGTGAGCGGATTCCGTCACGTTATCATGCGATGATAGTTGGATCCCGATTCCCACTGATGAGTTGGTTTACTCCTCGGGTGATCCCGGCTAATTCTTCTTTCAGGTTTGGGGAGGAATTTGACGTTACAGTGGGAGGTTTCCAGATTAGATAAAGTGATAACCATTCTGATCTAGGTTAGAGTGCACGCTGAGTGTTTCTTTTCTCTCTCTCTTTGGCAGCGACCATTGACCCGACCCTAGACTATGACTCTGTGACCAAGTTGACCGAACCTTCTTAACACTGGCTTTTGCATTGTCAGAGTTGCAGACCTCATTGCTACTCCTACTTTTACCCTTTTCTCCAGGACACCCCGTATTACTACGAACGTCCACTTCCATTGGACAAAACCATCGTATGGTTATATACGAACTCGAAAGTATTCGAGGATGGTTTCTGGTTTTGGAGAAAACGAATAGGATTATTCAGTTGTCTTTTCCTTTTTTACCTTCTCTCTCAGGTTGCGAGTACTCCTTGGTTTAGGAGATAGTACACCTATTACGCAAATTGGATAGTCTTCTTCCAAACCTCAGGCTGGTGCCGAACGGTGGGGAATGAAGAAAGCCAATTATCCTAAACAATGTACAGAAAGTATTAAGTTCAGACAAAGCAAGGGATTAGTAAGAGGGAAAAGTAAATTGCGACTGCTATTCACGACCAAACCAAGTATTTCTTCGCCAATCCTAAATCACCTATTTCTAAGGTTTATTCGGTTGTCTTTTATCTTCACCTTCTCTCGCATTGCGAGTGTTCCTAGAACTGGGACAGTACACCCATTATACTTATTGGATAGTCTTCTTCCAAACCATAGGCTGGTGCCGAACGGTAGGGAAGGAAGAAAACCATTTGGCCTAAAAGGGTGTACAGAAGGTAATGACTAAAGACATATAAAGGGATTTTGAGAGGTGGCAAAGAATTATACGGTTACAGTCGTGAATCTGGATAATGGAAGAGGCATTACTATGAATACCAGGATACCCCAACGAAACATTTCAATGTTTCAGTTTCACCGTGTACTGTTAAAAGAAAACTGATTTCCCAATCAGACACTTTCTCCAGGGTATGTATTTACCAGGTTGGATTCTCACATCTGTATGGTTTTACAGATGATGAGTGGGAGTAAGTTGTTGGGAATTAGGTGACCATCCTCATTATATCGGGATTCGTTGTAATTGGTGATATTTGAGGAAGTCACCTGGGTTGTTTGCCGGTCGGCAAATATTTGGTTTTGAATATCCATTGTTATGCACCAATTACAAATTGATATATCTGTACGTATATTTTTCATAGAGTGAGATATACCTTTTTGAAATTATGTCTATGACATTTACCTATATCAGTGGATGGTTAGGTAAGGAGCATTGAACAGCGGTGTAATTCTTCTTAACCAAAAGTACAGTTTTCAACCTACGACACACAGTGAATGAGTCACTAGACTCAGGGGACTTATACAGAGTATTGTATATTGTCCAGTGTCCATTAAGACAGAGGGGTTGGTCCTCGTACTATATTCGGTTTACTTATGACTTCTCTGATTTTTAGACAAGTGTTTCGTAGAAACACAGGGTCCGAATTTTGAGAAGTTATAGGTATATGAATAAAAGTAGAGAACCAGGTATCGCAAGTATCAGGATTCTTCAAGGTAATCGAAGATGTAGATACTTGTATATGGCATTCAGATGATAGTAATGTTTAAGAGAACTTGCTTCTGTTTCAGGTTACTCATAATTGGAAGCACTCCTAAGTTGAGTAACGCTGATCGGCCTCCTTCCATTTAGTTGACATGCACTGGAGACAGCTGCATGATTTGAATCTGGTTCAATTAAATCAGTGCCTCTGTTTCTTGGATATAGAACAGTTCATATCTTGACATTGTTAAGATACGGGGAGTTGTCCGGCTTATGCTTAAAACCAGACTCTGGACAACTCAAGGCACGTTTCTGTAATGGCTGTTTGTGGGTTGACCCGGGCTATGACGAGGGTTGATTTTCTACCATCTGGAAGATCAATAGTGATATTGTTCTTGATTCGCCACAGTTTTAATAAAAATGGACTTTTTCAGAAAACAGTAGTGGGAGTATGGTAGAACTGGAAGTGATTCCAGAACCACAAACGATTACTGAAGATTTGATAAGTAACTAAGGATTCAATCTGGTTTGACATTCTATTGGCCACTCCGCAGATATGGTGGGTAACCTCAGGCACCCGAGAGGTACTTCGGTATACTCAAGGACGGTGGCAGGGAGGTTCCTGTTTACCCAGATTTTCCATTGCTGTTGCTCCAGACTGTGAGACCCGGCAGGAGGATAAGTATAGCGTCGTTCTAAACTAGCTTTAGAAGTGTACGTTTATATGACTCTGCCAGAGGGTTGTCGTAGTCAGTGGGAGCAGCGGAAGCATTGGTGGACATCAGGCTTATGTCTATTTATAGACTAAAGCAGATATAGAGGAGATAAATCATCTATTTCTGATATGACAGTCATAGGTTGGACTTCATAAGAGTAGGGGATGGATCTGTTAAGAAGGTAGTAGGGTGTGATGTCCTGGTATTGGATGACATACACAGAGTAGGAAGTGAAATTCCTATACTACGGTCGGTTATACTTTGGTCGTCACACAGTGGTTTCTCCACATAGGACTTGGATATTATATCAGACATTCTGGTTACTAGATCTATGGTTTTGGATCGAGATTTGGGTGGTTTCCCAATCTGGATACTTTGACAGCATTCTAAGAGTATTTAGAATGGACGACTCCTGGCACGGTAGTATACCTGCAGGTGATGGAGTCACCCTCTCTAAAGGTGTCTTACAGACTAAAGGGGAGAGGGATATGCATGATTGGCAGATCACTTGCTTAGGCAATTGAGTCAATCATGAGATGTCAAGTACCACACCAGATGTTGTTCTTGCAGTAGATGCTATAAGTTGATATTAATCCAATCTTGGGGAAACATTAGGAAGCAGTTTTAGAACATAAGTTGATGTTCTAAGGATTTGATAACGTCAGCCTCTTTTAGGAGACGGTTCTCATTCCAGGCTTCCAAGGTGACCTGGATGGCAGAGTGGCTGTCAGAGTTATAGTTTTCCCTCTGACGAGGGGGCAGTAGTTTGGACAGCTGGTCCAAGCAGATACTGAGGGAAGGCATGGCGCAGGATACTAATTAAGTTCAGTTGACGATACAGTCTAAGAAGTTTGGATTTGGAGTTCACTTTTGAGCTAGGTCCCATCAGACATCCAGGCATTATAGGACAGGTATTGCTCATTTCGGGAGATGGCTTTCTCCGCGAACTTGAGATAAAGAGAGACATAGAAAGAAACATCAGAGCGGATCCACTCACTGAGGCTATTCTTCAAACGCAATAGTTTCGCAAACGAGCTTTGTGAGACTGACTAGTAGAGGAGTTGGGTGTTCGGTATCCCACGGGCTGTGAGTATGCGACATCGCAATAATTAGCCTTGAGTGCAAGTGGGAGATTGTTGGAGATAGTGCCCTCAGAGTCAATTATTGGATCACAGGCACGTGATTGCGATGATTGAGGGAGGACCTATCCCGGTAGGACAGTCTTACTCAAGATGATAGTATGCTATCTGGTTAACCTTTATCATCGTGTACTGCTTTAGGTGACCTTACGAGTCGCTATTACACGTTGATAGAGCCCTTAGGATTCTTGCTTGACTACCAGCAGTATGAGGGCGATCATATAAGTGAGAGCTGGAGTCTATAAGCACATCCTTAAAAGGTCCCTGGTCGTGGGAGTTTCAAGACAGGGCATCGGTACTCCAGAGTAGACTAGTGTATACAGTCGAGACCCCGACGAGGGGCGGTGTCCGGTCTCACAAGCCACTGGTGTCAGTTGGTTCACCTAAGATGTATACAGGTGCTCATTGGGTTATGAGTACACCGGACAGGACTCGCCGGGAACCTGCTAGTTGGGATTATACCAGACGTCAGATAGCAATTCCCTGGTGACATGTGTACAGATTAGTTCATCGACCTGAGATCGTCATTTGTCTCGTGTGAGTTCCCACTGTGCTTTGATTTCTACCCTACCACGGCTCAAAGGAGTCGTGCAAACAGGTTTTAGTTGGGTACAGTCCCGAGCCAGATGGAGGCAGTGAGCGGATCTGCAGGGGTTCGTCTCTCCCGGTATTGGGGGTGAGGTCGCGCTGTGTCTAGGAGAGCCAGAATATGGAAAGTCCTTGGCCAAGGCAGGAGATTTGCTGGTAAGTATTCCAGTAGTATCTCAGGGTGTTCTGGGCTACACTCCGACACGACTTGTACCGCTATTGGGGGTCTGACTTTTACCAACCCCCTAGGCCCGCCATGCGATGCTCATAGACGAACTGACCGGACTGTACGGATATTGTCACTGACTGGCTCAGTAGGGTGTCAGGATGAGTTCGCTCATCGACGTCCCATTTGGTCAATACCTGGTAGCCCGTTACATATTGGCTTATACCTCTGACGTGCTAGTGGTTAAATCCACAGCTATAGTATTGACGAGTCTTTAGAGTCCACCACACTCAGTTACTCAGGTTTCGGGCGAAATGCTGTAGAGGCCGTATGGAGATATGGCAGGGTTCGATCAGATACGTGCAGTATTGCACGGATCGTGATCGGACGGTTTTTACTAGCCGGCTTTGGCTTAAGCCGGATTCTAGTATTAGATAGTGTAGTTTTGTCTCTTTGCATTTGTGTTCAGTGGGAATACAAATGCGGGCATGTATTTGCAGTAGCGAGGTTTTCCTGTAATTTATTACGGGATCAGTTTTCTGAAGTTGCCAGTTTGCATTCCGTTCCGGCCGGTTTTCCTTTGTTCTTTCGCGGCCGGACTTTTAGTTGGAGGGGGTTATTTGCAGTTTGCAAATAACTCTTTTGTGGAGGGTTTTTTTTGCATTTGTGCCTTTATCATGATGAGATTCCATTATGGTCATTTCCTTTGCTTTTTGGTGATGGGGTTTGATTTATCTTTGATTAGTGGTTGATGTGAGATAATTTGATAATTATCTTCACATATTGATTTATTTCTTTGATTTTTTTCTCTCTCCTCATTCCATCAAGAATGATGGCCGGCCACTTTGAGGAGAAGCAATGGAGAGTTCTTCTTTTTTGGTATATAGCATTCTTTTCATCTCATGCCTTGAAAAATTGAGAGCTACATTTCCTTCTCTCAAGTTCATTCACTTCCTCCACAACTTCATCCATGGCAACTTCGTATACCCTAAAGAGACAACCCACTACACTATTCTATAGCATCCCTTGGACGCGTCGGCTAGCCAACTTCGCAAGAGGTGGGAGCCCGTAAAAGATTCCGGCCACGTGGTGCCCTTTCCGACGAGGAGGAGATGAACGGAGTTTCCGCGGGAGATCGGAGTGGAGACGAAGACCGAAGGACACGGATCGCTTGGTATAGCTTCTCTACTCTTTTCTATTTTGCTAGTTGCTAGGTTTATGGCCCGATCCGGGTGAAAAGTGCGCGGTGGTGCCGGTTCAATAGTTTTTGAAAGTTTTCGTTTCCGCATCTCCGGCGTCGGATCGACGGCCGGGGCGCTGCCGCGGGCTTACAGTACGGGTGCTCAGTGGCTACTGGGTACACTGGACGGACTCGCCGAGAACTCCCAGATGGTATTATACCTTACGTCAGATGGCAGTTCTCTGGTAACACTGGTACAGGTTAGTCTGTAGACCCGAGATCGTCATAGAGTCTTGTGTGATTCCCACTGTGCTTTGATTTCCACCTTACCACATCCAAAAGGATATGCAAAACGGTGGCTTTTGGGTACAGTCCCGAATCACATGGAGGCAATAAGCGATAGGAGGGGATTCGTCTCTCCCGGTATAGGGAGTTGATGTTGCACTGTGTTCGATTGGCTATAACCGGAAATCCCTGGCCAGGGTTGCTGAGATTTAATGTTAAGTGTTACCAGTAGTTTCTCGAACTATTATAGACCTCGTATCGACACGACATATCAAGCTATTGGGGTCTGACGTTCACCACCCCTAGGCGAGATATGCGACATATCAGACGAACATACCAGACTGTACGGTAAGTGTTACTGGTTGGATTCACAGGAGTGTGAGCGGGCTTGCTCGTCGATCTTCTGATCGCTCAATACCTGGGTGGCCGTTACGTTTAGCAGACCGTTTGCGGCTTGTGGGTGTTTGATATGATCATCATCTGCTGCCGGCGTATTGACGAGTCTTTAGAGTCCTACACAGAGGTTTCCTGGCTCAAGCAAAACGAAATAGGAGCGCATATGAGATATGTGCGGGACCGAGAATAATACCAGTATGTGATACTGTATTCGATTCTCGCGATTTATGACATTGATCGGTTATATGCGATATAGCCGGGTTATCGGATCAAGTGTTGATTTGATAAGTTGTTACTATTGATATTAGTCGGTTATATGCGATATGACCGGATCGTTAAATCAAGTATTGATTTAATAATTTAATGTATAATTATATATTTTATGTATTAATTTATATTAACTAGTATTTGTTCACTTAAGATTATTTTCTCACTAGATTGTGCACATTGTATATATGATATATTTTTGTGCACTTGTTTGTATCCTGTTTGATGATACATGCAAACTTGGGTGTGTGTGTAGGGTTCCAAGGCATACTAAGGAGGTTCCACAAGGCATCAACCATGCCAAACAAAAAATTTCCGGTGCCGAGAAACCCTAAACTAGATCGTTAACTAGAAGTTAAGGCAAAAAGCAAGCAAGCAAACGACTTTGCTACTAAGTGAAAGGGATTACAACCTTTGTAGATCCGCTCCACCATTTCTTTAGCTCCGTGTTGATGTCCCTCCACTGCGATCATCGGATCCTGGACTCTAGCGATGGTTTCGTCGGAGAAATGATCGGGCTAGTTCATTGACTTCGAGCCCGAAGATGATCTACGTCGGGGAGACTCAAACTCAAGCTATTCCTTCACTTGATCGAAAAATTTGGGAAGAGAACACCCTATACTACATGGCAAGTGGTAGAGGATGAAGAAATAGGAAGTGGGTTCACTTTAGAATTGGATTTCTCACTCTTTTTTTCATGATGCCATTGGAGCTAGCAAGCTTTTTCAAGCTTGATGAAGATGAAGAAGAAGAAAAGAGTTATATCCAAAATGAAAACTTATCCAACAAATAATGGCACCATAGTTGAGTTAAGCCCTCATGCTTAACTCATGTAGAGAAGTAACCAAACCATTAGGTTAAGGGTTGGGTTAACTAATATCCTACAGAAATGACAAAAGGGTTGACTTTGTCAATGCTTATCAAGCTTCATGAAGCTTGATAACTTTGACCAAAGTCTCAATTCTTTTGTTATTTGCTAGGAAAATAGTAAACCCTAATCTAACCTTGATATGGTTCAAGTCTCATACACACAACTAGTTTGTATCATCAAGCATGATACAAACATGTACACTTGCATATATCACATATAAACAATGTACACTTTCAAGTGAGAAAATCAATCTTAAGTGAACCAATACTACATAATGTAAAGTAATATATCAAATATATAATTATACATTAAATCAACACTTGATTCAACGATCCGGTCATATCGCATATAACCGACTAATATCAATAGTAATAACTTATCGAATCAACACTTGATCCGATAACCCGGCTATATCGCATATAACCGATCAATGTCACAAATCGTGAGAATAGAATACAGTATCACATACTGGTATTATTCTCGGTCCCGTACATATCTCATATGCGCTCCTATTTCGTTTCGCTTGAGCCAGGAAACTCCTGTGTAGGACTCTAAAGACTCGTCAATACGCCGACAGCAGGTGATGATCATATTATACACCCACAAGCCGCAAGCGGTCTGCTAAACGTAACGGCCACCCGGGTATTGTGCGATCAGAAGATCAACGAGCAAGCCCGCTCACACTCCTGTGAATCCAACGAGTAATACTACCGTACAGTCCGGTCTGTTCGTCTGATATGTCGCATATATCTCGTCTAGGGGTGGTAAACGTCAGACCCCAATAACTCGATACGTCGTGTCGATATGAGTCTCATAACGGGTCGAGAAACTATTGGTAACACTTACCAGTACATCCCTAAAACAGCCTCGGCCAAGGACTTCCTGTTATAGCCAATCGAGCACTGCGCAACATCAACTCCCTATACCGGGAGAGACGAAACCCCTCATATCGCTGATTGCCTCTATATGATTCGGGACTGTACCCATAAGCCAACTTTTTGCACGCCCTCTTGGACGTGGTATGATGGAAATCAAAGCACAGTGGGAATCACACAAGACTCTATAACGATCTCGGGTCTACAGACTAACCTGCACCAGTGTCACCAGAGAACTGCCATCTAACGTAAGGTATAATACCATCTGGGAGTTCTCGGCAAGTCCGTCCAGTGTACCCAGTCTCTACTGAGCACCCGTATATCATCTCTGATGTCAAACACCAATGGATATGGGATCATCCATCGCCCATCTATATGGGTCGAGAAGCTACACGCTAGTCTACTCTGGTATATCGATGCCCCGTCTCGATACACCCTCGACTAGGGACTTTGAAGGATGTACTTATGGACTTCCATGTCCCCACTAGTATGATCCACATCATAGTCCAGGTAGTCAAGTACACATCCTAAGGGCTTTACCAACATGTAACAGAGAGACAATCAGTGTACACGTTAAGTTAAAGAGTAACCAGATAGCATACTATCATATAGAGCCAGAAAGTCATCCCTATATATGTCCAAGCATCCACTACAATATACATCCTATGTATAGTAATGTCCTCTAGGGCATACATATAACTAACAATCTCCCACTTGCACTAGGGCCATCTGATAGCAGTGGTTGTAGTATCTCATACTCAACCATCCCATAAAAAGTCTCTCTCTGGAAAAGGCCTTTCGTGAGTGGATCCGCCGTGTTGTCCTCTGAGTCTACTCTCCTAACCTCGATCCCCTGGAGATCAACCATCTCCACGATCAGGTGGTACTGCCTAAGAATATGTCTGGATCACTGATGGGACGGGCGTTCCTAGGCATAAGCCACAACTCCATTGTCATACAATGGGAGGAACGAAGTTCATCTCATGAACTTATATACACCCAGACTTCCTCTTTTGTAGCATCTTTGGTAACGATGTATCTTGCCTTTAATCGTCTAGTATGTCACGGTATCTATCTTGGAACTCTTCCTACATACCGTCCCTCCACTGAGGGTAAAGACAATGCCTGTGACTGACATTCAGTCATCTTTATCACTCTGGAACCTTTCCAGTGATTCTCCCCAGGACCGATTGATACCTTCTCACAACAACTAGTGAGTATCCTAGCATCCATTTACATCTATCTCATAGATAAAAACTCAGGAATTAGGAGGTATCAGTTTGATCCTATATGGAGAATCCTTATGATAAGCGGAGATTGACCGAGCGTAGCATAGGAAACTCCTTCCCCATCAAGAGCATGGCATCCATGTACTCTACGAGGATCACCACCATACTCCTTACTATCTTTTTTTATATACAAGGTTCATCTACCATTTTGATGATGTCAAACTCTTTGACTAATCTCATCAAAACAGATGTTCCAACTCCGCGATGCCTGCTTTATCACATAAAACATCTTGCACATGTTTCCGCTGCTCCCATTATCTACGAAGCCCTCTGGCTGTGTACTTATAGACTCTGTTTTCTAAATCATTATTTAGAAAAGCAGTCATGTCACCCAACCGCCAGATATCGTAGTCATGGTATGTAGCCATAGCAAGTAGGATCTGGATGGACTTAAGCATAGGCCCCAGAAAAGGTTTCATCATTAGCCACAACTGGTCTATGATGCAAACCTTTAACGAGTTTAGCTTTGAAAGTCTCAACTTTTCCATGTACACCAAGTAATCTTCTCAAGATATACTTGCTCCTGATGGGGATTTAACCCTTCAGATAAAGCAACCAAAGTCCATACTTTGTTGGTGTATAAGGATTCCATTTCAGATCGATAAGCATCCAGCCATTCTTACAGAGTCACACTCCTGATGGCAAGCTCAAAACTAGTTGGGTCATCATCTCATGATGCAGTCCTCACTCCCACTATCATAGAGAAACCAAAGTATCTCTCAGGTGGGTGAGGAACCCTGCTAGATCGGCGGAGAGGCTGAGGTTCGTTGGTTGCTATTGAATCCTTTGGTTCTACCAAATCATCATCTGCAGTTTGTATAGCTGGAACTGTTTCCAGTTCCAACTCATGTCCAATAATTTCTTCACAAGAAATTCCCTTTCACAAAGGTGGCATGCTGAGAAACAAAACATTTTTGTTCCTCGGTTAGGTAGAAGATATTTCCTTGCGTATGCTTGGGATATCCAACAAACTTCTACAGATCTGGCTTTGCCTCGAGCTTGTCCGGATTATGCTTTTAGACATAGGCCGGACAACCCCAAATCTTAACTGACTTAAGAGATGGGCTCTTCCTTTTCCATATCTCATACGAAATGGTAGGCATCTGATTTGATCGGAACCCTATTCAATTGGTATGCAACTTCATAAGTGCATAACTCCCTAAAATGAAATAGGAAACTCAGTAGTACTCATCATAGAGCACACCATATCACATAGGGTGTTATTGCTCCGTCCCGATATACCATCATGCTATGGTGTATACGGAGGAGTAATGCTGAGAGAGAATCTCATTCTCCTTTAGAATAATCTAGGAATTTCGTGCTCAAGTATTTTCCTCCTTGGTCACATCAAAGGACATAATACTTATACCCGTATTTTGGTTCTCTATTTCTAACTTATATTCTATGAATATCTCAAAAGGTTCGGACTTGTGTTTCAACAGGAACATATGTCTGAATCTTGAGAGATTATCAGAGAATGTAATGAAGTACAAAGAACCGGTCTAGACATGTGTAGACAGGGGACCTACATACATCAACATGTATCAATCCCAAGAGTTCACTAACTCTTTCTCTGTTTCCAATAAACAGAGCTATGGTCATCTTATCTCTGTGACATGACTGGAAAGTTTCATAGGATGTAAATTCAAACTGATTTAAATATGCATCTAAATGTAATTTCAGCCAGTCGGGTCGCATTGATATGACCTAGTCTACAATACCTCAAGAGGGATTCGTTCATTTCTGAACTCTTCCTCTTGTGTGTGTTCTATATACTAAGAACTGTGGTTTGATTTAGAACGTCAATGCTTTTAGATAACGTGCCTGAACCGATCAACTCTTGATATAGGAAATGTTCAAAACATTATCCAACAATACAAAATTATATCCTTCTTTATCTAAATAAAGAGACTGATATTATTTTGTATATCAGGTTCGGTATCTAATAACATTTGTTCAGAATCAATGTATACTGGTAATACAGGGTGACAGTGACCAACAGACTTGGCTACAACACTTGCACCGTTTTCTCTCTTATGAAACTTATCACCCGTTCTCAGTTCTCTACCTTTCTACAGCCCTATGTAACAAATTATATATGTGGGATCCTGATCTGGTATCATATACCCAGGACGTAAAGGATACTGAGAAATAGTTCTATGTAACGAACACACCCGAAGATGATGCATCATATGCACTTTCTTCGTTTGGGCGGCACGGGAAATCTGGTATTCCCCAATTTCCTGCTCTGTCTTATAACAATTATAAGTTGGAGCAGGACCAACGTTCCCCAGCACAGTATAACAAGCGGGTTTGGTCAATATATCCGTTTTATTATCTTGATTAAGGCGTGACATGGTCGCTACCTGGAGAGAGAGAGAAGAAAACACTCTGCGTGCGCTCTTGTAAGATCAAATTGGTTATTATTTTATCTAATCAGGATGGCTCCCACTGTTTTTATCAAATCTTCCTTCAAACCCTAAAAGGAAAGACTAGCCGGGATTAATTACACGCTATAAGTTCGCCAATCTTTCAGCCAGGCCAGTGTCGGTACTTTGAGGGAGGTCCCCCGTGCTTTCGCACGGACCTAATTAAAGTAAACCTCGTTTTCCCAGAGGCGTAACCCCGTTGACACCTTTCTAGACACCTACTTGATCGGCTAATTGTAATGTGTAAAACTCTCCCAGGAGTAACAATTACTCACAGTGGGTATCGGGATCCAACTATCTCATAGAAGGTATGCAATCTCATTGCAAATTTCAACACTTGATATTCCCGATAATATTTTGCCCCAAGCGATCTATGACCTTGACTGAGTCAACAAACCATAGACCACAAGTAAAGTTCAACCCATCATTTCCTGATTGAATTAAACCCACCCGCACGACCCTTGACTGAGTCAACAAGGCCGCACGACTACCCTAATCCAATCGCATCATATGCGTTGCAGATAAGCACTAATCAGCTACCGCACACTACGCCTTGACTGAGTCAACAAACGCAGCACGAATACTAACTATTACTTATCTGAAATGACGGAGGGCTACGTCAGGTTTTTATGAAAACCCTTTGCGTAATGAACTTTATATCGTTGTAGAATCAAATGATTTTAAAATGGAGTGTTTTTGAGGCTTTTCTAGTTTTGGTAAAGGGGTCACTCCCGGTGAAGGGATCGTCGGCCCTTTCCACATCGAATGAGGTGCAGGATATATCACATATACCGCTATGAAAAGCAAGAACTATAGGAGCAATCAAAAGACAAACCGAGGGTTGTAGCATCTGCCAGTTATTGCTAAAGGAGTCACTCCCGGTGAAGGGATCTCGGTCCTTTCCTTATCGAATAAGGTGCAGGATGTTCTACAAGGAACACCGCGATGCAAAGCAAGAACTGTAGCTACCTGTTTTTGAAAATTCGATTCCACAACATCTTAGGTTTCTTTTCTTTCATTAATCACATTAATGAAGTCCCATCATTTAAGTCACCTAAACATCACAGATAAATACGACGTACACTTATGCCATCCGCATTCGCCTCGATATCCCCTCATGCACCGTTAGGTTAGGTGACTAACGGCACAGCGGGGCGGGGCTAGCGCGGGTGTAAAACATAAGTAACGCCTATATAATATATCATATATACTATATACAGTATTTATCACAGAACATCAAATGATCACATCACAGATATGACAGCAGAAGAATCATATGAAATATTGGATATACTAGGACGTCCGTGTTTTCAATACGAGCCGGTAAAAAACACGGATTCCATGGTCATGATGAATAGCCAAACCCACACCCCTAGACCACTACGAGAGCGGCAAGCAACCCAACCAATTCTAGAGTTAGGAGACCCGGGCTCGACTCCTCGAGTTGGTCTCCCACTGGACTCCAGAACCCGGTTACTTATGCCCTCCTCCTTGGGTCTATCCTAGTGCGGAAAAGTAAATAATATACAATGGGTGACATCTTCCGCTACCTGGAAGTGCCTCAATAAAAGAATATTACATACAAGTTTTTACATGAATGAAAATGAAAAACACTCATCTCACATAAAAACCCCCGGCTATTCAAAACGCGACGATCCAATATAACATATCCAGCAACACATAACATCACATATCATCAACGTAAGTAAATGTGCGCATCCCAATTGTCGTTGACATATAGCAACGAAACCGGCGATATCACATATTACACTTACGGTCGCAGAAAAGAAAGTGTAAAACTACAACAGTTGGAATCCGCAACACCTTTAGACATCACATGCCTAATCAAATGAATTTCTTAGACATCACATGCCTAACAATTATAAACCCCGCATTTTAGTCTCAATATCTAAAACACTTTTCAATATCTGGTCGGGCAATTCAACAAGATTCCCGATAAACTGATCGAATACTCGTCGCAAACTTTAGTAGACGGCCGCAACCCCGATACCATCGACGAAGTGCACCAAGGCGGAACACCGCTACCGTGAGCACCCGAACGGATGCTTTCGGCGACGGGGTTCTCCTACAGTCACTTGGTCGGGGCTAAGGGGTGTAGCTGTCTATTAAGTTTATCCGGCGAGTATCCGCATACGCTACGTGATTGCAACGGACTTTTGATCACATCAAAATTCCGTGGCAACCGATCAAGTGAGACTAAACTGCTATGTTTATAACATCCAAATCAGTTATCTCATAACTATTTGTGGATTCCAAGTATTGTATCCCATTCCAGATAAATAGAAAATGTTAAACTTTCCGATTGAACATTCAAACACCCAAGTTTTCCCGAAACAGCTCAACTCTTGAAATAAGTTCAAAAATATCCATTTCATGCCACAATACCAACGGTCCAGCCGTAGAAGGGTCAAGCCAACGCCTCACATGTGGCACGCCATACTGCCCTAAACCCTAAGGTTCAAAGGGCAGTTCAAGACGGTCACATAATCGAGTTAAGGTTTGTTGTCTTCTAGAGGGACCATCGCGTTACTGCACTACTTAGAACGTTTTCAAACTACGGAAAAATTCAAAACTCGGAAATTTCCCGGTAGGGGAAAAAGTGGGTATTTACATCCGGTCGAACTTTTTAACATGTTCTAAAAATACTCGAAAAACATAACAAAATTAAATTCTCCGATCGAATCGTCGATTACCAAATAAACCCCCAGAAAATTCAACACTTGAGTCAGTTTAAAACTACCTATAAAATAGCACTTTAGTATATAAGAATTACTGTGCAAACAAAATTACCTAATCCCATTGTACGGCCGCGGATCCGCGGCCCTAGAACGGTAAGGCCGCGGTTCCACGGTGGTTTGGAAGAATTAGGAGCTCGGATTTCACTAAAATTCTTATATTACCCTGCTTTATTTTTTAGGTATTTTTAATTCAGAAAATACACAGTTTTGAAAAAATGTACAGAGAGGGGGTAAACTTGGACGTATCGGGTTCGTTCGGAGTTTTAACTTCGTTAACACATCGCCTAAAGCTCTAGCTAGGCTCTGATACGACTGTAGGGTTCTTAGGCACGATAAGGAGGTTCCACAAGGCATCAACCATGCCAAACAAAAAATTTCCGGTGCCGAGAAACCCTAAACTAGATCGTTAACTAGAAGTTAAGGCGAAAAGCAAGTAAGCAAACGACTTTGCTACTAAGTGAAAGGGATTACAACCTTTGTAGATCCGCTCCACCATTTCTTTAGCTCCGTGTGACGTCCCTCCGCTGCGATCATCGGATCCTGGACTCTAGCGATGGTTTCGTCGGAGAAATGATCGGGCTAGGTCATTGACTTCGAGGCCGAAGATGATCTACGTCGGGGAGACTCAAACTCAAGCTATTCCATCACTTGGTCGAAAACTTTGTGAAGAGAACACCCTATATTACATGTCAAGTGGTAGAGGATGAAGAAATAGGAAGTGGGTTCACTTTAGAATTGGATTTCTCACTCTTTTTCTCATGATGCCATTGGAGCTAGCAAGCTTTTTCAAGCTTGATGAAGATGAAGAAGAAGAAGAAGAAAAGAATTATATCCAAAATGAAAACTTATCCAACAAATAATGGCACCATAGTTGAGTTAAGCCCTCATGCTTAACTCATGTAGAGAATTAACCAAGCCATTAGGTTAACAGTTGGGTTAACTAATATCCTACACAAATGACAAAAGGGTTGACTTTGTCAATGCTTATCAAGCTTCATGAAGCTTGATAACTTTGAACAAAGTCTCAATTCTTTTGTTATTTGCTAGGAAAATAGTAAACCCTAATCTAACCTTGATATGGTTCAAGTCTCATACATACAACTTGTTTGTATCATCAAGCATGATACAAACATGTACACTTGCATACATCACATATAAACAATGTACACTTTCAAGTGAGAAAATCAATCTTAAGTGAACCAGTACGAGTTAATGTAAAGTAATATATCAAATATATAATTATACATTAAATCATTAAATCAACACTTGATTCAACGATCCGGTCATATCGCATATAACCGACTAATATCAATAGTAACAACTTATCGAATCAACACTTGATCCGATAACCCGGCTATATCGCATATAACCGATCAATGTCACAAATCGTGAGAATAGAATACAGTATCACATACAGGTATTATTCTCGGTCCCGCACATATCTCATATGCCCTTCAATTTCGTTTCGCTTGAGCCAGGAATCCCCTGTGTAGGACTCTAAAGACTCGTCAATACGCCGGCAGCAGGTGATGATCATATCATACAGCCACAAGCCGCAAGCCGTCTGCTAAACGTAACGGCCACCCGGGTATTGAGCGATCAGAAGATCAACGAGCAAGCCTACTCACACTCCTGTGAATCCAACGAGTAACACTACCGTACAGTCCGGTCTGTTTGTCTGATATGTCGCATATCTTATCTACGGGTGGTAAACGTCAGACCCCAATAACTCGATAAGTCGTGTCGATATGAGGCTCATAACGGGTCGAGAAACTACTGGTAACACTTACCAGTACTGTTAGTTATATGTATGCCCTAGAGGCCATTACTGTACATAGGATGTATATTGTAGTGGATGCTGGGACGTATATAGGGAGGACTTTCTTGCTCGACATGATAGTATGCTATCTGGTTGAACTTTACCTTAACGTGTATACTGATTGTCTCTCTGTTACAAGTTGGTAAAGCCCTTAGAATGTGTGCTTGACTACCTGGACTATGATGCGGATCATACTAGTGGGGACATGGTAGTCCATAAGTACATCCTTCACAGTCCCTAGTCGTGGGTATATCGAGACGGGGTATCGATATACCAGAGTAGACTAGCGTATACCTTCTCGACCCATACAGATGGGCGATGGATGATCCCATATCCATTGGTGTTTCACATCAGAGATGATGTATGGGTGCTCAGTAGAGACTGGGTACACTGGACGGACTCGCCGAGAACTCCCAGATGGTATTATACCTCACGTCAGATGGCAGTTCTCTGGTGACACTGGTACAGAGTAGTCTGTTGACCCGAGATCGTCATAGAGTCTTGTGTGGTTCCCACTGTGGTTTGATTTCCATCTTACCACGTCCAAGAGGGCATGCAAAACGGTGGTTTTTGGGTACAGTCCCGAGTCACATGGAGGCAATGAGCGATAGGAGGGGATTCGTCTCTCCCGGTATAGGGAGTTGATGTTGCGCTGTGTTTGATTGGCTATAACAGGAAATCCCTGGCCAGGGTTGCTGAGATTTACTGGTAAGTGTTACCAGTAGTTTCTCGAATTGTTATAGACCTCATATCGACACGACTTATTGAGCTATTGGGGTCTGACGTTTACCACCCCTAGGCGAGATATGCGACATATCAGACGATCAGACCGGACTGTACGGTAGAGTTACTGGTTGGATTCACAGGAGTGTGAGCGGGCTTGCTCGTCGATCTTCTGATCGTTTAATACCCGGGTGGCCGTTACGTTTAGCAGACCGCTTGCGACTTGTGGGTGTTTGATATGATCATCATCTGCTGCCGGCGTATTGACGAGTCTTTAGAGTCCTATACAGAGGTTTCCTGGCTCAAGCGAAACGAAATAGGAGCGCATATGAGATATGTGCGGGACCGAGAATAATACGAGTATGTGATACTGTATTCGATTCTCGCGATGTGACATTGATCGGTTATATGCGATATAGCCGGGTTATCGGATCAAGTGTTGATTCGATAAGATGTTACTAATGATACCAGTCGGTTATGTGCGACATGACCGGATCGTTAAATCAAGTGTTGATTTAATGATTTAATGCATAATTATATATTTGATATATTACTTTGCATTAACTAGTATCGGTTCACTTTAAATGGATTTTCTCACTCGGGAGTGCGCATTGCATATGCGATATGATTTTGTGCACTTTATTGTATCATGTTTGATGATGCATGATTGCTAGGTTATGTGTAAAGAATTTAACCAAAGTTATTTAAATGGTTAAGGGTTTTACTTATTCATTAATTAGTCTTTTTATTTTTGGAAAATAAGGAAAAGAAATGAGAGAAAAATGGTGGCTTATTTTGTTTGCACTTGAAGCTTCATGAAGCTTTTATGATGCAACCATTTTTGTCTCATCTCCTAAACCCTAACCATTCCTTTAACCTTGGTCAATTCTCTACACTTAACTTAGGTTAAAGTTATGATAAGAATGATATTATTATTCTTTTCATAATTAACTTATCATTTTTTCTTCTTCTTCTTCAATTTTCTTCAGGTGAAGAAAGCTTGCCCCATCAATGGCAAGTGATGGAAATGAGTGAGAAATCCAATTCTAAAGTCTACCCACCTCCTATTTCTTCATCCTCTACCTCTTGCCAAGTAGTAGAGTGTGTTTCCTTCACAAGTTTTCATGGCAAGGTGATGGTGGAGCTTGATTTAGCGATGCCTCGACGTAGATCATCTTCGGCATGGACATCGACGACCTAGCTCGCTTATTCTCCGATGAAGCCGACGCTAGAGCCCGGATTTGATTTGGACAGCGGAGAGGACCTCATCTCGGAGCTATGGAGGTGGAGAACTGGATCTACAAAGGTTGTATTTCCGTATCTCTTAGTTAAGTGTTAACTAGTTTGCATTTTCGCCTAGATTTCTAGCCAACGATCCGTAGTCGGGTTTCTCGGCACCTAGATTTTTTGAAATTGGCATGGTTGATGCCTTGTGAGACCTCTTGAGAGTGCCTAGGAACCCTACAGTGGTATCAGAGCCCAGCTAGAGCCTTAGGCGAAGTCTAGACGGAGTTTGAAACCCGGACGAACCGAAAACATGAACCCAAAATAGCTCTCTGTCCTTTTTCTAAAATCTGGGATTTTTTAACATTAAAATATGCAGAAAAATCAGCAGGCAATTTTAAGGGATACTGTAAAATTCGTGCACCTAATTCCTTCAATGCGCCGCGGTTCCGCGGCACGAGCTTGGCTCGTGCGGCGGATCCGCGGCCGTTTTGTCTTTTATGGGATCCAAATTTGCACAGTAATTCATTATATGCAGTGCTGTTTTTCCTGGGTATTTTTGATATTTTTCCAGAGTTTTAATTTTCAGGAGTTGTTTTGGGGATTCGTATGTTCGATCGGATTATCAAATTTTGTCTGTGTGGCTTTCCGGATAAATTTTAGAATATGTTAAAAAGTTCGACCGGATATAAATACCCAATTTTTCCCCCTGTCGGGAAATTTCCAAGTGTTGGATTTTTCCGTAGTTTAACGACGTTCTAAGTAGTGCAAGTAACGCGATGGTCCCTCTAGAAGACAACAAACCTTAACTCGATTATGTGACCGTCTTGAACTGCCCTTTGAACCTTCGGGTTTGGGGCAGTACGGCGTGCCACATGTGAGGCGTTGGCTTGACCCTTCTACGGCTGGACCGTTGGTACTGAAGCACGAACTGAATGTTGCTAGACTTGTTTCATGTGTTGATCTGTATCGGGAAAAGTTGGGTGTTCGATTGTTCGATCGGAAAGTTCGACATTTTCTATTTATCCGGAATGGGATACAATAATTGGAATTCACAAGTAGTTATGTGATAACTAAATGAATGATATAAACATAGCAGTTTAGTCTCACTTGATCGGTTGCCACGGAATTTTGATGTGATCAAAAGTCCGTCGCAATCACGTAGCGTACGCGGATACTCGCCGGGTAAACTTAATAGACAGCCTCACTCCATAGCCCCCACCAAGTGACTGTAGGAGAACCCCGTCGCCGAAAGCATCCCTCCGGGTGCTCGCGGTAGCGGTGTTCCGCCTTGGTGCACTTCGTCGACGGTATCGGGGGTGCAGCCGTCTACTGAAGTTTGCGACGAGCATTCGATCAAAATGTCGGGAATCCTGTTGAATTGCCCGACTTGGTATTGAAAAGTGTTTTCGATAAAGAGACTAAAATGCGGGGTTTGTAATTGTTAGGCATGCGATGTCTAAGAAATTAATTTGGTCAGGCATGCGATGTCTGAGGTGATTGCGGATTCCAACTGTTGTAGTTTTACACTTTCTTTTCTGTGACCGTAAGTGTAATATGTGATATCGCCGGTTTCGTTGCTATATGTCAACGACAATTGGGATGCGCATATTTACTTACGTTGATGACATGTGATGTTATGTGTTGCTGGATATGTTATATTGGATCGTCGTGTTTGAATAGCCGGGGGTCTTTATGTGAGATGAGTGTTTTTCATTTTCATTCATGTAAAAACTTGTATGTAATATTCTTTTATTGGGGCACTTCCAGGTTGCGGAAGTAGTCACCGTTTGTATATTATTTACTTTTCCGCACTAGGATAGACCCAAGGAGGAGGGCACAAGTAACCGGGTTCTGGAGTCCAGTGGGAGACCAACTCGAGGAGTCGAGTCCGGGTCTCCTAACTCTAGAATTGGTAGGGTTGCTTGCCGCTCTCGTAGGGGTCTAGGGGTGTGGGTTTGGCTATTCATCACGACCGTGGAATCCGTGTTTTATACTGGCTCGTATTGAAAACACGGACGTCCTAGTATATCCAATATTTCATATGTTTCTTCTGCTGCGATATCTGTGATGTGATCATGTGATGTTCTGTGATAGATACAGTATATAGTATATATGATATATTATATAGGCGTTACTTATGTTTTACACCCGCGCTTGCCCTGCCCCGCTCGGCCGTTAGTTACCTAACCTAACGGTGTACGAGGGGACATCGAGGCGAATGCGGATGGCATAAGTGTACGTCGTATTTATCTGTGATGTTTAGGTATTTAAATGATGGGACTTCATTAATGTGATTAATGAAATAAAAGAAACCTAAGATGTTGTAGAATCGAATTTCAAAATAAAACAGGTAGCTACAGTTCTTGCTTTGCACAGCGGTATATATGATATATCCTGCACCTTATTCGATAGGGAAAGGACCGAGATCCCTTCACCGGGAGTGACTCCTTTAGCAATAACTGGCAGATGCTACACACTCGGTTTGTCTTTTGATTGCTTTTAAGAGATTTTGCTTTGCACAGTGATATATATGATATATCCCGCACCTCATTCGACGAGGAAAGGACCGACGATCCCTTCACCGGGAGTGACTCCTTTAGCAAAACTAGAAAAGCCTCAAAAGCACTCCATTTTTAAAATCATTTGATTCTACAACAATATCAAGTTCATTACGCAATAGGTTTTCAGAAAAACCTGTCGTAGCCCTCCGTCATTTCAAATAAGTAGTAGTTAGTATTCGTGCTACGTTTGTTGGCCTGCGTCAAGGCGTAGTGTGCGGTAGCTAACTGGTGCTTATCTGCATAAGCATATGATGTGATTGGATTAGGGTAGTCCTGCGACTTTGTTGGCCTGCGTCAAGGGTCGTGCGGGTGGGTTTAATTCAATCAGGAAATGACGGGTTGAACTTGACTAGAGGACTATGGTTTGTTGGCCTGCGTCAAGGTCATAGGACGCTAGGGGCAAAATATTATCGGGAATTTCAAGTGTTGAAATTTGCAATGAGATTGCATACCTTCTATGAGATAGTTGGATCCCGATACCCGCTGCGAGTAAGAGTTACTCCTGGGAGAGTTTTATACATTACAATTAGCCGATCAAGTAGGTGTCTAGAAAGGTGTCAACGGGGTTACGCCTCTGGGAAAACGAGGTTTACATTAATTAGGTTCGTGCGAAAGCACGGGGGACCTCCCTCAAAGTACCGACACTGGCCTGGCTGAAAGATTGGCGAACTTGTAGTGTGTAATTAATCCCGGCTAGTCCTTCCTTTTAAGGTTTGAAGGAAGATTTGATAAAAAGCAGTGGGAGCCATCCTGATTAGATAAAATAATAACCAATCTATTCTTGACAGAGCGCACGCTGAGTGTTTTCTTCTCTCTCTCTTCAGGTAGCGACCATATCACGCCTTAATCAAGATAATAATACGGAATATTGACCGAACCCGCTTGTTATACTGAGCTGGGGAACGTTGGTCCTGCTCCAACTTATAATTTTTATAAGACAGAGCAGGAAATTGGGGATTACCAGAATTCCCGTGCCGCCCAAACGAAGAGAGTGCATGCTGATGCATCATCTTCGGGTGTGTTCGTTACACAGAACTGTTTCTCAGTATTCTTTATGTCCTGGGTATGTGATACCAGATCAGGATCCCAGTTATGTAATCTGTTACATAGGGCTACAGAAAGGTAGAGAACTGAGAACGGGTGATAAGTTTCATGAGACAGAAAACGGGGCAAGTGTTGCAGCCAAGTCTGTTGGTCACTGTCACCCTGTATTACCAATACATAGATTCTGAACGAATGTTATTAGATACCGAACCTGATATACCAAATCATATCACTCTCTTTGTTAGAAAAGAAAGGATATAATTTTGTATTGTTGGATAATGTTTTGAACATTTCCTATATCAAAAGTTGATCGGTTCAGGCACGTTATCTAAAAGCATTGATGTTCTAAATCAAACTACAGTTCTTAGTATATGGAACACACACAAGAGGAAGAGTTCAGAAATGAACGGATCCTTCTTGAGGTATTGTAGACTAGGTCAGATCAATGTAACCCGACTTGCTAGAGTTACATAAAGATGCATATTTAAATTAGTTTGAATTTACATCTTGTGAAACTCGCCAGTCATGTCACAAAGATATAATGACACCAGCTCTGTTTATTGGAAACAGAGAAAGAGTTAGTGAACTCTTGGGATGATACATGTTGATGTATGTAGGTCCTCTGTCGACACATGCCAAGACTGGTTCTTTGTACTTCGTTACATTCTCTGATAGTCTCTCAAGATTCAGACATATGTTCCTGTTGAAACATGAGTCCGAACCTTTTGAGATATTCACAGAATATAAGATAGAAGTAGAGAACCGATACGGGTATAAGTATTATGTCCTTTGATGAGATCAAGGAGGAGAGTACTTGAGCACGGAATTCCTGGATTATTTTAAAGGAGAATGAGATTCTCTCTCAGCATTACTCCTTCGAATACACCATAGCACGATGGTATATCGGGGCGGAGAAATCACACCCTATATGATAAGGTGTGCTCTATGATGAGTACTACTGAGTTACCTATTTCCTTTTGGGAGTTATGCACTTGAGAAGCTGCATACCTATTGAATAGGGTTCCAATCAAATCAGTTGCCTACCACTTCATATATGATATGGAAAGGGAAGAACCCATGTCTTAAGCTAGTTAAGATTTGGAGTTGTCCGGCCTTTGTCTAAAAGTAAAATCCGGACATACTCAAGGCAAGGTCTGTTATGTAGAACTGGAAGTGTTCCAGCTATACAGACTACAGCTGATGATTTGATAGAGCCAAAGGATTCAGTAGATTCCAACGAACCTCAGCCTCTCCGCCGATCTAGTAGGGTTCCTCGCCCACCTGAGAGATACTTCTGTTTCTCTATGACAGTGGGAGCGAGGATTGCATCATGAGATGATGACCCAACTTGTTTCGACCTGGCCATCAGGAGTAGGACTCTGTGAGAATGGCTGGATGTTTATCGATCTGAGATGGAATCCTTATACACTAACAAAGTATGGACTTTAGTTGCTATATCTGAAGGGTTAAATCCCCATCAGGAGCAAGTATATCTTGAGAAGATTACTTGGTGTAGATGGAAAAGTTGAGACTTTCAAAGCTAGACTTGTTAAAGGTTTTCGTCATCGACCAGGCGTGGATAATGATGAAACCTTTTCAAGTGGCTATGCTTAAGTCCATCCAGATCCTACTTGCCACGGCTACATACCATGACTACGATATCTGGTGGTTGGGTGTCATGACAGCTTTTCTAAATGATGTTTAGAAGAGAGTGTCTATAAGTACACAGCCAGAGGGCTTCGTAGACAGTGGGAGCAGCGGAAACGTGTGCAAGATGCTTTATAGGATAAAGCAGGCATCGCGGAGATGGAACATCTGTTTTGATGAAGCGGTCAAAGAAGTTGACATCATCAAAATGGTAGATGAACCTTGTATAAACAAGAAGGTAGTAGGGAGTATGGTGACGATCCTCGTAGAGTACGTGGATGACATACTCTTGATAGGGAAGGAGTTTCCTATGCTACGCTCGATCAATCTCCGCTTATCACTATAATTCTCCATATAGGATCAAAGTGATACCTACTAAATCCTGGATTTTGGATCTATGAGATAGATCTAATTGGATGTTAGGATTCTCACTAGTTGTAGTGAGATGGTATCAATCGATCCTGGGGAGAATCACTGGAAGGGTTCCAGGGTGATAAAGACGACTGAATGTCAGTCGCAGGCATTGTCTTTACCCACAGTAAAGGGACGGTATGTTGGAAGAGTTCCAAGCTAGATACCGTGACATACTAGACGATAAAGGCAGGATACATCACTACTTAAGATGCTACGAAAGAGGCAGTCTGGGTGTATATTGGTTCATGAGATGAACTACGTTCCAACCATTGTGAGACGATGGAGTTGTGGCTTATGCCAAGGAACGTCCGTCCCATCAGTGATCCAGACATATTCTAAGGCAGTATCACCTGATCATGGAGATGGTTGATCTCCAAGGAGATCGAGGTCAGGAGAGTAGACTCAGAGGACAGCACAGCGGATCCACTCACAAAGGCCTGTTCCCCGAGAGAGATTTTTATGGGATGGTTGAGTATGAGATACTACAACCACTGCTACAGATGGCCCTAGTGCAAGTGGGAGATTGTTAGTTATATGTATGCCCTAGAGGCCATTACTGTACATAGGATGTATATTGTAGTGGATGCTAGGACGTATATAGGGAGGACTTTCTTGCTCGACATGATAGTATGCTATCTGGTTGAACTTTACCTTAACGTGTATACTGATTGTCTCTCTGTTACATGTTGGTAAAGCCCTTAGGATGTGTGCTTGACTACCTGGACTATGATGCGGATCATACTAGTGGGGACATGGTAGTCCATAAGTACATCCTTCACAGTCCCTAGTCGTGGGTATATTGAGACGGGGCATCGATATACCAGAGTAGACTAGCGTATACCTTCTCGACCCATACAGATGGGAGATGGATGATCCCATATCCATTGGTGTTTGACATCAGAGATGATGTACGGGTGCTCAGTAGAGACTGGGTACACTGGACGGACTCGCCGAGAACTCCCAGATGGTATTATACCTCACGTCAGATGGCAGTTCTCTGGTGACACTGGTACAGAGTAGTCTGTTGACCCGAGATCGTCATAGAGTCTTGTATGGTTCCCACTGTGCTTTGATTTCCATCTTACCACGTCCAAGAAGGCGTGCAAAACGGTGGTTTTTGGGTACAGTCCCGAGTCACATGGAGGCAATGAGCGATAGGAGGGGATTCGTCTCTCCCGGTATAGGGAGTTGATGTTGCGCTGTGTTTGATTGGCTATAACAGGAAATCCCTGGCCAGGGTTGCTGAGATTTACTGGTAAGTGTTACCAGTAGTTTCTCGAATTGTTATAGACCTCATATCGACACGACTTATTGAGCTATTGGGGTCTGACGTTTACCACCCCTAGGCGAGATATGCGACATATCAGACGATCAGACCGGACTGTACGGTAGTGTTACTGGTTGGATTCACAGGAGTGTGAGCGGGCTTGCTCGTCGATCTTCTGATCGCTCAATACCCGGGTGGCCGTTACGTTTAGCAGACCGCTTGCGACTTGTGGGTGTTTGATATGATCATCATCTGCTGCCGGCGTATTGACGAGTCTTTAGAGTCCTACACAGAGGTTTCCTGGCTCAAGCGAAACGAAATAGGAGCGCATATGAGATATGTGCGGGACCGAGAATAATACGAGTATGTGATACTGTATTCGATTCTCGCGATGTGACATTGATCGGTTATATGCGATATAGCCGGGTTATCGGATCAAGTGTTGATTCGATAAGATGTTACTAATGATACCAGTCGGTTATGTGCGACATGACCGGATCGTTAAATCAAGTGTTGATTTAATGATTTAATGCATAATTATATATTTGATATATTACTTTGCATTAACTAGTATCGGTTCACTTTAAATGGATTTTCTCACTCGGGAGTGCGCATTGCATATGCGATATGATTTTGTGCACTTTATTGTATCATGTTTGATGATGCATGATTGCTAGGTTATGTGTAAAGAATTTAACCAAAGTTATTTAAATGGTTAAGGGTTTTACTTATTCATTAATTAGTCTTTTTATTTTTGGAAAATAAGGAAAAGAAATGAGAGAAAAATGGTGGCTTATTTTGTTTGCACTTGAAGCTTCATGAAGCTTTTATGATGCAACCATTTTTGTCTCATCTCCTAAACCCTAACCATTCCTTTAACCTTGGTCAATTCTTTACACTTAACTTAGGTTAAAGTTATGATAAGAATGATATTATTATTCTTTTCATAATTAACTTATCATTTTTTCTTCTTCTTCTTCCATTTTCTTCAAGTGAAGAAAGCTTGCCCCATCAATGGCAAGTGATGGAAATGAGTGAGAAATCCAATTCTAAAGTCTACCCACCTCCTATTTCTTCATCCTCTACCTCTTGCCAAGTAGTAGAGTGTGTTTCCTTCACAAGTTTTCATGGCAAGGTGAAGGTGGAGCTTGATTTAGCGATGCCTCGACGTAGATCATCTTCGGCATGGACATCGACGACCTAGCTCGCTTATTCTCCGATGAAGCCGACGCTAGAGCCCGGATTTGATTTGAACAGTGGAGAAGACCTCATCTCGGAGCTATGGAGGTGGAGAACCGGATCTACAAAGGTTGTATTTCCGTATCTCTTAGTTAAGTGTTAACTAGTTTGCATTTTCGCCTAGATTTCTAGCCAACGATCCGTAGTCGGGTTTCTCGGCACCTAGATTTTTTGAAATTGGCATGGTTGATGCCTTGTGAGACCTCTTGAGAGTGCCTAGGAACCCTACAAGTACATCCCTAAAATAGCCTTGGCCAAGGACTTCCTGTTATAACCAATCGAGCACTGCGCAACATCAACTCGCTATACCGGGAGTGACGAAACCCCTCCTATCGCTCATTGCCTCCATGTGATTCGGGACTGTACCCAAAAGCCACCTTTTTGCATGCCCTCTTGGACGTGGTATGATGGAAATCAAAGCACAGTGGGAATCACACAAGACTCTATGACGATCTTGGGTCTACAGACTAACCTGCACCAGTGTCACCAGAGAACTGCCATCTGACGTAAGGTATAATACTATCTGGGAGTTCTCGGAGAGTCCGTCCAGTGTACCCAGTCTCTACTGAGCACCCGTATATCATCTCTGATGTCAAACTGTAGGGTTCCTAGGCACACTAATGAAGTCTCACAAGTGATCAAGCATGGCTAATTCAAATTTTACAAGTGCCTACAAACCCTAATACGGATAGTTAACTAGATATATAGGCGATGCAAGCATGTAAACGAATAAAATGCTAAAGGAAAGTGGCTACAACCTTTGTAGATCCGGTTCTCCACCTCCATGGCTCCGCGATGAAGTCTCCTCGCTGTACAAATCGGATCTTGGGCTCTAGCGTCGGCTTCATGGGAGAAAAAGCGGGCTAGGTCATCGACGACGATGCCGTAGATGATCTACGTCGAGGCATCTCTAGATCAAGCTCCAACTTCACCAAGTCAAGAAAACTTGTGAAGGAAATACCCTATACTACTTGGCAAGAGGTAGAGGATGAAGAAATAGGAAGTGGGTAGACTTTAGATTTGGATTTCTCACACTTTTTCATCAATCACCATTGATGTAGCAAGCTTCTTTTTATGGAAGAAGAAGATGAAGAAGAAGAAGAAGATATGATAAGTTCTTTTAAAAGGAAAATAAAAAGAATACTTATCATGACTTCAACCATGGTTTAGTGTAGAGATTTAACTAAGGTTAGATGAGTGGTTAGGGTTAGAGAAGAGACAAGAATGGTGGACTTGTTCAAAGCTTCAAGAAGCTTCAAAGAAAAAACAAAACTAGCAACCATTCTTTTCTCTTTATCTTTTCAAATGAAATAAATAAAATAAATAAATAGATAAATGAATAAGTGAATGAAATGAAACCCTAACTACTAACTGACCATGGTTTAATACTTTACACAAAACCAAGCTAGAATGTATCATCAAACATGATACAATCATGTGCACAAAAGTATATCACATATACAACTTGCACAATCCAAGTGAGAAAATCCATTTAAAGTGAACCAATACCAGTTAATGCAAAGTAATATATCAAATATATAATTATACATTAAATCATTAAATCAACACTTGATTCAATGATCCGGTCATGTCGTATATAACCGGCTAGTATTCCAATGTATCGGCTTATCGAATCAATCCTTGATTCGACAACTAGGTTATATCGCATATAACCAATCGATACATTCATCGCGAGAATGAAATACGGTATCACATACACGCATTATTCTCGGTCCCGCACATATCTCATATGCGCTCCTATTTCGTTTCGCTTGAGCCAGGAAACCTCTGTGTAGGACTCTAAAGACTCGTCAATACGCCGACAGCAGGTGATGATCATATCAAACACCCACAAGCCGCAAGCGGTCTGCTAAACGTAATGGCCACCCGGGTATTGAGCGATCAGAAGATCGACGAGCAAGCCCGCTCACACTCCTGTGAATCCAACCAGTAACACTTACCGTACAGTCCGGTCTGTTCGTCTGATATGTCGCATATCTCGCCTAGGGGTGGTAAACGTCAGACCCCAATATCTCGATAAGTCATGCCGACGTGAAGTCCATGACATGTGTGAAACTACTGATAACACTTACCAGTAGGTCACTGCAACCCTGGCCAGGGATTTCCTGTTATGGCCAGTCGATCATAGCGCAATATCAACCCCCAATACCGGGAGAGACGAATCCCCTCCTATCGCTCATTGCCTCCATGTGAATCGGGACTGTACCCAAAAACCACCTGTTTGCACGACTCAGTAGAGCCGTGGTAGGGTGGAAATCAAAGCACAGTGGGAGACACACAAGACTCTATGACGATCTCGGGTCAACAGACTAAGCTGTACCAGTGTCACCAGAGAACTGCCATCTGACGTGAGGTATAATACCATCTGGGAGTTCTCGGCGAGTCCGTTCAGTGTACCCAGTCTCCACTGAGCACCCGCATACCATCTCCGATGTCAAACACCAATGGATATGGGATCATCCATCGCCCATCGCATGGGTCGAGAAGATATATGCTAGTCTACTCTGGAATATCGATGCCCCGTCTCGATATTCCCTCGACTAGGAACATTGAAGGATGTACTCATGGACTATCCAGGCCCCACTAGTATGATCTGCATCATAGTCCTGGAAGTCGAGTACACATCCTAAGGGCTTTATCAACATGTAACAGAGAGACAGAAAGTATACACGTTAAGATAAAGAGCAACCAGATAGCGTACTATCATGTCGAGCAAGAAAGTCCTACCTATATATGTCCCAGCATCCATTACAATATACATCCAATGTACCGTAATGGCCTCTAGGGCATACATATAACTAATAATCTCCCACTTGCACTTGGGCCATCTGTAGCAGTGGTTGCAGTATCACATACTCAACCATCCCCTAAAAGTCTCTCTTTGGGAAAAGGCCTTTGTGAGTGGATCCGCCGTGTTGTCCTCTGTGTCTACTCTCCTAATCTTGATCACCCTGGAGATCAACTATCTCCATGATCAGGTGATGCTGCCTCAGATTATGTCTGGGTCACTGATGGGACCTGGGTTCCAGGGCCAAAACCACACTTCCATTGTCACACAATGGTAGGAACCTAGTTCATCCTATGAACCAATATATATACCCAAACTGCCTCTTTGGTAGTGTCTTTAATAGCGATGTTACCAGCCTTTATCGTCTAGTTTGCTACGGTATCTAGCTTGGAACACTTCCAACATACCGTCCCTTTACTGAGGGTAAAGACAATGCCTGTGACTGACATTCAGTCGTCTTTATCACCCTGGAACACTTCCAGTGAGTCTCCCCAGGATCAACTGATACTATCTCACTATTGCTAGTGAGAATCGTAAAATCTATTTAGATCTATCTCATAGATCCAAATCCCAGGATTTAGGAGGTATCACTTTGATCCTTTATGGAGAATCTATGTGATAAGAGGAGATCGACCGATCGTAGCATAGGAAATTCCTTTCCTATCAAGAGTATGTTGTCCACGTACAATACGAGGATGACCACTTCACTCTCTACTACCGTTTTGTGTATACTGTTAGTTATATGTATGCCCTAGAGGCCATTACTATACATAGGATGTATATTGTAGTGGATGCTGGGACATATATAGGGAGGACTTTCTTGCTCGACATGATAGTATGCTATCTGGTTGATCTTTACCTTAACGTGTATACTGATTGTCTCTCTGTTACATGTTGGTAAAGCCCTTAGGATGTGTGCTTGACTACCTGGACTATGATGCGGATCATACTAGTGAGGACATGGTAGTCCATAAGTACATCCTTGAAAGTCCCTAGTCGTGGGTGTATCGAGACGGGGCATCGATATACCAGAGTAGACTGGCGTATACCTTCTCGACCCATACAGATGGGCGATGGATGATCCCATATCCATCGGTGTTTGACATCAGAGGAGATATACGGGTGCTCAGTAGAGACTGGGTACACTGGACGGACTCGCCGAGAACTCCCAGATGGTATTATACCTCACGTCAGATGGCAGTTCTCTGGTGACACTGGTACAGAGTAGTCTGTTGACCCGAGATCGTCATAGAGTCTTGTGTGGTTCCCACTGTGCTTTGATTTCCATCTTACCACGTCCAAGAGGGCGTGCAAAACGGTGGTTTTTGGGTACAGTCCCGAGTCACATGGAGGCAATGAGCGATAGGAGGGGATTCGTCTCTCCCGGTATAGGGGGTTGATGTTGCGCTGTGTTCGATTGGCTATAACAGGAAGTCCCTGGCCAGGGCTGCTCAGAGAATTGCTGGTAAGTGTTACCAGTAGTTTCTCGACCCGTTATGAGCCTCATATCGACACGACTTATCGAGCTATTGGGGTCTGACGTTTACCACCCCTAGGCGAGATATGCTACATATCAGACGATCAGACCGGACTGTACGGTAGTGTTACTGGTCAGATTCACTGGAGTATGAGCGGGCTTGCTCGTCGATCTTCAGATCGCTCAATACCCGAGTGGCCGTTACGTTTAGCAGACCGCTTGCGGCTTGTGGGTGTTTGATATGATCATCATCCGCTGCCGGAGTATTGACGAGTCTTTAGAGTCCTACACAGAGGTTTCCTGGCTCAAGCGAAACGAAATAGGAGCGCATATGAGATATGTGCGGGACCGAGAATAATGCGAGTATGTGATACCGTATTCCATTCTCGCGATGAATGTATCGAATGGTTGTATGCGATATAACCTAGTTATCGATTCAAGCGTTGATTCGATAAGCCGATACATTGTATACTAGTCGGTTGTGTGCGACATGACCGGATCATTGAATCAAGTGTTGATTTAATGATTTAATGTATAATTATATATTTGATATATTACTTTGCATTAACTAGTATTGGTTCACTTTAAATGGATTTTCTCACTCGGGTGTGCGCATTAAATATGCGATATGATTTTGTGCATTTGATTGTATCATTTTTGATGATACATGATTACTTGGTTAAGTGCAAAGAATTAAACCATGGTTAAAAGAATGGTTAGGGTTTCATTTCCTTTATTTATTCATTTATTTATTTGTTTATTCATTTTGGAAAAGAGGAGAAAAGAATGGTGGCTTATTTTGGAGTTTAGTTGAAGCTTCATGAATCTTTGATCAAGTCAACCATTCTTATCTCATCCTTAACCCTAACCATTCCCACTAACCATGATTCATTCTCTACACTTAACTCTAGTTAACATTATGATAAGTTTTGATTTTTCTATTGTTTTTAATTAACTTATCATAATATTCTTCTTCATCTTCTTCATTCTTCAAGTGAAGAAAACCAAGCTCCATCAATGGTGATTGTTGGAAAAGAGTGAGAAATCCAAAACTAAAGTCTACCCACTTCCTATTTCTTCATCCTCTACCTCTTGCCAAGTAGTAGAGTGTGTTTACTTCACAAGTTTCTTGACTTGGTGAAGTTGTGAGCTTGATCTAGCGATGCCTCGACGTAGATCATCTTCGGCATGGACATCGACGACCTAGCTCCCTTTTTCTCCGACGAAGCCGACTCTAGAGCCCGGATTTGATTTGGACAGCGGAGAGGACCTCGTTGCGGAGCTATAGAGGTGGAGCACCGGATCTACAAAGGTTGTATTTCCGTTAAACTTTTAGTTAAGTGTTAACTAGTTAGTTTTTCGCCTAGACATCTAGCCGACGATCCGTAGTTTATGGTTTGTAGGCACCGTAAAATTTTAATATGGCATGTTCGATGCCATGTGAGACCTCCTTGGGGTGCCTAGGAACCCTACAGTGGTATCAGAGCCTAGCTAGAGCCTTAGGCGAAGTCTAGACGGAATTTGAAGTCCGAACGAACCCGAAACCCCGAATCAAACATGCTCTCTGTCCAATTTTTAAAATCTGGTCTTTTTCCATATTAAAAATATGCAGATAAATCAGCAGGATAATATAAGAAATACTGTGAAATTCGATGCAGTAAATCAATCAAAGTGCCGCGGATCCGCGGCACGAGCTTGGCTCGTGCGGCGGATGCGCGGCGACTTTGTCGTTTTGTGAATTTTAAATTTCACAGTAATTCTAAATTTTCAGTGTTGAGTTCTCTGGATGTTTTTAAATTTTATTCAAGAGTTGAATTTTCTGCAGTTGTTTTGGGGATTCGGTATTTCGATCGGATTATCAAATTTCGTCTTTTGTGTTTTTCCGGATAAATCTTAGAATATGTTAAAAAGTTCGACCGGATATAAATACCCAATTTTTCCCCTGTCGGGAAATTTTCAAGTGTTGGATTTTTCCGTAGTTTAACGACGTTCTAAGTAGTGCAAGTAACGCGATGGTCCCTCTAGAAGACAATAAACCTTAACTCGATTATGTGACCGTCTTGAACTGCCCTTTGAACCTTCGGGTTTGGGGCAGTACGGCGTGCCACATGTGAGGCGTTGGCTTGACCCTTCTACGGCTGGACCGTTGGTACTGAGGTACGAACGGAATGTTGTTAGACTTATTTCATATGTTTAGCAGTATCGGGAAAACTTGGGTGTTCGATTGTTCGATCGGAAAGTTTGAAATTTTCTGTTTATCCGGAATGGGATACAATAATTGGAATTCACAAAAAGTTATGTGATAACTGAATGAATGTTATAAACATAGCAGTTTAGTCTCACTTGATCGGTTGCCACGGAATTTTGATGTGATCAAAAGTCCGTCGCAATCACGTAGCGTACGCGGATACTCGCCGGGTAAACTTAATAGACAGCCTCACTCCATAGCCCCGACCAAGTGACTGTAGGAGAACCCCGTCGTCGAAAGCATCCATACGGGTGCTCGCGCTAGCGGTGTTCCGCCTTGGTGCACTTTGTCGATGGTATCGGGGGTGCGGCCGTCTACAGAAGTTTGCGACGAGCATTCGATCAGGATGTCGGGAATCCTGTTGAATTGCCCGACTTGATATTGAAAAGAGTTTTCGATTTTGAGACTAAAATACGGGGTTTATAATTGTTAGGCATGCGATGTCTAAGAAATTCATTTGGTCAGGCATGCGATGTCTGAGAAGGTTGCGGATTCCAACTGTTGTAGTTTTACACTTTCTTTTCTGTGACCGTAAGTGTAATATGTGATATCGCCGGTTTCGTTGCTATATGTCAACGACAATTAGGATACGCATGTTTACTTACGTTGATGACATGTGATGTTATGTGTTGCTGGATATGTTATATTGGATCGTCGTGTTTGAATAGCCGGGGGTTTTTATGTGAGATGAGTGTTTTTCATTTTCATTCATGTAAAAACTTGTATGTAATATTCTTTTATTGGGGCGCTTCCAGGTTGCGGAAGTTGTCACCTCTTGTATATTATTTACTTTTCTGCACTAGGATAGACCCAAGGAGGAGGGCACAAGTAATCGGGTTCTGGAGTCCAGTGGGAGACCAACTCGAGGAGTCGAGTCCGGGTCTCCTAACTCTAGAATTGGCAGGGTTGCTTGCCGCTCTCGTAGGGGTCTAGGGGTGTGGGTTTGGCTATTCATCACGACCGTGGAATCCGTGTTTTATACTGGCTCGTATTGAAAACACGGACGTCCTAGTATATCCAATATTTCATATGATTCTTCTGCTGCGATATCTGTGATGTGATCATGTGATGTTCTATGATAGATACAGTATATAGTATATATGATATATTATATAGACGTTACTTATATTTTACACCCGTGCTAGCCTTGCCCTGCTCTGCCGTTAGTTACCTAACCTAACGGTGCACGAGGGGACATCGAGGCGAATGCGGATGGCATAAGTGTACGTCGTATTTATCTGTGATGTTTAGGTATTTAAATGATGGGACTTCATTAATGTGATTAATGAAATAAAAGAAACCTAAGATGTTGTAGAATCGAATTTCAAAATTAAAACAGGTAGCTACAGTTCTTGCTATGCATAGCGGTATATGTGATATATCCTGCACCTTATTCGATGAGGAAAGGACCGAGATCCCTTCACCGGGAGTGACTCCTTTAGCAATAACTGGCAGATGCTACACACTCGGTTTGTCTTTTGATTGCTTTTAAGTGTTTTTGCTTTGCACAGCGATATATATGATATATCCCGCACCTCATTCGACGAGGAAAGGACCGACGATCCCTTCACCGGGAGTGACTCCTTTAGCAAAACTAGAAAAGCCTCAAAAACACTCCATTTCAAAATTCATTCAATCCTACAACGATATCAAGTTCATTACGCAATAGGTTTTCAGAAAAACCTGTCGTAGCCCTCCGTCATTTCAGATAAGTAGTAGTTAGTATTCGTGCTGCGTTTGTTGGCCTTTGTCAAGGCGCAGTGTGCGGTAGCTAACTGGTGCTTACCTGCTTATGCATATGATGCAGATTGAGTTAGGGTAGTCGTGCGACCTTGTTGGCCTTTGTCAAGGGCCGTGCGGGTGGGTTTAATTCAATCAGGAAATGACGGGTTGAACTTGACTAGCATCCTATGGTTTGTTGGCCTTTGTCAAGGTCATAGGAGGTTAGGGGCAAAATATTATCGGGAATTTCAAGTGTTGAAATTTGCAATGAGATTGCATACCTTCTATGAGATAGTTGGATCCCGATACCCGCTGCGAGTAAGAGTTACTCCTGGGAGAGTTTTATACATTACAATTAGCCGATCAAGTAGGTGTCTAGAAAGGTGTTAACGGGGTTACGCCTCTGGGAAAACGAGGTTTACATTAATTAGGTTCGTGCGAAAGCACGGGGGACCTCCCTCAAAGTACCGACACTGGCCTGGCTGAAAGATTGGCGAACTTGTAGTGTGTAATTAATCCCGGCTAGTCTTTCCTTTTAGGGTTTGAAGGAAGATTTGATAAAAAGCAGTGGGAGCCATCCTGATTAGATAAAATAATAACCAATCTATTCTTGCAAGAGCGCACGCTGAGTGTTTTCTTCTCTCTCTCTCCAGGTAGCGACCATATCACGCCTTAATCAAGATAATAATACGGAATATTGACCGAACCCGCTTGTTATACTGAACTGGGGAACGTTGGTCCCGCTCCAACTTATAATTGTTATAAGACAGAGCAGGAAATTGGGGATTACCAGAATTCCCGTGCCGCCCAAACGAAGAGAGTGCATGCTGATGCATCATCTTCGGGTGTGTTCGTTACAAAGAACTGTTTCTGTGTATCCTCTACGTCCTGGGTATGTTATACCAGATCAGGATCCCAGATATGTAATCTGTTACATAGGGCTACAGAAAGGTAGAGAACTGAGAACGGGTGATAAGTTTCATGAGGCAGAAAACGGGGCAAGAGTTGCAGCCAAGTCTGTTGGTCACTGTCACCCTGTATTATCAATATATTGATTTTGAACGAATGTTATTAGATACCGAACCTGATATACAAAATCATATCAGTCTCTTTATCAGTAAAGAAATGATAAAATTTTGTATTGTTGGATAATGTTTTGAACATTTCCTATATCAAAAGTTGATCGTATCAGGCACGTTATCTAAAAGCGTTGATGTTCTAAATCAAATTACAGTTCTTAGTATATGGAACACACACAAGAGGAAGAGTTCAGAAATGAACGAATCCTTCTTGAGGTATTGTAGACTAGGTTAGATCAATGCGACCCGACTGGCTAGAGTTACATAAAGATGCATATTTAAATTAGTTTGAATTTACATCTTGTGAAACTCGCCAGTCATGTCACAAAGATAACATGACCATAGCTCTGTTTATTGGAAACAGAGAAAGAGTTAGTGAACTCTTGGGATGATACATGATGATGTATGTAGGTCCCCAGTCTACACATGCCAGGACCGGTTCTTTATACTTCATTACGTTCTCTGATAATCTCTCAAGATTCAGACATATGTTCCTGTTGAAACACAAGTCCGAACCTTTTGAGATATTCACAGAATATAAGTTAGAAGTAGAGAACCAGAATACGGGTAAAAGTATTATGTCCTTTGATGAGATCAAGGAGGAGAATACTTGAGCACGAAAATCCTGGACTATTCTAAAGGAGAATGAGATTCTCTCTCAGCATTACTCCTCCGCATACACCATAGCACGATGGTATATCGGGGTGGAGCAATCACACCCTATATGATAAGGTGTGCTCTATGATGAGTACTACTGAGTTACCTATTTCCTTTTTGGAAGTTATGCACTTGAGAAGCTGCATACCTATTGAATAGGGTTCCAATCAAATCAATTGCCTACCATTTCATATGTGATATGGAAAGGGAAGAGCCCATATCTTAAGATAGTTAAGATTTGGGGTTGTCCGGCCTATGTCTAAAAGCAAAATCCGGACAAGGTCGAGGCAAGATCTGTTATGTACAACTGGAAAAGTTCCAACTATACAAACAACAAAAGATGATTTGGTAGAACCAAAGGATTCAGTAGATACCAACGAACCTCAGCCTCTCCGCCGATCTAGTAGGGTTCCTCACCCACCTGAGAGATACTTCGGTTTCTCTATGACAGTGGGAGCGAGGATTGCATCATGAGATGATGACCCAACTAGTTTCGAGCTGGCCATCAGGAGTAAGACTCTATAAGAATGGCTGGATGCTTAGTGATCTGAGATGGAATCCTTATACACCAACAAAGTATGGACTTTGGTTGCTATATCTGAAGGGTTAAATCCCCATCAGGAGCAAGTAAATCTTGAGAAGATTACTTGGTGTACATGGAAAAGTTGAGACTTTCAAAGCTAGACTTGTTAAAGGTTTTCGTCATCGACCAGGCATGGATAATGATGAAACCTTTTCCAATATCTATGCTTAAGTCCATCCAGATACTACTTGCCACGGCTACATACCATGACTACGATCTCTGGTGGTTGGGTGTCTTGACTGCTTTTCTAAATGATGATTTGGAAGAGAGCGTCTATAAGTACACAGCCAGAGGGCCTCGTAGACAGTGGGAGCAGCGGAAACGTGTGCAAGATGCTTTATAGGATAAAGCAGGCATCGCGGAGTTGGAACATCTGTTTTGATGGATTAGTCAAAGAAGTTGACATCATCAAAATGGTAGATGAACCTTGTATAAACAAGAAGGTAGTAGGGAGTATGGTGACGATCCTCGTAGAGTACGTGGATGACATACTCTTGATAGGGAAGGAGTTTCTTATGCTACGCTCGATCAATCTCCGCTTATCACAAAGATTCTCCATATAGGATTAAAGTGATACCTACTAACTCCTGGATTTTGGATCTATGAGATAGATCTAAATGGATGTTAGGATTCTTACTTGTCGAAGTGAGATGGTATCACATGATCCTGGGGAGAATCGCTGGAAGGGTTCCAGGGTGATAAAGACGACTGAGTGTCAGTCACAGGCATTGTCTTAACCCTCAGTAAAGGGACGGTATATTGGAAGAGTTCCAAGATAGATACCGTGACATACTAGACGATAAAGGCAGGATACATCCCTACTTAAGATGCTACCAAAGAGGCTGTTTGGGTGTATATTAGTTCATAAGATGAACTTTGTTCCTCCCATTGTGTGACAATGGAGTTGTGGCTTATGCCAAGGAACGCCGGTCCCATCAGTGATCCAGACATATTCTAAGGCAGCATCACCTGATCATGGAGATGGTTGATCTCCAGGGAGATCGAGGTTTAGAGAGTAGACTCAGAGGAAAACACAGTGGATCCACTCACAAAGGCCTGTTCCCAGAGAGAGACACTTTTATGGGATGGTTGAGTATGAGATACTGCAACCACTGCTATCAGATGGCCCTAGTGCAAGTGGGAGATTGTTAGTTATATGTATGCCCTAGAGGCCATTACTATACATAGGATGTATATTGTAGTGGATGCTGGGACATATATAGGGAAGACATTCTTGCTCGACATGATAGTATGCTATCTGGTTGATCTTTACCTTAACGTGTATACTGATTGTCTCTCTGTTACATGTTGGTAAAGCCCTTAGGATGTGTGCTTGACTACCTGGACTATGATGCGGATCATACTAGTGGGGACATGGTAGTCCATAAGTACATCCTTGAAAGTCCCTAGTCGTGGGTGTATCGAGACGTGGCATCGATATACCAGAGTAGACTGGCGTATACCTTCTCGACCCATACAGATGGGCGATGGATGATCCCATATCCATCGGTGTTTGACATCAGAGGAGATATACGGGTGCTCAGTAGAGACTGGGTACACTGGACGGACTCGCCGAGAACTCCCAGATGGTATTATACCTCACGTCAGATGGCAGTTCTCTGGTGACACTGGTACAGAGTAGTCTGTTGACCCGAGATCGTCATAGAGTCTTGTGTGGTTCCCACTGTGCTTTGATTTCCATCTTACCACGTCCAAGAGGGCGTGCAAAACGGTGGTTTTTGGGTACAGTCCCGAGTCACATGGAGGCAATGAGCGATAGGAGGGGATTCGTCTCTCCCGGTATAGGGGGTTGATGTTGCGCTGTGTTCGATTGGCTATAACAGGAAGTCCCTGGCCAGGGCTGCTCAGAGAATTGCTGGTAAGTGTTACCAGTAGTTTCTCGACCCGTTATGAGTCTCATATCGACACGACTTATCGAGCTATTGGGGTCTGACGTTTACCACCCCTAGGCGAGATATGCGACATATCAGACGATCAGACCGGACTGTACGGTAGTGTTACTGGTCGGATTCACTGGAGTATGAGCGGGCTTGCTCGTCGATCTTCAGATCGCTCAATACCCGAGTGGCCGTTACGTTTATCAGACCGCTTGCGGCTTGTGGGTGTTTGATATGATCATCATCCGCTGCCGGAGTATTGACGAGTCTTTAGAGTCCTACACAGAGGTTTCCTGGCTCAAGCGAAATGAAATAGGAGCGCATATGAGATATGTGCGGGACCGAGAATAATGCGAGTATGTGATACCGTATTCCATTCTCGCGATGAATGTATCGAATGGTTGTATGCGATATAACCTAGTTATCGATTCAAGCGTTGATTCGATAAGCCGATACATTGTATACTAGTCGGTTGTGTGCGACATGACCGGATCATTGAATCAAGTGTTGATTTAACGATTTAATGTATAATTATATATTTGATATATTACTTTGCATTAACTAGTATTGGTTCACTTTAAATGGATTTTCTCACTCGGGTGTGCGCATTACATATGCGATATGATTTTGTGCATTTGATTGTATCATGTTTGATGATACATGATTACTTGGTTAAGTGCAAAGAATTAAACCATGGTTAAAAGAATGGTTAGGGTTTCATTTCCTTTATTTATTCATTTATTTATTTGTTTATTCATTTTGGAAAAGAGGAGAAAAGAATGGTGGCTTATTTTGGAGTTTAGTTGAAGCTTCATGAATCTTTGATCAAGTCAACCATTCTTATCTCATCCTTAACCCTAACCATTCCCACTAACCATGATTCATTCTCTATACTTAACTCTAGTTAACATTATGATAAGTTTTGATTTTTCTATTGTTTTTAATTAACTTATCATAATATTCTTCTTCATCTTCTTCATTCTTCAAGTGAAGAAAACCAAGCTCCATCAATGGTGATTGTTGGAAAAGAGTGAGAAATCCAAAACTAAAGTCTACCCACTTCCTATTTCTTCATCCTCTACCTCTTGCCAAGTAGTAGAGTGTGTTTACTTCACAAGTTTCTTGACTTGGTGAAGTTGTGAGCTTGATCTAGCGATGCCTCGACGTAGATCATCTTCGGCATGGACATCGACGACCTAGCTCCCTTTTTCTCCGACGAAGCCGACTCTAGAGCCCGGATTTGATTTGGACAGCGGAGAGGACCTCGTTGCGGAGCTATGGAGGTGGAGCACCGGATCTACAAAGGTTGTATTTCCGTTAAACTTTTAGTTAAGTGTTAACTAGTTAGTTTTTCGCCTAGACATCTAGCCGACGATCCGTAGTTTAGGGTTTGTAGGCACCGTAAAATTTTAATATGGCATGTTCGATGCCATGTGAGACCTCCTTGGGGTGCCTAGGAACCCTATATATACAAGGTTCATCTACCATTTTGATGATGTCAAATTGTTTGACTAACTCATCAAAACAGATGTTCCAACTCCGCGATGCCTGCTTCATCACATAAAACATCTTGCACACGTTTCCGCTGCTCCCACTATTTACGTAGCCCTCTGGCTGTGTTCTTATAGACGTTCTCTTCTAAATCATTATTTAGAAAAGTAGTCATGGCACCCAACCACCAGATATCGTAGTCATGGTATGTAGCCATGGCAAGTAGGTTCTGGATAGACTTAAGCATAGTCCCTGGAAAAGGTTTCATCATTATTCGTGCCTGGTCGATGACGAAAACCTTTAACAAGTCTAGCTTTGAAAGTCTCAACTTGTCCATCTACACCAAGTAATCTTCTCAAGATATACTTGCTCCTGATGGGGATTTAACCCTTCAGATATCGCAACCAAAGTCCATACTTTGTTGGTGTATATGGATTCCATCTTAGATGGCTAAGCATCCAGCCATTCTTACAGAGTCCCGACTCTTGATGGCCTGCTCGAATCTAGTTGGGTCATCATCTCATGATGCAATCCTTGCTCCCACTGTCATCGAGAAACCGAAGTATCTCTTAAGCAGGTGAGGAACCCTGCTAGATCGGCGGAGAGGCTGAGGTTCATCGGGAACTATTGAATTCTTTGGTTCTGTCAAATCATTAGCAGTTTTGTACAGCTGGAACCTTTCCAGTTCTACAGAACTGATCTTGCCTCGATCTTGTCCGGATTTTTCTTTTGACATAGGCCGGACAATCCCAAATCTTAACTTACTTAAGAGATAGGCTCTTCCCATACCATATCTCATATGGAATGGTAGGCAGTGATCTCATTCGAACCTAATTCAATAGGTACGCAGCTTCTCAAGCGCATAACCCTAAAAGGAAATAGGTAACTCAGTAATACTCATCATAGAGCACACCATATCTAATATTGTGCGATTGCTCCGCCCTGATACACCGTTGTGCTGTGGTGTATTCAGAGGAGTAATACGGAGAGAGAATCTCATTTTCTTTTAGAATAGTCCAGGAATGCCATGCACAAGTATTCTCCTCCCTGATTTTATCATAGGACATAATACTTATACCCGGTTGTTGGTTCTCTACTTCTAACTTATATTCTGTGAATATCTCAAAAGGTTCGGACATGTGTTTCAACAGGAACATATGTCAGAATCTTGAGAGATCATCAGAGAACGTAATGAAGTATAAAGAACCAGTCCTGGCATGTGTAGACAGGAGACCTTACATACATCATAATGTATCAGTCCCAAGAGTTAACTAACTCTTTCTCTGTTTCCAACAAACAGAGCTATGGTTATTTTATCTTTGTGACATGACTGGCAAGTTTCACAAGATGTAAATTCAAACTGATTTAAATATGCATCTAAAATGTAACTTCAGCCAGTCGGGTCGCATTGATATGACCTAGTCTACAATGCCTCAAGAATGATTCGTTCATTTCTGAACTCTTCCTCTTGTGTGTGTTCTGCATACTAGCAACTGTAGTTTGATTTAGAACGTCAATGCTTTTAGATAACGTGCCTGAACCGATCAACTTTTGATATAGGAAATGTTCAAAACATTATCCATCAATACAAAATTTTATCATTTCTTTACTAATAAAGAGACTGATATGATTTTGTATATCAGGTTCGGTATCTAATAGCATTTGTTCAGAATTAATGTATTGGTAATACAGGGTGACAGTGACCAACAGACTTGGCTGCAACACTTGCCCCGTTTTCTGCCTCATGAAACTTATCACCCGTTCTCGGTTTTTCTACCTTTTTGTAGCCCTATTTAACAGATTACATATCTGGGATCCTGATCCGGTATCAGATACCTAGGATGCAGAGGATACTGAGAAACAATTCTGTATAATGAACACACCCGAAGGAGATGCATCATATGCACTTTCTTCGTTTGGGCGGCATAGGAATTCTGGTATTCCCCTATTTCCTGCTCTGTCTTATAACAATTATAAGTTGGAGCGGGACCAACGTTCCCCAGCTCAGTATAACAAGCGGGTTCGGTCAATACATCCATTTTATTATCTTGATTAAGGCGTGATATGGTCGCTACCAGGAGAGAGAGAGAAGAAAACACTCAACGTGCACTCTTGCAAGATTAGATTGGTTATGTATTTTATCTAATCAGGATGGCTCCCACTGTTTTTATCAAATCTTCCTTCAAACCCTAAAAGGAAAGACTAGCCGGGATTAATTATACTCTACAAGTTCGCCAATCTTTCAGCCAGGCCAGTGTCGGTACTTTGAGGGAGGTTTCCCGTGCTTTCGCACGGACCTAATTACAGTAAACCTCGTTTCCCCAGAGGCGTAACCCCGTTGACACCTTTCTAGACACCTACTTGATCGGCTAATTGCAAAGTGCAAAACTCTCCCAGGAGTAACAATTACTCGCAGTGGGTATTGGGATCCAACTATCACATAGAAGGTATGCAATCTCATTGCAAATTTCAACACTTGAAACTCCCGATAATGATTTTTACCCCTAGCACTTATGACCTTAACTATGGTCAACAAATCATAAGCACTAGTCAAGTTCTACCCGTCATTTCGTGATTAATTAGACCCACCCACATGACCCTTAACTAAGGTCAACAAAGTCACGCGACTGTCCTAACTAATCGCATCATATGCGGTGTAGGAAGACATCACTTAGCTACCGTACACTGTGCCTTGACTATGGTCAACAAACACAGCACGAATACTAAGTACTCTACTTCCTAAAATGACGGAGGGTTGCGAATGGTTTTTGTGAAAACCTTTAACGCTTTGAACTTGATCTCGTTGCGGAATCAAATGGTTTTTAAATGGAATGTTTTTGAGGCTTTTCTAGTTTTGCTAAAGGGGTCACTCCCGGTGAAGGGATCGTCGGCCCTTTCCTCGTCGAATGAGGTGCGGGATATATCATATATATCACTGTGCAAAGCAGAAACTATAGAAGCAATCATTGTAGCATCTGCCAGTTATTGCTAAAGGAGTCACTCCCGGTGAAGGGATCTCAGTCCTTTCCTCATCGAATAAGGTGCAGGATGTTCTATAATGAACACCGCGATGCAATGCAAGAACTGTAGCTACCTGTTTTATTTAGAAATTCGATTCCACAACATCAATTAGGTTTATTTTCTTTCATTAATCTCATTAATGAATATCCCATCATTTAAATCCACCTAAACATCACAGATAAATATAACGTACGCTTATGCCATCCGCATTCGCCTCGATGTCCCGTCTGCAACGTTAGGTTAGGTAACTAACGCCAGAGCGAGGCAGGGCTAGCGCGGGTGTAAAACATAAGCAACGTCTATATAATATATCATATATACTATACAATATCTGTCACAGAACATCACATGATCACAGATAAATCACAGCAGAAGATACATATGAAATATTGGATATACTAGGACGTCCGTGTTTTCAATACGAGCCGGTATAAAACATGGATTCCACGGTCGTGATGAATAGCCAAACTCACACCCCTAGACCCCTACGAGAGCGACAAGCAACCCTACCAATTCTAGGGTTAGGAGACCCGGACTCGACTCCTCGAGTTGGTCTCCCACTGGACCCCAGAACCCGGTTACTTGTGCTCCCCTCCTTGGGTCTATCCTAGTGCAGAAAAGTAAATAATATACAAATGGTGACAACATCCGCAACCTGGAAGTGCCCCAATAAAAGAATATTACATACAAGTTTTTACATGAATGAAAATGAAAAACACTCATCTCACATAAAAACCCCCCTGCTATTCAAACACGACAATCCAATATAACATATCCAGCAACACATAACATCACATGTCATCAACGTAAGTAAATATGCGCATCCCAATTTTCTTTGACATATAGCAACGAAACCGGTGATATCACATATTACACTTACGGTCACAGAAAAGAAAGTGTAAAACTACAACAGTTGGAATCCGCAACCTCTTTAGACATCGCATGCCTAATCAAATGAAATACTTAGACATCCCATGCCTAACAATTATAAACCCCGCATTTTAGTCTCATTATCGAAAACTCTTTTCAATATCAAGTCGGGCAATTCAACAAGATTCCCGACATCCTGATCGAATGCTCATCGCAACCTTTAGTAGGCGGCCGCACCCCTGATACCGTCGACGAAGTACACCAAGGCGGAACACCGCTACCGCGAGCACCCAAACGGATGCTTTCGGCGACGGGGTTCTCCTACAGTCACTTGGTCGGGGCTATGGGGTGAGGCTGTCTATTAAGTTTACCCGGCGAGTATCCGCGTACGCTACGTGATTGCGACGGACTTTTGATCACATCAAAACTCCGTGGCAACCGATCAAGCGAGACTAAACTGCTATGTTTATAACATTCATTCCGTTATCTCATAACTACTTGTGAATTCCAATTATTGTATCATATTCCGGATAAATAGAAAATGTTAAACTTTCCGATCGAACAATCGAACACCCAAGTTTTCCCGAAACAGCTCAACACATGAAATAAGTCTAACAACATTCAGTTCGTGCCTCAGTACCAACGGTCCAGCCGTAGAAGGGTCAAGCCAATGCCTCACATGTGGCACGCCGTACTGCCCCAAACCTGAAGGTTCAAAGGGAAGTTCAAGACGGTCACATAATCGAGTTAAGGTTTGTTGTCTTCTAGACGGACCATCGCGTTACTTGCACTACTTAGAACGTCGTTAAACTACGGAAAAATCCAACACTTGGAAATTTCCCGACAGGGGAAAAATTGGGTATTTATATCCGGTCGAACTTTTTAACATATTCTAAAAATATCCGGAAATACACACAGACAAAATTAGACAATCCGATCGATACACCGAATCCCCAAAACAACCCAGAATATTCAACTCTTAAAAAAAATTAAAATTCCCAAGAAAACCAGCACTGCAAACTAAGAATTACGGTGCAAAATTCGATGCACAAAAAGACAAAATGGCCGCGGAACCGCCGCATGAGCATGCTCATGCCGCGGATCCGCGGCGCCTTTTAGGAATTAGGCCATCGAATTTTCCAGTAACCCTTACAATCCCCTGCTGATTTTTCTGCATATTTTTAATTTCGAAAAAGACCAGATTTCAGAAATTGTCCAGAGAGCATTTTAGGGTTTTGGTTTTGGTTCGATCGGACTTCTAATTCCGTCTACGCATCGCCTAAGGCTCTAGCTAGGCTCTGATACCACTGTAGGGTTCCTAGGCACACTAATGAAGTCTCACAAGTGATCAAGCATGGCTAATTCAAATTTTACAAGTGCCTACAAACCCTAATACGGATCGTTAACTAGATATATAGGCGATGCAAGCATGTAAACGAATAAAATGCTAAAGGAAAGTGGCTACAACCTTTGTAGATCCGGTTCTCCACCTCCATGGCTCCGTGATGAAGTCTCCTCGCTGTACAAATCGGATCTTAGGCTCTAGCGTCGGTTTCATCGGAGAAAAAGCGGGCTAGGTCATCGACGACGATGCCGAAGATGATCTACGTCGAGGCATCGCTAGATCAAGCTCCAACTTCACCAAGTCAAGAAAACTTGTGAAGGAAACACCCTATACTACTTGGCAAGAGGTAGAGGATGAAGAAATAGGAAGTGGGTAGACTTTAGATTTGGATTTCTCACACTTTTTCATCAATCACCATTAATGTAGCAAGCTTCTTTTTATGGAAGAAGAAGATGAAGAAGAAGAAGAAGATATGATAAGTTCTTTTAAAAGGAAAATAAAAAGAATACTTATCATGACTTCAACCATGGTTTAGTGTAGAGATTTAACTAAGGTTAGATGAGTGGTTAGGGTTAGAGAAGAGACAAGAATGGTGGACTTGTTCAAAGCTTCAAGAAGCTTCAAAGAAAAAACAAAACTAGCAACCATTCTTTTCTCTTTATCTTTTCAAATGAAATAAATAAAATAAATAAATAGATAAATGAATAAGTGAATGAAATGAAACCCTAACCACTAACTGACCATGGTTTAATACTTTACACAAAACCAAGCTAGAATGTATCATCAAACATGATACAATCATGTGCACAAAAGTATATCACATATACAACTTGCACAATCCAAGTGAGAAAATCCATTTAAAGTGAACCAATACCAGTTAATGCAAAATAATATATCAAATATATAATTATACATTAAATCATTAAATCAACACTTGATTCAATGATCTGGTCATGTCGCATATAACCGGCTAGTATCCAATGTATCGGCTTATCGAATCAATCCTTGATTCGACAACTAGGTTATATCGCATATAACCAATCGATACATTCATCGCGAGAATGAAATACGGAATCACATACACGCATTATTCTCGGTCCCGCACAAATCTCATATGCGCTCCTATTTCGTTTCGCTTGAGCTAGGAAACCTCTGTGTAGGACTCTAAAGACTCGTCAATACGCCGGCAGCAGGTGATGATCATATCAAACACCCACAAGACGCAAGCGGTCTGCTAAACGTAACGGCCACCCGGGTATTGAGCGATCAGAAGAGTGACGAGCAAGCCCGCTCACACTCCTGTGAATCCAACCAGTAACACTTACCGTACAGTCCGGTCTGTTCGTCTGATATGTCGCATATCTCGCCTAGGGGTGGTAAACGTCAGACCCCAATAGATCGATAAGTCATGCCGACGTGAAGTCCATGACATGTGTGAAACTACTGATAACACTTACCAGTAGGTCACTGCAACCCTGGCCAGGGATTTCCTGTTATGGCCAGTCGAGCATAGCGCAACATCAACCCCCAATACCGGGAGAGACGAATCCCCTCCTATCGCTCATTGCCTCCATGTGAATCGGGACTGTACCCAAAAACCACCTGTTTGCACGACTCAGTAGAGGCATGGTAGGGTGGAAATCAAAGCACAGTGGGAGACACACAAGACTCTATGACGATCTCGGGTCAACAGACTAAGCTGTACCAGTGTCACCAGAGAACTGCCATCTGACGTGAGGTATAATACCATCTGGGAGTTCTCGACGAGTCCGTTCAGTGTACCCAGTCTCCACTGAGCACCCGCATACCATCTCCGATGTCAAACACCAATGGATATGGGATCATCCATCGCCCATCGCATGGGTCGAGAAGATATACGCTAGTCTACTCTAGAATATCGATGCCCCGTCTCGATATTCCCTCGACTAGGAACATTGAAGGATGTACTCATGGACTATCCAGGCCCCACTAGTATGATCTGCATCACAGTCCTGGAAGTCGAGTACACATCCTAAGGGCTTTATCAACATGTAACAGAGAGACAGAAAGTATACACGTTAAGATAAAGAGCAACCAGATAGCGTACTATCATGTCGAGCAAGAAAGTCCTACCTATATATGTCCCAGCATCCATTACAATATACATCCAATGTACAGTAATGGCCTCTAGGGCATACATATAACTAACACAAACACCAATGGATATGGGATCATCCATCTCCCATCTATATGGGTCGAGAAGCTACACGCTAGTCTACTCTTGTATATCGATGCCCCGTCTCGATACACCCTCGACTAGGGACTTTGAAGGATGTACTTATGGACTACTATGTCCCCACTAGTATGATCCGCATCATAGTCCAGGTAGTCAAGTACACATCCTAAGGGCTTTACCAACATATAACAGAGAGACAATCAGTGTACACGTTAAGGTAAAGAGTAACCAGATAGCATACTATCATATCGAGCCAGAAAGTCATCCCTATATATGTCCAAGCATCCACTACAATATACATCCTATGTATAGTAATAGCCTCTAGGGCATACATATAACTAACAGTGTGTTTACTTTAAACTATGATTAGGTCAATGGTTAAGGGTTTGATTTGTTTTATTTATTTTACTTATTCATTTTGGCAAAATATAACATGGTGGCTTTCTTTGTTTGCTACTTGAAGCTTTGAAAAGACTAGCCATTTTGTCTTTTGCCTTTACACTAACCATTTAACTAAACCCTAGTTTATTCTCTACACTTAACCATGGTTGCAATATGATAAGGGTCACTTGATTTTCTATTTTAGTTAATTCATTATTTTCTTTTCTTCTTCTTCATGTTCTTCTTCAAGTGAAGAAAAAGAAAAAGCCCTCTTGAAAAATATCAAGTGATGATTCCAAGTGAGAAATCCAAATCTAAAGTGAACCCACTTCCTATTTCTTCATCCTCTACCACTTGCCAAGTATTATAGGGTGTTTTCTTCATAAGTTTCATGACTTGGTGAAGTTGGAGCTTGACCTTGAGTTGCCTCGACGTAGATCATCTTCGACATCGAAGTCGACGACCTAGCCCGATCATTTCTTCGACGAAACCATTGATAGAGTCCGGGATCCGATGATCGCAGCGGAGGGACATCATCACGGAGCTATGGAGGTGGAGGACCGGATCTACAAAGGTTGTAGCCCCTTTCACTTTCTAGTAACGTTGTTTACTTGTTGTAGTTTCGCCTAAACTCTAGTTAACGATCACATCAGGGTTTCTCGGCACCGGAAAAATTTGAATTTGGCATGGTCGATGCCTTGTGGAACCTCATGGGTGTGCCTAGGAACCCTACAGTGGTATCAGAGCCTAGCTAGAGCCTTAGGCGATGCGTAGACGATGTTAGAAGCCCGATCGAACCCCGAAACCCTAATTCTAAGCCTTCTCTGTACATTTTTCAAAACTGTGCATTTTTCCAAATTAAAAATATGCAGAAAAATCAGCAGGGTATTTTAGGGATTACTGTGCAGCACATGCTCATGATTCTTCTAAAGCGCGGCGGAACCGTGGCACGAGCATTGCTCGTGCGGCGGTTCCGCGGCCAAGTAGTCACATCAGCTTTTTAAAATTGCACAGTAATTCCTATCTGTTAGTGCTGTAGTTTCTGAGATTTTTTAAATTCTACTCAAGAGTTGAGTATTCTGGGTTGTATTGGGAGTTTGAAGATTCGATCGGATTGTCAAACTTTGTCTATGTGTTTTTCCAGGTAATTTTAGAATATGTTAAAAAGTTCGACCAGATATAAATACCCACTTTTTCCCCTGCCGGGAAATTTCCAAGTGTTGGATTTTTCCGTGGTTTAAGAACGTTCTAAGTAGTGCAAGTAACGCGATGGTCCCTCTAGAAGACAACAAACCTTAACTCGATTATGTGACCGTCTTGAACTGCCCTTTGAACCTTGGGGCAGTACGGCATGCCACATGTGAGGCGTTATCTTGACCCTTCTACGGCTGGACCGTTGGTACTGAGGCATGAAGTGAATGTTTTAAACTTATTTCATGTGTTGAGCTGTTTCGGGAAAACTTGGGTGTTTAACTGTTCGATCGGAAAGTTTAACATTTTCTGTTTATCTGGAATGTGATACAATATTTGGAATTCACAAGTAGTTATGTGATAACTAATATGAATGTTATAAATTTAGCGGTTTAGTCTCAAATGATCGGTCGCCACGGAATTTTGATGCGATCAAAAGTCCGTCGCAATCACGTAGCGTACACGGATATTCGCCGATAAACTTAATAGACAGCTACACCCCTTAGCCCCGACCAAGTGACTGTAGGAGAACCCCGTCGCCGAAAGCATCCGTTCGGGTGCTCGCGGCAGCGGTGCTCCGCCTTGGTGCACTTCGTCGACGGTATCAGGGGTGCGGCCGCCTACTAAATTTTGCGACGAGCATTCGATCAGGATATCGGGAATCTTGTTGAATTGCCCGACTTGATATTGAAAAGTGTTTTCGATAATGAGACAAAAATGCGGGGTTTATAATGGTTAGGCATGCGATGTCTAAGGAATTCATTTGATTAGGCATGCGATGTCTATGGAGGTTGCGGATTCCAACTGTTGTAGTTTTACACTTTCTTTTTTGTGACCGTAAGTGTAATATGTGATATCGCCGGTTTCGTTGCTATATGTCAACGACAATTGGGATACGCATGTTTACTTACGTTGATGACATGTGGTGTTATGTGTTGCTGGATATGTTATATTGGATCGTCGTGTTTCAATAGCCGGGTTTTTTTTTATGTGAGATGAGTGTTTTTCATTTTCATTCATGTAAAAACTTGTATGTAATATTCTTTTATTGGGGCACTTCCAGGTTGCGGAAGATGTCACCCATTGTATATTATTTACTTTTCCGCACTAGGACAGACCCAAGGAGGAGGGCATAAGTAATCGGGTTCTGGAGTCCAGTGGGAGACCAACTCGAGGAGTCGAGTCCGGGTCTCCTAACTTTAGAATTGGTAGGGTTGCTTGCCGCTCTCGTAGGGGTCTATGGGTGTGGGTTTGGCTATTCATCGCGACCGTGGAATCTGTGTTTTATACTGGCTCGTATTGAAAACACGGACGTCCTAGTATATCCAATATTTCATATATGTTTCTTCTGCTACGATATCTGTGATGTGATCATGTGATGTTCTGTGATAGATACGGTATATAGTATATATGATATATTATATAGACGTTACTTATGTTTTACACCCGCGCTAGCCCTGCCCCGCTCTGCCGTTAGTTACCTAACCTAACGGTGCAAGACGAGACATCGAGGCGAATGCGGATGGCATAAGCGTACGTCGTATTTATCTGTGATGTTTAGGTGACTTAAATGATGGTACTTCATTAATGTGATTAATGAAAGAAAAGAAACCTAAGATGTTGTGGAATCGAATTTTCAAAAACAGGTAGCTACAGTTCTTTCTTTGCATCGCGGTGTTCCTTGTAGAACATCCTGCACCTTATTCGAGAAGGAAAGGGCCGAGATCCCTTCATCGTGAGTGACCCCTTTAGCAATAACTGGCAGATGCTACACACTCGGTTTGTCTTTTGATTGCTTCTATAGTTTCTGCTTTGCACAGTGATATATATGATATATCCCGCACCTCATTCGATATGGAAAGGGCCGACGATCCCTTCACCGGGAGTGATCCCTTTAGCAAAACTAGAAAAGCCTCAAAAGAACTCCATTTTAAAATCATTTGATTCTACAACGATATCAAGTTCATTACGCAATAGGTTTTCATAAAAACCTGTCGTAGCCCTCCGTCATTTCAGATAATTACTAGTTAGTATTCGTGCTGCGGTAGTTTTGCCTCCGTCAAGGCATAGTGTACGGTAGCTAACTAATGCTTATCTGCTAGCATACGATGCGATTGGATTAGGGTATTCGTACGGCGTTGTTTGGCCTCCGTCAAGTGTCGTGCGGGTGGGTTTAATTCAATCAGGAAATAACGGGTTGAACTTGACTAGCGGACTATGGGTAGTTTGGCTTCCGTCAAGGTCAAAGGACGCTAGGGGAAAAATTATCGGGAATTTCAAGTGTTGAAATTTGCAATGAGATTGCATACCTTCTATGAGATAGTTGGATCCCGATACCCGCTGCGAGTAATTGTTACTCCTGAGAGAGTTTTATACATTACAATTAGTCGATCAAGTAGGTGTCTAGAAAGGTGTCAACGGGGTTACGCCTCTGGGAAAACAAGGTTTACTGTAATTAGGTCCGTGTGAAAGCACGGGGAACCTCCTTCAAAGTACCGACACTGGCCTGGCTGAAAGATTGGCGAACTTCTACTGTTTAACTAATCCTGGCTAGTATTTCCTTTTAGGGTTTGAAGGAAGATTTGATAAAAACAGTGGGAGCCATCCTGATTAGATAAAATAATAACCAATCTGATCTTGCAAGAGCATACGCCGACTGTTTTCTTCTCTCTCTCTCCAGGTAGCGACCATGTCACGCCTTAATCAAGATAATAATACGGATATTGACCGAACCCGCTTGTTATACTGAGCTGGGGAACGTTGGTCCTGCTCCAACTTATAAATGTTATAAGATAGAGCAGGAAATAGGGGATTACCAGATTTCCCGTGCCGCCCAAACGAAGAAAGTGCATGTTGATGCATCATCTTCGGGTGTGTTCATTATAAAGAACAGTTTCTCTGTATCCTCTACGTCCTGGGTATCTGATACCGGATCAGGATTACAGATATGTAATCTGTTACATAGGGCTACAGATAGGTAGAGAACTGAGAACAGGTGATAAGTTTCATGAGACAGAAAACGGGGCAAGTGTTGCAGCCAAGTCTGTTGGTCACTGTCACCCTGTATTATCAGTACATTGATTCTAAACAAATGCTATTAGATACCGAACCTGATATACAAAATCATATATGTCTCTTTATTATTAAAGAAACGATAAAATTTTGTATTGTTGGATAATGTTTTGAACATTTCCTATATCAAAAGTTGATCGGTTCATGCACGTTATCTAAAAGCATTGATGTTCTAAATCAAACTACAGTTCTTTAGTATATGGAACACACATAAGTGGAAGAGTTCAGAAATGAACGGATCCTTCTTGAGGTATTGTAGACTAGGTCATATCAATGCGACCCGACTAGCTAAGTTGCACAAAGATGCTTATTTAAATCTGTTTGACTTTACATCTTGTGAAAACTTGCCGGTCATGTCACAAAGATAAGATGACCAAAGCTCTGTTTATTGGATGCAGAGAAAGTGTTAATGAACTCTTGGGATGATACATATTGACGTATGTAGGTCCCCTATCTACACATGCCAAGATCGGTTCTTTATACTTCACTACATTCTCTGATAATCTCTCAAGATTCAGACATATGTTCCTGTTGAAACACAAGTCCGAACCTTTTGAGATATTCATAGAATATAAGTTAGAAGTAGAGAACCAAAATAAGGGTATAAGTATTATGTCCTATGATGAGATCAGGGAGGAGAATACTTGTGCCTGGAATTCGTGGACTATTCTAAAGGAGAATGAGATTCTCTCTCAGCATTACTCCTCCGAATACACCACAGCACAACGTTATATCGGGGCGGAGCAATCACACCCTATATGTTATGGTGCGCTCTATGATGAGTACTACCGAGTTTCCTATTTCCTTTTGGAAGCTATGCACTTATGAAGTTGCATACCTATTGAATAGGGTTCTAATCAAATCAGTTGCCTACCGCTTCATATGTGATATGGAAAGGGAAGAGCCCATATCTTAAGTTGGTTAAGATTTGGGGTTGTCCGGGCTTTGTCTAAAAGCATGATCCGGACAAGCTCGAGGCAAGGTCTGTTATGTACAACTGGAAAGGTTCCAGCTATACAAACTACAGCTGATGATTTGGCAGAACTAAAGGATTCAATAGCAACCAACGAACCTCAGCCTCTCCGCCGATCTAGTAGGTTTCCTCACCCACCTGAGAGATACTTTGGTTTCTTTATGACAGTGGGAGCGAGGATTGCATCATGAGATGATGACCCAACTAGTTTCGAGCTGGCCATCAAGAGTGGGACTCTGTAAGAATGGCTGGATGTTTATCGATCCGAGATGGAATCCTTATACACCAACAAAGTATGGACTTTCGTTGCTTTATCTGAAGGGTTAAATCCCCATCAGGAGCAAGTATATCTTGAGAAGATTGCTTGGTGTACATGGAAAAGTTGAGACTTTCAAAGCTAGACTTGTTAAAAGTTTGCATCATTGACCAGGTATGGATTATGATGAAACCTTTTCCAAGTAGCTATGCTTAAGTCCATCCAGATCCTACTTGCCACGGCTACATACCATGACTACGATATCTGGCTGTTGGGTGTCATGACTGCTTTTCTAAATACTAATTTAGAAGAGAACGTCTATAAGTACACAGCCAGAGGGCTTCGTAAATAGTGGGAGCAGCGGAAACATGTGCAAGATGTTTTATGTGATGAAGCAGGCATCGCGGAGTTGGAACATCTGTTTTGATGAGTTAGTCAAACAGTTTGACATCATCAAAATGGTAGATGAACCTTGTATATACAAAAAGGTAGTAGGGAGTATGGTAGTGATCCTCGTAGAGAACGTGGATGACATACTCTTGATAGGGAAGGAGTTTCCTATGCTACGCTCGGTCAATCTCCGCTTATCACAATGATTCTCCATATAGGGTCATAGTGATACCTCCTAAATCCTGGGTTTTGGATCTATGAGATAAATCTAATTGGATGTTAGGATACCCACTAGTTGTAGTGAGATGGTATCAGTTGATCCTGGGGAGAATCACTGGAAAGGTTCCAGGGTGATAAGGACGACTGAAAGTCAGTCACAGGCATTGTCTTTACCCTCAGTGAAGGGACGGTATGTTGGAAGAGTTTCAAGATACCGTGGCATACTAGACAATAAAGGCTGGATACATGCTTAGTTTTTTATGGGTTTCGAAAAATTATTTACAAAAAATGATGAGGCAAAAATTTTTACACAAAATTTTTATGGGTTATAAAATTTTTTAAATTTTTATGGTTTTTAAAGAAATGTTTTGTGCTTAAGCAAATGATATGCACATGATGCAAAACTAAGCACAAACCTCCCTCAAATTTGTTTTCAACAGTGTCCTCACTGTTGCCAACTGCTATATCTACAAAACCTGTAAGCCTGGAAGGAATTTATTAGTGGGGGCAAAATATATAAGTGAAGATCCTCCCCCAAACTTATTCTATTCACTCACCTCCATTCAAAAAGATGATGCAGTAATATACAGGACATGGAGGTGAGACGGAGGAATTTTAATCAAGATAAACTGGCTCTTGTATAACAGGAGCTCCTCCGTGGGGTCAGTGGAAAAATACGGCTTTAGTCTATGTCCATTCACTTTGAAAAATGTGCCGTTTTTAATATTTTCTACCTCTACTACCCCGTGCGGGTATACAGACCGCACAACAAAAGGTCCCTTCCACCGAGATCGAAGCTTACCCGCGTGAAGGTGTAGTCGTGAATCATAAAGAAGGACTTGCTGACCAGGTGTAAATGTTTTCCTCAAAATGTTTTTATCATGAAAAACCTTGGTCCTATTCTTTACGATTACAGCGTTATCATAAGCTTCATCGCGGAGTTCGCTTAGCTCATTCAATTGCAGCTTCCGAAAGTTGCAGGCTAGGTTTAAGTCAAAGTTGATTTCCTTAATAGCCCACAATGCTTTATGCTCTATCTCGACTGGTAAGTGACATGCCTTCCCAAACACCAACCTATATGGAGACATCCCTAGGTCAGTTTTAAATGCAGTTCTGAATGCCCAAAGAGCATCCGTCAGTTTGGTCGACCAATCTTTTCTATTCTTAGCAACAGTCTTCTCCAGGATTTGTTCGATCTGTCTATTCGAAATCTCAGCCTGCCCGCTCGTTTGGGGATGATAGGGTGTAGAAAGTCTGTGGTTGATTCCGTATTTCCGCATCAGAGTCTCGAAAGACCTATTGCAGAAATGTGTCCCTTTATCGATAATGATAGCGCGTGGGTGTCCAAATCGCGAAAAGATGTTTTCTTTTAAGAACTTAATGAAAACCTTCTTATCATTAGTGCGACATGGAATGGCTTCAACCCACTTTGAGACGTAATCAACCGCCAACAGTATGTACAAATTCCCAAAGGAGTTAGGAAAGGGACCCATAAAGTCAATGCCCCAAACATCGAAAATTTCAACCGCTAGGATGGGTTGCTGGGGCATCTCATTTCTCCGGGAGATTCTACCCGTGTACTAACATTGTGTACAGGATTTGAAATAATCAAACGCGTCCTTGAATAAGGTCGGCCAATAAAATCCGCATTGCAAAACCTTCTCCGCCGTCTTTTTAGGACCGAAGTGACCCCCACAGGCCTGATCAAGATTAAAAGATAGAACACTCTTGAACTCTTCATTCGGGACACACCGGCGAATGATCTGATCAGGACAATACTTAAACAGATATGGATCATCCCAGTAAAAGTGTTTTACTTGGGATAGAAAACGGTGTTTGTCCTGTTTTGACCAATCGCTGGGTATAAGTCCCGTGACAAGATAGTTCACAATATCCCTGAACCAAGGTTCATTGGATACGCTCAAGAGTTGTTCATCAGGGAACGAATCATTGATCGGCAGGGTCACGGGGGAAGAAGAGATGCGTGAAAGATGGTCGGCTACAACGTTTTCACATCCATTCTTATCTTTGATAACAAGATCAAACTCTTGTAATAGAAGGATCCAACGTATGAGCCTACCTTTTGCATCTTTCTTCGCCAAAAGATGTTTCAAGGCGGAATGGTCTGTGTACACAACTATTGGTGAGCCAATCAAGTAAGGCCTGAATTTTTCCAGTGCAAATACAACCTCCAAAAGCTCTTTTTCAGTAGTTGTATAATTGATTTGTGCATCATTCAGGGTCTTACTCGCATAATAGATCACGTGTGGCATCTTATCAATGTGCTGTCCTAAGACTGCACCTATTGCAAAGTCTGATGCATCACACATAAGCTCAAAGGGGTAGTCCCAATTTGGAGACGATAGAACGGGGGCTGTAGTGAAGGAGTGTTTAAGTGAGTCGAAAGCTGCCTCACAATCCTAGTCAAAGTGGAAGGTCGTATCCTTGGCCAAGAGAAGAGTTAAAGGTCTAGCAATTTTGCTAAATCCTTAATTAATCTCCTATAAAAGCCCGCATGGCCAAGAAATGATCGAATGTCCTTGACGCTTTTTGGATGAGGAAGGTTTTGAATGACATCTATCTTAGCTCTGTCAACCTCAATACCTTTTCTTGAAATAACATGTCCAAGCACAATTCCCTCTTTGACCATGAAATGGCATTTTTCCCAATTCAAGATTAAGTTCTTCTCTTTGCAACGAATAAGAACTGCGTCAAGATTCGTTAGGCAGTCGGAAAAAGAGTCTCCGAAAATCGAGAAACCGTCCATGAAAATCTTCAAGAAATTCTCTACCATGTCAGAAAATATCCCCATCATACACCGCTGAAAGGTAGCGGGAGCATTGCATAACCCAAAGGGCTTGCGTCTATAAGCAAATGTACCAAAAGGACAAGTAAAAGTGGTTTTATCTTGATCCTTTTTGGCTATGGGGACCTGATTATAGCCAGAGTATCCGTCCATAAAGCAATAATACGCACGTCCAGCTAAGCGTTCCAGCATCTGATCAATGAAAGGTAGAGGAAAGCGGTCTTTCCTCGTGGCGACATTGAGTTTTCGGTAATCAATACATACACGCCACCCAGTTTGGGCGCGTGTCTGAATCAACTCATTTGCCTCATTGGTAATAACAGTGATGCCAGATTTCTTAGGGACGACATGTATTGGACTCACCCATTGGCTATCGGAGATTGGGTATATGATACCATTATCAAGGCATTTGACGATCTCTTTCATCACCGCTTCCTTCATGACGGGGTTCAACCGTCTCTGTGGTTCTCGGGTTGGTCTGGCATCATCCATCACATGTATATGATGTTCTACAATCAAGGGACTAATCCCTTTGATGTCCGCCATGGTCCAACCAAACGCCTCCTTATTAGATCTCAATACCGATAAGAGTGCATTCTCTTGCTCTGCTGCTAGAGAAGCAGAAATGATAACCGGTAAAGATTCATTCTCACCTAAATATGCATATTTAAGGTGAGAAGGTAAAATTTTGAGATTTAATGCTGGCGGAGAAATAATAGAAGGTGGGATCATCGAATGATTTTCGGAGTCACAAAGAAGCTCATAGCCTGTAAAAGATACAGACTCGGATGGTGATGAGTCAGGAGTGGCAGACTCAAGCGTGAAAATGGTGTCCTCACTAAGATCATGTGCCAGGTCAAACAGTGATGTGGTGGTGTCGTCGAGATTTGTAAAGCAAAGTTTCTCAACTCCGCAACTTTCGGGAGCAATCTCGTGGACAGAGCACACATCAAGGATATGAGCAGAGAGTTCTGATGGCTGACTTCCAATTTTGTAGATGTTTAGTTCAATGGTCATATTTCCAAATGATAAGTTCATTGAACCATTTCTACAGTTAATGACAGCATTGGAAGTGGCAAGGAAAGGTCGACCCAAAATCACCGGAATTTGGCTCCGGAGGTTCGCTACAGGTTGTGTATCGAGAACAATGAAGTCTACAGGGAATACAAATTCCCCGACCTTTGTCAACACATCCTCTAGTTCATCTCGAGGTTTGGTGATTGAACGATCTGCCATTTGGAGAGTGCTGTGAGCAGGTTTCAACTCTCCAATCCCTAGCTGCTCATAGACAGAGTATGGAGGTAGGTTAACACTTGCGCCAAGGTCTAAAAGAGCACGGTTGATGTTTTTACCCCCAATAGAAATCGATATCGTTGGACATCCTGGGTCCTTACGTTTCTTTGGTAGCTGAGGGATAAAAGAAGTGTTAATGTTGTTGGACATGAAGACCTTCTTCGGCACTTGAGTCTTTCTCTTCCTAGTGCACAAGTCCTTAAGAATTTTCGCATAAGCGGGGACTTGTTAAATCACATCTAGGAGAGGGATGTTGATATTAACCTGTTTGAACATTTCCATAATTTTCTCCATATGTGGACTCGATTTGTTAGCCCTTAACCGATTCGGGTAAGGAGCTTTAGCAATGAGGCTGGGTCCATCATAGGAGAAGGAAGTGGGGGTAGACGTAATCCCGAAAGATCAGTGGGGATCGTCTGTGGAGAGCTAGAAGAGGTGGGATGAGGTGTCGAGCCTAGAGGGAAATGGAGAATAGGCTCGTGAGAAGGCGGTGGGGTAGAAGAACATGGATCAGAGGTAGAGGTGTGTATATGAGGGAAGGTCAAAGACGGGGTGTTGATAGGATTTTCAATATCTTCAACTTCTTCCCCAACATGGTTATCCAGCACTCTTCCTGAACTCAACGTTATGACGGCATTTACATTGTAATGCCCAGGATTCGGTAGGGGTTGAGACGGAAGTTTCCCTTTTTCTCTCGCACTCATTTCGGCTTTAAGTCGTGCAATCTCAGCTTCCATCGTTTTGATACGCTCAGCTTGGGACGCTGAGTTTTTCTTTATCTCACCGACAGAAGACCTAACCTCAGCCGACACTTCCATGAAATTTGACAGGAGTGATTTCATGGTTTGAGCGAATTGAGAGAACTCGTCAGAACAGGTCGACTGCATAGGATTAGAAGGTGCTGGAGGGTTGACCTGGTTTTGGAAATTTTATGACTGGTAGGGGTGTTGGGTGAGTTGAAATGGTTGCTGTTGTGGAGGAAGGACCCTTTGGAATTGATTCAGGTTTGGAACTGTGTTTTGGGCTTGGTTCCAAGCAAAATTCGGGTGATTCCTCCAACCCTGATTGTATGTGGAAGAAAAAGGGTCGTTTCTAGGTCTTTGAAATGCAGCATTGGTATGCTCGAGACCTTGAAACTGAGAGTTTAATGGACATTTTTCCGTTAAGTGAGAAGGATCAGAACAGCACCTACAAACAGTTTTGGGGAGCGACATCGGGTTTAGGGAGGCTGCTAAGAATTTGTGTTCCATAGCTTCGATCTTCTTTTGCATTGCTGCCATCACAGCTTGAACACCTATGGACACGTCTATTGGGTGTAGGCCACCCGTACTCGATGGCTGGGTTCTAGTCTCCTACTGTAAGGACTTTTCAGCGAACTCTTCTAAAAATTTCCATGCTTCCCCATCATCTTTGGTCATAAAGGTGTCTTGACACATGTTTTCAAGGTTTTGTTTAGTGGTAGGGTTAATGCCCTCATATATGATTCGGCAAGGGTCCCATCTCGGGATGCCGTGATGTGGGCATTGAACCCAAAGATCCTTGAATCGTTCAAAGCATTTCGAGAATAGTTCAGCTTGAAGCAGGGAGAATTGATATATTTCGCTACGGATTCGAGCTGTCTTTTGCAAAGGGTAGAATTTCTTAAGGAATGCCGCAACGAATTCTTCCCAATTCGTGATGGAATGTGCGGTGGTGTTATACAGCCACTTCTCGGCTATATCGCACAAGGTAAATGGAAGAAGTCGTAGACGCATAGAATCCACAGAAAGTTGTGACATACCCATCATCGCGCATACGTTTTCAAATTTGGTGATAAAACATATGCGTCTTCAGTCTCGAGACTGTGGAATTTGGGTAGAAGGTTGATGTACTGGGGTTTAATCTCCAAGTTATCCCCGTTGGCTGGTGGAATGGATAAGCAGGTCGAGAGAGGACCTCACAAAGGGTAGCACCTATCTTGGAGAGAGATGCGGGGACGATTCTGCGCACCAACGAACGGCGGCAGAGCAGCGGTAAAGTGGTTCAATGGAGACGGGACCATCGGTGTGGGTGTGTTGGTGGGCAAAAGAGAGGTAAATGGAGAAATACCGACTTCGGAGTCGATCGAGGGGACGTGGACAAGTCGGGCACTAGAATCCCGTGTCCAGCCTATCTTGCACTAAAAAGGGTTAGTACAAGTGGCAGCGTGATATATAATTAGGGGAATGAATGAATGCGGTGTTTGTTTTAAAAAATGATACGTATGTTGAAAATATGATGCGATCACAACAAATGCAACAAGCAACCCTAAAATCTATGGTCACCTAGGTCAAAGCTCTAGACCGCTCCTAACTTCCAAAAGACAAGTCGCAGGATAAAATCCTCCACTGCCTCTTTTTCTCTCCTGTGGCCAGGTAAGTGCCAGGTAAGTGGGAGGTTCTCCACTACGTAAGTAGTGGGCCTAATTAAGTAACCACTAGCCTTCGACACACTTTCCTTAGACACCACAAAAGAAACGCGGATAAGCAATGAATTACCCACGGCCTTCTTCTGTACTAAGTGAGCGCGACGGTCCTTAGAGTCATCTCTAGATATTTTTTAGTTAATGAGGGTAATGAGGATGCAAGTTTGTGATTTTTGGGGCTTAGGAAGGGTAATGAACTCCCCACCCAATCTGGATTTAGCCGTGCCCCTTAATGTCCGTATTAATTATGCAAACAACCACAAAATCAAAAACAAGCACAATTTATTTTTCTTTTTGCGGCGCTGCGATTTTTGCAAAGAAGCCTGCAACAAATTGTTAATTGGAGTAGATTTAGGAAGGAGATAAGAAAGATGGAGGTTACCTGCCAAAAATTGTACAGAGATCTCCTTGAGAAGCCGCGGAACCGCCGCAGTAAGATGCTAGGGCTGCGGAAACGCGGTGGCTTAGTGAGATCACTGCACGAAAATTTTACAGAGAGCTTCTGTTGATCACCTGAGACCTCTGGAATTCTCCAAATAATTTTCCAATTGCCCAGCAAGCTCCAGATTTCCTTGCAATTAACCACAATAACTTGTTTAGTGTTTGCGTGAGTTTTGATCTTAAAAATTTAGATGGAATAAACTTTTCAACTAAAATTTCAAAAAATGAACAAATAGCACACGATCCCCGGCAACGGCACCATTTTGATTGATATGATATATTCTTGATGTGTAGTATTTGAAAATTGTATATAGAAATCACAACCAAAAATTATTTGACCGCAATCAATAACGGTGTCGGATGTAGCGCGTAAGTAAGTGTGGATCGTTCACAGGGAAAGTGAGATCCGTTCAATTTCCGAATTAGATGAGTTGAAAATTTAAGGAAAAAGAAAAGAAAAAATTCATGATTTGTAATTGAAGATCAAGAATAAGAAAAATCTAGATCTAAAAAACCATTAAAATAGAGAATTGAGATGTGTGATAATTTCCAACCAACAATCAAGATTAGAAGTATGGCTCGTAGGAGTAGATCGGATCTTTAGATGTGATGAGATCTAATAATTACTCATTCTTATCCATTAACGAATTGATACTAGATCGATGAGAATTTACCGAGGTTTAAGGATCTTGCGGAGAATTTAGGGATTCCGCAACTCATCCTTTGTTCTTTCGATAAATCTCATTCAAATTCTAGTTTCTAGTTAATCAAATGATCAATAGTTGTTCCCTAATTATGAGTGAACACAATCAAGAAAGCATCATCTCTAAACTAGGTCATTAATCATTTGATTCACTAGAATTTCCAAACATTATAGGATTCAAGAATTGTAAAAGTATCTAAATCATCATCATCTAAAGATCGTCACAACTCCTACACGAGCGGAGATTACTCAAACATCATGATCACAAATTGAGATCTAATCATTATGCTTGAATTAAAAGATAATCAAGAATATAGAATATTCACCTTTATTTATCGACAAATTTCGTTACATCTCTCTTGAATTTACAAAAGGATGGAACTAGATCGTCGATTTCGGTTTCGCTCGGCTCCTTGAGTCGCGGATCGGCTTGGATCTCTTGCTCCGTTGAAATCCGGCATCGCTTCTAAAGGTTGAAGGCTCTCTTGCTTGAATTGCACTCGGGATCTTGATCTTGATTTTGAATTGGAATTTGAGGCACAAGTTGTGTCACTCAACTTGTTGGTAGAAGATGATGGGTGATTCTTGAACCCTCAACCCTAGATCTAGGCTTCTTTTTATAGTACTCCAAAACCCTAGATCTAGAATTTTGAATTTTGAATTTCCCTCCAAAAGTTTGTTAAGAGAGCCTTCTAGAAATAGTTTGTTAAGCTGAGCCTTCTAGATGCGCCACATGAAGTTTCTGGGGTCTTCTGGAAGCTTTGGCCGTTAGAGGTAATACGTGGAAGAAATCTGGAGAGTTGGCGCCATCAAGCCACTGCGGATCCACGGTGTAGGGTTCCTAGGCACACCCATGAGGTTCCACAAGGCATCGACCATGCCAAATTCAAATTTTTCCGGTGCCGAGAAACCCTAAGGCGATCGTTAACTAGAGTTTAGGAGAAACTACAACAAGTAAACAACTTTACTAGAAAGTGAAAGGGGCTACAACCTTTGTAGATCCGGTCCTCCACCTCCATTGCTCCGTGATAACGTCCCTCCGCTGCGATCATCGGATCCCGGACTCTGTCAATGGTTTCGTCGAAGAAATGATCGGGCTAGGTCGTCGACTTCGATGTCGAAGATGATCTACGTCGAAGCAACTCAAGATCAAGCTCCAACTTCACCAAGTCATGAAACTTATGAAGAAAAACACCCAATACTACTTGGCAAGTGGTAGAGGATGAAGAAATAAGAAGTGGGTTCACTTTAGATTTGGATTTCTCACTTGGAATCATCACTTGACATTTTTCAACAGAGCTTTTTCTTTTTCTTCACTTGAAGAAGAAGATGAAGAAGAAGAAAAGAAAATAATGAATTAACTAAAATAGAAAATCAAGTGACCCTTATCATATTGCAACCATGGTTAAGTGTAGAGAATAAACTAGGGTTTAGTTAAATGGTTAGGGTTAAGACAAAAGACAAAATGTCTAGACTTTTCAAAGCTTCAAGTAGCAAACAAAGAAATCCACCATGTTATATTTTGCCAAAATGAATAAGTAAAATAAATAAAACAAATCAAACCATTAACCATTAACCTAATCATAGTTTAAAGTAAACACACACCCAAGTTTTCATGTATCATCAAACATGATACAAACAAGTGCACAAGAATATATCATATATACAATGTGCACAATCTAGTGAGAAAATAATCTTAAGTGAACCAATACTAATTAATGTAAATTAATATATCAAATATATAATTATACATTAAATCATTAAATCAATACTTGATTTAACGATCCGTTCATATCGCATATAACCGACTAATATCAATAGTAACAACTTATCGAATCAACACTTGATCTGATAACCCGGCTATATCGCATATAAACGATCAATGTCACAAATCGCGAGAATCGAATACAGTATCACATACTGGTATTATTCTCGGTCCCGCACATATCTCATATGCGCTCCTATTTCGTTTTGCTGAAGCCAGGAAACCTCTGTGTAGGACTCTAAAGACTCGTCAATACGCCGGCAGCAGGTGATGATCATATCAAACACCCACAAGCCGCAAGCGGTCTGCTAAACGTAACGACCACCCGGGTATTGAGCGATCAGAAGATCGACGAGCAAGCCCGCTCACACTCCTGTGAATTCAACAAGTAACACTTACCGTACAGTCTGGTCTGTTCGTCTGATATGTCGCATATCCCGTCTATGGGTGGTAAACGTCAGACCCCAATAGCTCGATAAGTCATGTCGATACGAGGTCTATAACAGTTCGAGAAACTACTGGTAACACTTACCAGTAAATCTCGGCAGCCCTGGCCAGGGATTTCCGGTTATAGCCAATCGAACACAGTGCAACATCAACTCCCTATACAGGGAGAGACGAATCCCCTCCTATCGCTCATTGCCTCCATGTGATTCGGGACTGTACCCAGAAGGCACCGTTTTGCATGCCCTCTTGGACGTGGTAAGGTGGAAATCAAAGCACAGTGGGAATCATACAAGACTCTATGACGATCTCGGGTCTACAGACTAACCTGTACCAGTGTTACCAGAGAACTGCCATCTGACGTAAGGTATAATACCATCTGGGAGTTCTCGGCGAGTCCGTCCAGTGTACCCAGTCTCTACTGAGCACCCGTACATCATATCTGATGTCAAACACCAATGGATATGGGATCATCCATCGCCCATCCGTATGGGTCGAGAAGGTATACGCTAGTCTACTCTGGTATATCGATGCCCCGTCTCGATACACCCACGACTAGGAACATTAAAGGATGAACTTATGGACTACAATGGCCCCACTAGTATGATCTGCATCATAGTCTTGGTAGTCAAGTACACATCCTAAGGGCTTTACCAACATGTAACCATAAGACAGTATCAAGAGACAAGTATACATGTTAAGATAAAGAGGAACTAGATAGCATACTATCATATCGAGCAAGAAAGTCCTTTCTATATATGTCCAAGAATCCAATATAATATACATCATATGTACTATACTGGCCTCTAGGGCATACATACAACTAACACATTACGATGAGGGTGAGGAGGTGATCATCTTTTGTGAAGGGGGTATGGGATTTTGATGAAAGATTGGAGATGGGTCATGAGGGTAGAATGAGGGGCTTGAGGATGAAGAAGGAGATGAAAGAATTGGTGGGGGAAAAGATATGGGCAGCACTCTGTTAGTTATATGTATGCCCTAGAGGCCATTACTGTACATAAGATGTATATTGTAGTGGATGCTGGGACATATATATGGAGGACTTTCTTGCTCGACATGATAGTACGCTATCTGGTTACTCTTTATCTTAACATGTATACTTACTGTATCTCTGTTACATGTTGATAAAGCCCTTAGGATGTGTACTAGACTTCTAGGACTATGATGCAGATCATACTAGTGGGGCCTGGGTAGTCCATGACTACATCATTCAATGTTCTTAGTCGTGAGAATATAGAGACGGGGCATCGATATTCCAGAGTAGACTAGCGTATATCTTCTTGACCCATGTGATGGGCGATGGATGATCCCATATCCATTGGTGTTTGACATCGGAGATGGTATACGGGTGCTCAGTGGAGACTGGGTACACTGAACGGACTCGCCGAGAACTCTCAGATGGTATTAAACCTCACGTCAGATGACAGTTCTCTTGTAACACTGGTACAGCTTAGTCTGTTGACCCGAGATCGTCATAGAGTCTTATGTGTCTCCTACTGTGCTTTGATTCCACCCTACCACGGCTCTACCGAGTCGTGCAAACATGTGGTTTTTGGGTACAGTCCCGAGTCACATGGAGGCAATGAGCGATAGGAGGGGATTTGTCTCTCCCGGTATTGGAGGTTGATGTTGCGCTATGCTCGACTGGCCATAACTGGAAATCCCTGGCCAGGGTTGATGTGATTTACTGGTGTGTGTTATCAATAGTTTCACGAACGTTATGGACCATACTTCGGCATGACTTATCAAGCTACTGGGGTCTGACGTTTACCACCCCTAGGAGAGATATGCGACATATCAGACGAACAGACAGGACTGTGCGGTAAGTGTTACTGATTGGATTCGCAGGAGTGTGGGAAGGCTTGCTCGTTGGTCATCTGATCGCTCAATACCCGGGTGGCCGTTACGTTTAGCAGACCGCTTGCCGCTTGTGGGTGGCTGATATGATCACCACCTACTGCCGGCGTATTGACGAGTCTTTAGAGTCCTACACAGAGCTTTCCTGGCTCAAGAGAAACGAAAGAGGAGCGCATATAAGATATGTGCGGGACCGAGAATTATACCAGTATGTGATACTGTATTCTATTCTCGCGATTTGTATCATCGGTCGGTTATATGCGATATAGCCGGGTTACCGAATCAAGTGTTGATTCGATATATTGATACACAAGATATTAGTCGGTTATATGCGATATGACCGGATCATTAAATCAAAAGTTGATTTATTGTATAATTATATATTTGATATATTACTTTACATTAACTAGTATTTGTTCACTTGAAATTGATTTTCTCACTTGATGTGCACATGTTGTATATGCGATATATGTTTGTGCACTAGATTGTATCATGCTTGATGATACATGCAAACTTGGGTGTATGAGTGACTTATACCATATTTAAGTTAGGGGAAAAGGTTTATATTTATTTTGTAATTCAAAAGTAGTGTGCACTTTGTCATGCTTGAAGCTTCATGAAGCTTTTAGCATCATTTGACCAAGTCCACTAATTTTGTCTCACTAAATATATTTACTAACCAAACCTCTAACTTAAACTATGGTTTTGTCTCTACAAAGGTTAACTCACCCATGGTTGCATTATGATAAATTTCACTTGTTTATTCTTTTCTAATTATTATTCTTTCTTTTTCTTCTTCATCAAGAAGAAAATCTCTCTAGAATTTTTTAAGTGAAGAAATAAAGTGAGAAATCAAAAGCCAAAGTGAAACCACTTCCTATTTCATCATCCTCTACTACTTTCCATTTAGTTTAGGTTATTCTCTTCACAAAGTTCTTTACCAAGTGAAGATGGAGCTTGAGTTTGAGTCTCCTCGACGTAGATCATCTTCGGCCTCGAAGTCAACGAGCTAGCCCGTTCATTTCTCCGAGAAAACCATCACTAGAGTCCGGGATCTTGATGATCGCAGTGAAGGGACGTCAACACGGAGCTTTAGAAGTGAAGAACTGGATCTACAAAGGTTGTATTTTCATTCACTTCTATTTGTAATGTTAGATTACTAGTTATGTTACCCTAGTTTTGTAGTTCGATCTTCAGGTTGATTGCTTAGCATCCCCTTTAATTCTTGTTGTGGCATGTGTGATGCTTGCAAACCCTAGGCTAGGTGCTAAGGAATCCCAACATAGTATCAGAGCCTAACTAGAAACTTAGATGATGTTAAGACAATGCGAAACCGAAAAACTCCGCAAAAACATACGATTTTGGAAACCTTGAAATTGCTCTCTGGAAATTTTTTAAAAAGTGGTCTGAAATTTTTTTGAGCAACTGCAGAGTGGCATTTAGGGTATTTAAGGACACAGGTGGAATAGGGGGGGCTCGGAGAAAAATCGGCGACGAGGCCAATATTTCCGGCGATGCCGACCCCTTCTGCTCCTCCGCTCCTCGTATTGCACCTGTGATATTTTACTCATATTTTAGGGTTTCTGGTATTGTTTGTTTAGTCCAGATTTTCATGTGATGATAATTGTGTTATGGGCTCTTTGCGGAGTATTTCGTATTCGTATTTTTTAGCATTGTATTGGTAACTTAGACCATGTTTACCACTTCGAATGAATTTCAAACAGAACCCCATGACCCCCTCTGAAATTTCCAAGTGTTGGAATTTTTTTATGTTATTTATATTCAATGTTCGTGCAAGTAACTCTATGGACCCTCTAGAAGAACATAAACCTTAACTCGATTCTGTGCTCTCGGAACCGCGGTTTGAACCTTAGGGTTTGTCTTGCTTCCGCGGTGTCATAGGTGAGGCGTTGGTTTGACCCTTCTATGGCTAGATCGTAGGTACTGTGGCACGTTTTGGGTACTTTAACTTCACTCAAGGGTTGAGCTCATTGGGATTTGTGGGAATTTGTTAATTCACTCGAAACGTTTAACATTGTATAGTATAATGTGATACAATACTTAGAATCAACAACGTTCGAATTTTATAAGTCTAGCAATTTAGTCTCACTCGATTGGTTGCCACGGGATTTTGATGTGGTCAAAAGTCCGTCGCAATCACTTTGTGTATTTGGATACTCGCCGGATAACATTACTAGATAGCCACACCCCAAAACCACGACCAAGTGACTATAGAAGAACTCCGTAGCCAAAAAGCATCCGTCCGGGTGTTCGCGGCCGCGGTGTTCCGCCTAAGTGCACTTTGTCGTCGTTATCGGGGGTGCGGTCGTCCACTAAAGTTTCCAACGAGTATTCGATCGGGATTTCGGGAATCTTGTTGAATTACTCGACTTATTATTGGAAAGTGTTTTCAATATCGAGACTAAAATGTGGGGTTTATAATTGTTAGGCATGCGATCTCTAAGGAATTCATTTGTTAGGCATGAAATCCGCAATAAGAGATATTACGGGTTTATGATGTCTAAGGTTGTTGCTGATTCCAACTGTTGTAGTTTTCATTTTCTTTTCTGCGACCGTAAGTGTAATATGTTGAGTATTGCCGGTTTCGTTGCTATACGTCAATGACAATTGGGATACGCATATTTACTTACGTTGATGACATGTGATGTTATGTGTAGCTGGATATGTTATATTGGATCGTCGTGTTTGAATAGCCGGGTTTTTTTATGTGAGATAAGTGTTTTTCATTTTCATTCGTGTAAAAACTTGTATGTAATATTCTTTTATTTGGGGCACTTCCGGGTTGAGGAAGATGTCACCGTTGATGTATATTATTTACTTTTCCGCATTAGGATAGACCCAAGGAGGAGAGCACAAGTAACCAGGTTCTAGGGTCCAGTGGGAGACCATCTCGAGGAGTCGAGTCTGGGTCTCCTAACTTTAGAATTGCTAAGGTTGCTTGCTGCTCTCGTAGGGGTCTTGGGATGTGGGTTTGGCTATTCATCACGACTGTAGAATCCGTGTTTCATATAGGCTCAAAATAAAACACGGACATCCTAGTATATCCAATATTTCATATGTTGTTTTCTGCTGCGTTATCTGTGATGTGATCATGTGATATGTTCAGATAGATACTGTATATAGTATATATGATATATTATATAGACGTTGCTTATGTTTTACACATGCGCTAGCCCTGCCCCGCTATGCCGTTAGTTACTTAACCTAACGGTGCATGACGGGACATCGAGGCGAATGCGGATGGCATAAGCTTACGTTGTATTTATCTGTGATGTTTAGGTGACTTAAATGATGGGACATTCATTAATGAGATTAATGAAAGAAAATAAACCTAAAACATGTTGTGGAATCGAATTTCAAAAATTAGGTAGCTCTAGTTGTTGCTTTGCATAGCGGTATTCTTAGCAGAATATCCTGCACCTCATTCGACGAGGAAAGAGATGAGATCCCTTCACCGGGAGTGACCTCTTTAGCAATAACTAGCAGATGCTACAACCTTCAGTTTGTCTTTTGATTGCTTTTCTAGTTCTTGCTTTGCATAGTGGTATTGTGAATATCCTGCACCTCATTCGACGAGGGAAGAGCCGAGATCCCTTCACCGGGAGTGACCTCTTTAGCGAAACTTGCAAAAGCCTAAAAAACACTCCATTTAAAATCATTTGATTCTGCAACGAGATCAAGTTCAAAGCGTTAAAGGTTTTCTTAAAAACCATCCGCAACAATCCGTCATTTTAGGAAGTAGAGTACTTAGTATTCGTGCGGTGTTTGTTGGCCTTAGTTAAGGCACAGTGTACGGTAACTAAGTGATGTCTTCCTACACTGCATATGATGTGATTAGTTAGGACAGTTACGTGACTTTGTTAACCTTAGTTAAGGGTCATGTGGGTGGGTCTAATTAATCACGAAATGACGGGTAGAGCTTGACTAGTGCTTATGATTTGTTGACCATAGTTATGGTCATAATTACTAGGGGTAAAAACCATTATCAGGAGTTTCAAGTGTTAAAACTTGCAATGAGATTGCATACTTTCTATGTGATAGTTGGATCGTGATACCCACTGCGAGTAATTGTTACTCCTGAGAGAGTTTTGCACTTTACAATTAGCCGATCAAGTAGGTGTCTAAAAAGGTGTCAACGAATTTACGCCCCTGGGAAAATGAGGTTTATTTTAATTAGGTCCGTGCGAAAGCACGCGAGACCTCCCTCAAAGTACCGGCACTGGCCTGGCTGAAAAATTGGCGAACTTGAAGAGTGTAATTAATTCCGGTTAGTCTTTCCTTTTAGGGTTTGAAGGAAGATTTGATAAAAACAGTGGGAGCCATGCTGATCAGATAAAATATATAACCAATCTAATCTTGCAAGAGCGCACGCAGAGTGTTTTCTTCTCTCTCTCTTTCCAGGTAGCGACCATGTCGCTCCTTAATCAAGATAATAATATGGATGTATTGACCGAACCCGCTTGTTATACTGAGCTGGGGAACGTTGGTCCCGCTCCAACTTATAATTGTTATAAGACCGAGCAGGAAATAGGGGAATACCATGATTCCTATGCCGCCCAACCGAAGAAAATGCATGATGATGCATCTCCTTCAGGTGTGTTCATTACATAGAACTGTTTCTCAATATCCTCTACGTACTGGGTATTAGATACCCGATCAGGATCCCGGATAATGTAATCTGTTACAAGGGATACAGATAGGCAGAGAACTGAGAATGGGTGATAAGTTTCAAGAGTTGGAAATGATGCAATTGTTGCAGCTAAGGGATTGGCAGTTATCTGTAAGTCCACGTTGCCCACCCCGGTACTTACGGGGAGGCGGAAAACGGAATAAAAATCGGATTTTTATGAACTTAGGCAACATGACCTAGACAAAGAAGGATCTTTGCTAAACAAAAACAAGCTAAAACTAACTAGAAACTAGCTAAGTGCTAGAAAGGTTATACCTTGGGCTTTATGTCCTTCTCTCCTTGCTCCTTGGAGTGGTGGAAGGAGGTCACCTTTGTCGTCTACTCACGTCGAAGAAAGATCCACCCGAAAGCCTCGACCTTTGGCTTCAACTCCAAGCTAGAAGTAACTAGGGTGCAAGAAGTGCTAATCCTTGAACCCTAGATGAGAGTAGAGATTATCAAGAAAGGGTTTTTCTCAAGCTCAAGTGTTTCTCAACACATGAGAGGGGAGAGCTTGAGGGAGAGGAAGAACAAGAGAGAGAAAATGAATGATAGAATGAGAATAAAATGAACCATTCTCACATATATGTGTGTATTATTTTAATTAGATAATTAGTAAAATAATTGTCATGGCTTAATCAAGACATGACCATTATCATTTCATTTTTAATGCAAATTGCAAGGATCAAAAAGTATCTTCCAAATGAAATGATGATGGTCAAAGTGTCAACCAAGGTCAATAAGTCAAGAAGGTCAAATGGTCAACAACCATAACCATGCACAATTATTAAACTAATATCAATTAACCATAATACACACATAAGCATTAGGGTTAATAAAATGACAATAGTCATTAGCCCTAATCAAGGTCCTCTCCCTCTGTCTCAAGCAACTGTGCATACGCACCCGTATTCGTGATCCGAGGAATACGAATACAATGAGAAAAACCAATCCCAAATCATATACTAGGATCCGGTTTAAACCAAAGCCCGCTAGTATAAGCTGTCCGGACAGCAAACGTGCACAAGTGTGTGGATGTGAACGAACCCTGTCGCAAAACCATGCGACCTCTACTCATTTTGCCTAAAGGCGAATAGCTCTCTGTGTGGGACTCTAAAGACTCGACACTACGCTGGCAGTGGGTTTAACCACAGACCGCAAGCGGCACTAGCTGTACGTAACGGTCCCCAGGTAGATGTCGATAAGAAGACTGACGAGGTGAACCCCATCTGAACTCCTACTGAGCCTGTATGTGACAATCTCCGTACAGTCTGGTCTGTTCGTCTGATACATCGCATGGCGGGCCTAAGGGGCGGTGAACGTCAGTCCCCTAATAGCAGTACAAGTCGTGTCGGAGTGTAGCCCAGAGCACCCGGAGATAACACTGGAAACCTACCAGTATATCTCGCTTGCCCTGGCCAGGGACTACTCATGTAATGGCTCTCCTGAACACAGCGCGATGTCAACCCCTAATACTGGGAGAGACGAATCCTGTCTAACCGTCACTGCCTCCAAGTGCTTCGGGACTGCACCCAAAAACTACCTGTTTGCACGACTCCTTTGAGCCGTGGTAGGGTAGTAATCAAAGTGCAGTGGGAACACACTCGAGGCGAAGTGACAATGTCAAGTCAGCAGACTAAGCTGTACTCATGTCACCTGGGAACTGATAACTGACGATAGGTATAATACCAACCAACAGTTCCCGACGAGTCCTGTCCAGTGTACTCGTAACCTAACGAGCACCCGCATACTATCTCAAGTACGACGTACTGACGGCTGTGGGACAGACCGTCTCCCACGCTGGGATGAGAAGCGCATACGCTAGTCTACTCCGGAGTATCGATGCCCTGTCTCGATAGTCCAACGATTAGGGACCTGTATAAGGATGTGCTTATAGATCACCCGGCTCCCATGAGTGTGAGCGCCATCACAACGCTGGTAATCAAGCAAACATCCTAAGGGCTCTACTAGTATGTATATCAGCGATATGCTAAAAGAAACACATGCACATATTAAAGAAGAGACAAACCAAGTAGCATACTTCCATTTCGAGCAAGATTGTATATACAACTGTGAATATCCCAAGCTTCCATCAAGTAATATACAAGCTAGTATGATACAGTAATGGCCTTTAGGGCATATACACTAACAATCTCCCACTTGCACTAAGGCCATGTACTGGCATATCGAAGACCTATCATCTCGATCAGCCGCTCGAACTGAGTCTGTGGCAAGGCCTTGGTGAATGGATCTGCTGTGTTATCTTCTGAAGCAACCCACCGAACCTCGATCTCCTGGCGATCCACGATCTCCCTGATCAGGTGATACCGTCTCAAGATGTGTCTGCATTTCTGATGGGACCTGGGTTCCTTCGCTAAAGCTATAGCCCCGTTGTTGTCGCAATACAGAGGTATTGGGTCAACAATGGACGGAACCACCTGAAGTTCTCTCAAGAACTTCCTCATCTAGACAGCTTCTTTTGCGGCATCAGATGCAGCGATGTATTCCGCTTCCATAGTCGAGTCAGCAACGGTTTCCTGTTTGGAGCTCTTCCAACACACCGCCCCTCCATTGAGGGTAAAGACAAAACCCGACATGGACTTGGAATCATCCTTGTCACTCTGGAAGCTGGAGTCAGCAAAGGCCTCAATCTGGAGGTCTTTTCCGCCATACACCAAGAACATCTCCTTAGTCCTTCTCAGGTACTTGAGAATGTTCTTTACTGCTATCCAATATTTCTCCCCAGGGTTTGACTGATACCTGCTTACCACACTCAGTGCATAAGCCACATCCGGTCTGGTACACAACATCGCATACATTATAGAGCCTACCGCAGAAGCGTAGGGTATAATAGACATGCGATCCCTCTCCAAATCAGTCTTGGGAGACATCTCTTTGGAGAGGGTGATCCCGTGACAAGTGTAAGTCCACGTTGCGACCCCCGGTTCTTACGGGGAGGCGGAAACGGTATAAAATCAAAATTTTAACGCAAGAGGCAACATGGACTAAGCTAGGTCGGGATCTTTACCTAAACTAAAACTAGCAAACTAAGCTAAAGATATTTAGCTACTCGGATGAAGATGGTTATACCTAGCTTGTCTTGAACTCCTTCGTCTTCAAAACTCCGATGGTGGTCCGATGGCTTCTTCTCGTCGTCTCCGTACGCCGAAGACAGATCCACCTGAAAGCTCCAACCTTTAGCTCCTTCTTCGTTCTTTGAAGAAACTAGTTCACTTGGTTTGCTAAACCTAGTGAACTAGAATGAGTAGAGAGGAAATAGAATGGGATTTTATCTATGGTTCTTGATTCTCAACTCATGAGACAAGAGAACCATAGATCAAGAGAGGGAGCAAGAGGTTGAGGGTGAGAGCAAGAGGAGAGCTCAAGAACAAGAGAGAGAATGAGCAAGAAAGAATGAGCAAGTATTTTGTCTCTCACCCTCTCATAATCCAAAGCAATGATAACTCATCATATCAACAAAAGTCTTATGTGATGGTTGAAGTAACCATAACCTTATCATGTCATGCACTCATTTTACTCAAATGAACAAGCAAGAAAAAGTCTTTGGCATGAAATGATAACCATGGTTATCATGATGGTCAACTAGTCAAGCCTAGTCAACCGGTCAACAAGTCAACAAAAGTCAACAAGTCACCAAAGTCAACAAGTCAACAAAAGTCAACAAGTCAACAACCATATCACCATAATACTTAATTAATATAATAGTTAATCACATATCATATTTTTATTAGGGTTGAGCATAAAGTGAAAAAGTCAACGGTCAACTGTCAACAACCCTAATGAGAATCTGCTGCCTCTGCCTCCCTGTCAACTGTGCATACACACCCGCATCCGCGTTCCGAGGAACACGAATGCAAACTGGATAAATCCAATCCCATAAGGTACACTAAGATCTTGGCTTAAACCAAAGCCCGCTAGTGTAAACTGTCCGGACACTGTACGCGCACAAGTGCACGGATGTGACCGAACCCTGTCGCAAAACCATGCGACCTGTCGCAATACCATGCGACCTCTACTCTTTTGCCTAAAGGCGAAAAGCTTCCTGTGTGGGACTCTAAAGACTCGACACTACGCTGGCAGTGGGTTTAACCACAGACCGCAAGCGGCACTAGCTGTGCGTAACGGTCCCCAGGTAATGCCGACAAGAAGACCGACGAGGCGAAACCCATCTGAACTCCTACTGAGCCTGAGCGTGACATTCTCCGTACAGTCCGGTCTGTTCGTCTGATACATCGCATGGCGGGCCTAGGGGGCGGTAAACGTCAGTCCCCCAATAGCGGTACAAGTCGTGCCGGAGTGAAGCCCAATACACCCTGAGATAACACTGGAAACCTACCAGTATATCTCGTTTGCCCTGGCCAGGGACTACTCGTGTAATGGCTCTCCTAGACACAGCGCGATGTCAACCCCCAATACCGGGAGAGACGAATCCTGTCTAACCGTCACTGCCTCCAAGTGCTTCGGGACTGCACCCAACCACCACCTGTTTGCACGACTCCTTTGAGCTGTGGTAGGGTAGTGATCAAAGTACAGTGGGAACACACCCGAGGCGAAGTGACAGTGTCAAGTCAGCGGACTAAGCTGTACTCATGTCACCTGGGAACTGATAACTGACGATAGGTATAATACCAACTAGTCAGTTCCCGACGAGTCCTGTCCAGTGTACCCGTAACCTAACGAGCACCCGCATACTATCTCAAGTACGACGTACTGACGGCTGTGGGACAGACCGTCTCCCACACTGGGATGAGAAGCGCATGCGCTGGTCTACTCCGGAGTATCGATGCCCTGTCTCGATAGTCCTGCGACCAGGGACCTGCATAAGGATGTGCTTATAGATTACCCAGCCCCACTAGTGTGACGGCCATCACATCGCTGGTAATCAAGCAAAGATCCTAAGGGCTCCACTAATGCGTATAAGTGATATACTGAAATAAACACGAGTACACATTGAAGTAGAAACAAACCAAGTAGCATACTACTATTTTGAGCAAGATTGTATATACAAGGTGAATATCCCTAGCATCCATTAAGTAATATACAAACTAGTATGATACAGTAATGGCCTCTAGGGCATATACACTAACAATCTCCCACTTGCACTAAGGCCATGTACTGGCGTATCGAAGACCTATCATCTCGATCAGCCGCTCGAACTGAGTCTGGGGCAAGGCCTTGGTGAATGGATCTGCAGTGTTATCTTCTGAAGCGACTCTCCGAACCTCGATCTCCTGGCGATCCACGATCTCCCTGATCAGGTGATACCGCCTCAAGATGTGCCTGGATCTCTGATGGGACCTGGGTTCCTTCGCTAAAGCTATAGCCCCGTTGTTGTCGCAATACAGAGGTATTGGATCAACAATGGACGGAACCACCTGAAGTTCTTTCAAGAACTTCCTCATCCAGACAGCTTCTTTTGCGGCATCAGATGCAGCGATGTATTCCGCTTCCATCGTCGAGTCTGCAACGGTTTCTTGTTTGGAACTCTTCCAACACACCGCCCCTCCATTGAGGGTAAAGACAAAACCCGACATGGACTTGGAATCATCCTTGTCACTCTGGAAGCTGGAGTCAGCAAAGGCCTCGATCTGGAGGTCTTTTCCGCCATACACCAAGAACATCTCCTTAGTCCTTCTCAGGTACTTGAGAATGTTCTTTACCGCTATCCAGTGTTTCTCCCCAGGGTTTGACTGATACCGGCTTACCACACTCAGTGCATAAGCTACATCCGGTCTGGTACACAACATCGCATACATTATAGAGCCTACCGCAGAAGCGTAGGGTATAATAGACATGCGATCCCTCTCCAAATCAGTCTTGGGAGACATCTCTTTAGAGAGGGTGATCCCGTGACAAGCCGGTAGGTTACCGCGCTTGGAATCTTCCATACTGAATCTCTTCAGTATGGTGTCGATGTACCTGGACTGTGAAAGTCCTAATATCCTCTTGGATCTGTCACGGTAGATCCGGATACCCAGAATGTACGAGGCATCACCCAGGTCTTTCATGGAGAACCTGTGTGACAAGAACCCCTTGACAGATTGTAGCATAGGAATGTCATTTCCTATTAAGAGAATGTCATCCACGTATAAAACGAGGAATACTACAGTTCTCGCTACAAATCTACTATAGATGCATGGTTCATCTGGATTTTTGATAAAGCCAAATTCTTTGACCGTCTCATCAAAGCAGATGTTCCAACTCCGCGATGCCTGCTTTAGTCCATAGATGGACTTAAGCAACTTGCACACCTTTCCGCTGCTCCCACTCTGAATGAAACCCTCTGGCTGGTCCATATAGACACACTCCTCTAAATTTCCATTTAGAAAAGCTGTCTTTACGTCCATTTGCCAGATCTCATAATCGTGGAAGGCAGCAATGGCAAGAAGGATCCGAATGGATTTCAGCATGGCTACTGGAGAAAAGGTTTCGTCGTAGTCCAAGCCAGGTCTTTGACGAAAACCCTTTGCTACCAGCCTAGCTTTATAGGTCTCAACCTGTCCATCTACACCAATCTTCCTTTTGAAGATCCACTTGCATCCTACGGGTTTTACCCCGTCTGGAGCAATGTCCAACGTCCATACCTTGTTGGTGTACATGGACTCCATCTCGGTCCGCATTGCATCCAGCCATTTCACTGAGTCAACGCTCTGAACGGCCTGCTGGAAGCTAGTAGGCTCATCATAATCTATGATGCAATCCTCTCTATCCCCGTCTATGAGAAAACCGTAGTATCTCTCGGGCGGATGAGACTGCCTACTACTCCTGCGGAGTGGCGCAGGAATGTCCTGTTCTGTTGAACCCTCTGGTTCCACTAAGCTTTCAGTAACAGTCTGTGGTTCTGGAACTTCTTCCAGTTCTATTGCGTTCCCACTTATCTGGGTTTCTAAAAACTCAGTTTCCAAGAAGTAGGCATGACGAGAAACAAGGACTTTTTGTTCCTTTTCACAGTAGAAGAAATATCCTTTGGAATTCTTTGGATATCCCACAAACTTGCACTGTACTGAGCGTACCTCGAGCTTGTCCGCATGCTGCTTTTTGACAAAAGCTGGACATCCCCATGTCTTAATATGCTTAAGATAGGGTCTCTTCCCACACCACATCTCATATGGTGTAGTAGGCACGGTCTTAGTAGGTACTCGGTTCAAAAGGTATGCGGCTGATTCTAGCGCATATCCCCAGAATGATCGCGGTAACTCAGCGTTACTCATCATGGACCGCACCATATCCAATAGGGTGCGGTTCCGTCTCTCCGATACACCGTTATGTTGCGGGGTGTATGGAGGAGTAAGCTGAGAGAGAATTCCGTTCTCTTTTTAAATAGTCCAGGAACTCGGCACTTAAGTATTCTCCTCCTCGATCCGATCTTAGAATCTTAATACTTTTGCCGGTCTGTTTCTCTACTTCATTCTTATACTCCTGGAATTTTCCAAAGGCCTCGGACTTATGTTTCATCAAGAAGACATAACCGTACCTTGAGAAATCATCCGTAAAAGTAATGAAGTAAGAATGTCCGCTTCGGGCATGTGTAGACATTGGACCGCACACGTCACTGTGTATGAGTCCTAAGAGCTCGCTCGCTCTTACTCCTTGTCCAGTAAACGGAGTCTTTGTCATCTTTCCTTTGAGACAAGATTGACAAGTGGCATACGATTGATATTCGAACGCATTCAAATATCCTTCTGTATGTAACTTAGTCAACCTTCTCTCATTGATGTGACCCAATCTACAATGCCATAAGAAAGTCTGATTCATTTCCGGAGACTTTCTTTTGTGTGTATTCTGGACGTTGAAAATCTGTGGTTGGTTTAACACGTATATACCATTACTCAATGTACCTGACCCAATCAAAACTTGATTAAGGTGAATGTTTACAACATTACTTACAAACGCAAATTCATAACCTTCTTTAGAAACTAAAGATACAGAAATGATATTACAAGTTGCGTTGGGTACAAAAAAGCAATTACGCAAAACCAAAACATGTCCATCTGACATTCCCAGGTGATAGTCCCCCACGGCTTTAGCATCCATGCTAGCTCCGTTCGCAACTTTGAGGGTCATGTCACCTGCCTTCAAAACACTACGGTTTCTCAACGCCTGCAAAGAATTACAGATATGAGATCCTGATCCGGTATCCAATACCCAGGAAGTAGAGTTTATTGAAAGACAGTTTTCAATAACATACACACCTGAAGCTGAAGCTGCAACCTGCTTCAATTCCTGTGTTCTGGCCTTCCAGGCCCTGCAATCATTCTTCCAGTGTCCTTTCTTATGACAATAGAAGCATTCTTCCTTATCCACAAGCTTCCCCGCTATCTTTGTTGCTTTGCCTTTTCCCTTCGTATCCACTTTACCAACACCGCCCCTTGGTTTGGCGGGGGCCTTCTTCTTCTTTCCCTTGGCTTTCGCCTTGGACCTAGAAGAAGATGATCCTCCTACAAACAAAGTGGATGTTTCCCTACCTTTCTGTAGGGTGCCCTCTGCGCTCCTCAGCATGTTGAGGAGCTCTGATAGTTCAACCTCTTTTTCTTGTAGGTTGAAGTTCAGTATAAACTGGGCGTAAGTGGAAGGAAGGGACTGGAGAACTATATCCGTATATAGCTCACTCTCCAATGTGATCCCTAGGTCAGCGAGCTCCTCAATGAAGCCGATCATCTTTAGCACATGCTCGGCTACTGATGATCCGACGGCCATTCTTGTCGAAAATAACTTTTTCGACGCTTCGTATCTTGCGATACGTGATTGCTCTCCATACAGTTCTTTTGTATGGAGCAATATGGACTCCATGTCCATATTCTCATGCCTCCTCTGATGTTCGTTGTCCATCGAGGCAAGCAGGAGGCACTTGGCCTTCGCGCTATCAATCTCCCAAGTCTTGCGGATTTCCTTATCCGCGACACTGGAAGTTGGACCAGGGACAGGGGGAGCTTTGGTGGTAAGAAGATACCCCAGCTTGTCATAAGTGATTGCTATCGTGACATTCCTGAGCCAATCTTTGTAGTTTGGCCCTGTCAGTTTGTTTTTATCTAGGAGTAACTTAAGTCCAGTCATGTTGATTGGTCGCTGCAATTAGGAGAGAGAAGAAGAAACACTCAGCATGATGCTCTTGCAAGTTTAGAGTGGTTTTTAGTTTGTCTAAACAGGATGGCTCCCACTGTTTCTCGAATCCCTCCTCAAACCATAAAGGAAGAATTAGTCAGGATCAATCCCACCGTACAATACTTGCTTAACCGTTCAGCCAGGCCGGTGTCGGTACTTCGAGGGAGGTTTTCCAACGCTTTCGCGAAGTTCCTTAATTAAAGAACCTCTTTTCCCTGGGGGCGTAGCCCCGCTAACACCTTTCTAGGCACCTACTAGGTTTATAGCATTGATCGTTAAGTGAGAAATTTCCCGAGGAGTAGCATATGCTCACAGTAGGATCGAGATCCAAATATCATCGCGTGACGAAACTGAAGGAATCCTACCAGAATCATCACACTCCAAATGGTATGCAAATCTAGCAAGTTTCAGTACTTATGAAACTCCCGATGTGGATTTTTGCCCCATGCTCTTATGACCTTGACTTTGGCCAACAAATCATAAGTCACATGTCAAGTTCTGCCCGTCGTTCTCCAGGTTAATTTGAATCCACCCGCACCTACCCTTGACTTTGGCCAACAAGGCAGTACGACTGTTCCAAACCAACGCATCTATCTATGCTGCACATGAATACCCAATAGCTACCAATTACTGTGCCTTGACTTTGGCCAACAAACACAGCTTGAATACTATTGACTATTCATGTGAAACGACGGAGGGCTACGGATGGTTTTGGCAAAACCGTGAACGTAGTGAACTTGATTTGGTCGATGGAACGAGATAGCTTTTAAAAGGAGTGGCTCAAGATCCGTATTTAAAACTTGTTTTGAAAAGAACCGAGTGGTTTTTCGAAAGTGTTCCAACGACTTTAACTTGGTTTATTATCTTGCATTAGTTCTTTTAATGCATGATATTCTTGCATTAGTTCTTTTAATGCGTCCCATCATTAAATCCTACCATTGCAGAAAACAACCAAAATATGACGTACGCTTATGCCATTCGCATTCGCCACGGGGCCCCGTCATTACCCGTTAGGTTACTTAACTAACGACAGAGCGGGGGCTGGGCTAGCGCGTCTGTAAAATATAAGCAACGCCTAAATAATATCATATATAGATATACTGCAATGATAAACATTTCAGATCACAGATAAATACATTGGATATACTAGCAATCTGTAATTTGTACGAGCCTGTAACAAAAACAGATAACACGGTCGCGGTGAATAGCCAAAACCCCACCCAAGACCCCTACGGGTGCGGCAAACTACCCGCCAAGTACCCGAAGCGTAGCAACCTCCCTCATCTCCATGAGTAGGCCACTCGACACTTCGGCATACCCGGTAGTTTGTGCACCCCTCCATGGGTCTATCCTAGGAGCAAAAACAGTAAAAAGAAATTATACAATGACGGCTACAACCCCTTCCCGGTTGTGCGGCCATACAAATAATTATTACATCAATTTACAAATTTACATGAATTGCAAGAAAAGAAAACTCTCGTCTCACAACCCCCGGCTATTCACCTGCGACAATCCAACATATTTATATACACATTCCAGCACATTACAGATCATGTATAACCCCGACCAATCGACTTATAGCGATTAGCCGACGTTCAATACATGCAAACATTACAGATATAACCATCATAGTCAAAGTGCAGTGAAGTTCGGAAAAAATACGGAATTATAGGACCCCGAAAGGAAATTTCTTTTCTGGAAAATCTGGGCACATATAATATATTCCAAAAATCCCAAAACCAACACAGACACACACTGCACGAAAAACGATGCACAGAGGACTACAACGCGCGGCGCTTCCGCGGCGGATACCAGGCTCACGCGGCGGATGGGCGGCGGTTTAGAGGAATTACTGCATCGTTTTTCTTGGGTGTTCTCACAAAACCCTGAGCCGAATTTAGGAGTATAAAGTTTTTCATTTTGACCAGAAAAAATTTCAACAGAAACTCAGTTTTAGTAAAAGTTTGGTTTTTGGATTTTTCCGGTTCCGAACTTCGTTACACTTCACTACCAAGCTAGTTTAAGTTTAGTTAGGCTCTGATACCACTGTAAGTCCACGTTGCGACCCCCGGTTCTTACGGGGAGGCGGAAACGGTATAAAATCAAAATTTTAACGCAAGAGGCAACATGGACTAAGCTAGGTCGGGATCTTTACCTAAACTAAAACTAGCAAACTAAGCTAAAGATATTTAGCTACTCGGATGAAGATGGTTATACCTAGCTTGTCTTGAACTCCTTCGTCTTCAAAACTCCGATGGTGGTCCGATGGCTTCTTCTCGTCGTCTCCGTACGCCGAAGACAGATCCACCTGAAAGCTCCAACCTTTAGCTCCTTCTTCGTTCTTTGAAGAAACTAGTTCACTTGGTTTGCTAAACCTAGTGAACTAGAATGAGTAGAGAGGAAATAGAATGGGATTTTATCTATGGTTCTTGATTCTCAACTCATGAGACAAGAGAACCATAGATCAAGAGAGGGAGCAAGAGGTTGAGGGTGAGAGCAAGAGGAGAGCTCAAGAACAAGAGAGAGAATGAGCAAGAAAGAATGAGCAAGTATTTTGTCTCTCACCCTCTCATAATCCAAAGCAATGATAACTCATCATATCAACAAAAGTCTTATGTGATGGTTGAAGTAACCATAACCTTATCATGTCATGCACTCATTTTACTCAAATGAACAAGCAAGAAAAAGTCTTTGGCATGAAATGATAACCATGGTTATCATGATGGTCAACTAGTCAAGCCTAGTCAACCGGTCAACAAGTCAACAAAAGTCAACAAGTCACCAAAGTCAACAAGTCAACAAAAGTCAACAAGTCAACAACCATATCACCATAATACTTAATTAATATAATAGTTAATCACATATCATATTTTCATTAGGGTTGAGCATAAAGTGAAAAAGTCAACGGTCAACTGTCAACAACCCTAATGAGAATCTGCTGCCTCTGCCTCCCTGTCAACTGTGCATACACACCCGCATCCGCGTTCCGAGGAACACGAATGCAAACTGGATAAATCCAATCCCATAAGGTACACTAAGATCTTGGCTTAAACCAAAGCCCGCTAGTGTAAACTGTCCGGACACTGTACGAGCATAAGTGCACGGATGTGACCGAACCCTGTCGCAAAACCATGCGACCTGTCGCAATACCATGCGACCTCTACTCTTTTGCCTAAAGGCGAAAAGCTTCCTGTGTGGGACTCTAAAGACTCGACACTACGCTGGCAGTGGGTTTAACCACAGACCGCAAGCGGCACTAGCTGTGCGTAACGGTCCCCAGGTAATGCCGACAAGAAGACCGACGAGGCGAAACCCATCTGAACTCCTACTGAGCCTGAGCGTGACATTCTCCGTACAGTCCGGTCTGTTCGTCTGATACATCGCATGGCGGGCCTAGGGGGCGGTAAACGTCAGTCCCCCAATAGCGGTACAAGTCGTGCCGGAGTGAAGCCCAATACACCCTGAGATAACACTGGAAACCTACCAGTATATCTCGTTTGCCCTGGCCAGGGACTACTCGTGTAATGGCTCTCCTAGACACAGCGCGATGTCAACCCCCAATACCGGGAGAGACGAATCCTGTCTAACCGTCACTGCCTCCAAGTGCTTCGGGACTGCACCCAACCACCACCTGTTTGCACGACTCCTTTGAGCCATGGTAGGGTAGTGATCAAAGTACAGTGGGAACACACCCGAGGCGAAGTGACAGTGTCAAGTCAGCGGACTAAGCTGTACTCATGTCACCTGGGAACTGATAACTGACGATAGGTATAATACCAACTAGTCAGTTCCCGACGAGTCCTGTCCAGTGTACCCGTAACCTAACGAGCACCCGCATACTATCTCAAGTACGACGTACTGACGGCTGTGGGACAGACCGTCTCCCACACTGGGATGAGAAGCGCATGCGCTGGTCTACTCCGGAGTATCGATGCCCTGTCTCGATAGTCCTGCGACCAGGGACCTGCATAAGGATGTGCTTATAGATTACCCAGCCCCACTAGTGTGACGGCCATCACATCGCTGGTAATCAAGCAAAGATCCTAAGGGCTCCACTAATGCGTATAAGTGATATACTGAAATAAACACGAGTACACATTGAAGTAGAAACAAACCAAGTAGCATACTACTATTTTGAGCAAGATTGTATATACAAGGTGAATATCCCAAGCATCCATTAAGTAATATACAAACTAGTATGATACAGTAATGGCCTCTAGGGCATATACACTAACAACAAGCCGGTAGATTACCGCGCTTGGAATCTTCCATACTGAATCTCTTCAGTATGGTGTCGATGTATCTGGACTGTGAAAGTCCTAATATCCTCTTGGATTTGTCACGGTAGATCCGGATACCCAGAATGTATGAGGCATCACCCAGGTCTTTCATGGAGAACCTGTGTGACAAGAACCCCTTGACAGATTGTAGCATAGGAATATCATTTCCTATTAAGAGAATGTCATCCACGTATAAAACGAGGAATACTACAGTTCTCGCTACAAATCTACAATAGATGAATGGTTCATCTGGATTTTTGATAAAGCCAAATTCCTTGACCGTCTCATCAAAGCAGATGTTCCAACTCAGCGATGCCTGCTTTAGTCCATAAATGGACTTAAGCAACTTGCACACCTTTCCGCTGCTCCCACTCTGAATGAAACCCTCTGGCTGGTCCATATAGACACACTCCTCTAAATGTCCATTTAGAAAAGCTGTCTTTACGTCCATCTGTCAAATCTCATAATCGTGGAAGGCAGCAATGGCAAGAAGGATCCGAATGGATTTCAGCATAGCTACTGGAGAAAAGGTTTCGTCATAGTCCAAACCAGGTCGCTGACGAAAACCCTTTGGTACCAGTCTAGCTTTATAGGTCTCAACCTGTCCATCTACACCAATCTTCCTTTTAAAGATCCACTTGCATCCTACGGGTTTTACCCCATCTGGAGCCATGTCCAACGTCCATACTTTGATGGTGTACATGGACTCCATTTCGGTCCGCATTGCATCCAGCCATTTTACCGAGTCGACGCTCTGAATGGCTTGCTGGAAGCTAGTAGGCTCATCAAAATCTATGATGCAATCCTCTCTATCCCCGTCAATGAGAAAACCATAGTATCTCTCGGGCGGATGAGACTGCCTACTACTTCTGTGGAGTGGCGTGGGAATGTCCTGATCTTTCGAACCCTCTGGTTCTATTAAGCTTTCAGTAATAGCTCGTGGTTCTGGAATTTCTTCCAGTTCTATTGCGCTCCCACTTAATTCTTTTTCTATGAACTGGTGTTCTAGAAAATGGGCATGGCGAGAAACAAACACCTTTTGTTCCTCTTCGCAATAGAAGAAATATCCCTTGGAGTTCTTTGGATATCCCACAAACTTGCACTGTACTGAGTGTGCCTCGAGCTTGTCCGCATGCTGCTTTTTTACAAAAGCTGGACATCCCCATGTCTTAATGTGATTAAGATAGGGTCTCTTCCCACACCACATCTGATATGGTGTAGTGGGCACAGTCTTAGTTGGAACCCGGTTCAAAAGGCATGCAGCTGATTCTAGCGCATATCCCCAAAACGATCGCGGCAACTCAGCGTTACTCATCATAGACCGTACCATATCCAATAGGGTTCGGTTCCGTCTCTCCGATACACCATTATGTTGCGGAGTGTATGGAGGAGTAAGCTGAGAGAGAATTCCATTCTCTTTTAAGTAACCCAGGAACTCGGCACTCAAGTATTCACCACCTCGATCAGATCTCAGTGCCTTGATACTTTTGCCTGTTTGTTTTTCTACTTCTTTCTTATATTCCTGGAATTTTTCAAAAGCCTCGGATTTATGTTTCATTAAGAAGACATAACCGTACCTTGAAAAGTCATCCGTAAAAGTAATGAAGTAAGAATAACCGCTTCGTGCATGTGTAGACATTGGACCGCATACGTCGCTGTGTACGAGTCCCAAGAGCTCGCTCGCTCTTACTCCGTGTCCAGTGAACGGAGTCTTTGTCATCTTTCCCTGGAGATAGGATTGACAAGTTTCATACGATTGATATTCGAACGGATCCAAATATCCTTCTGCATGTAACTTAGTCAACCTTCTCTCATTGATGTGACCCAGTCTACAATGCCATAAGAAAGTTTTATTGATTTCTGGAGACTTTCTTTTGTGTGTATTCTGGACATTGAAAATCTGCGGTTGGTTTAATACGTATATACCGTTGTTCAATGTACCTGACCCAATCAAAACTTGATTAAGGTGAATGTTCACTACATTACATACAAATGCAAATTCATAACCTTCTTTAGATAATAAAGATACAGAAATGATATTACAGGTTGCATTTGGTACATAATAACAACTACGCAAAACCAAAAAGTGTCCATCCGACAATCCCAGGTGATAGTCCCCCACGGCCTCAGCATCCATGCTAGCACCGTTTGCAACTCTGAGGGTCATGTCACCTGCCTTCAAAACTCTACGCTTTCTCAACGCCTGCAAAGAATTACAGATATGAGATCCTGATCCGTTATCCAATACCCAGGATGTAGAGTTTATAGATAGACAGTTTTCAATAACATACTCACCTGAAGCTGAAGCCGCAACTCGCTTCAAATCCTGTGTTCTGGCCTTCCAAGCCTTGCAATCCTGTTTCCAGTGACCACTTTTGTGACAATAGAAGCATTCTTCCTTCCCCACCAGCTTTCCCGCTATCTTTGTTGCTTTTCCTTTTCCCTTCGGATCCACTTTACCGACACCGCCTCTTGGTTTGGCGGGGGCTTTCTTCTTCTTACCCTTGGCTTTCGCCCTGGATCTAGAAGAGGAAGATCCTCCTACAAACAAAGTGGATGTCTCCCTACTTTTCTGTAGGGTGCCCTCAACACTCCTCAACATGTTCAGAAGTTCGGAAATTTCAACCTCCTTTCCTTGCATGTTGAAGTTAAGGATAAACTGGGCGTAAGTGGAAGGAAGGGACTGGAGAATCAAATCAGTATAGAGTTCATTCTCCAACGTGGTCCCAAGGTTCGCGAGCTCCTCTATGTAGCCAATCATCTTAAGCACGTGTTCGGCTACCGATGATCCGACAACCAACCTTACCGAAAACAACTTCTTCGACACTTCGTATCTTGCGATACGAGACTGCTCTCCATACAGTTCTTTTGTATGAAGAAATATGGACTCTAGGTCCATATTCTCGTGCCTCCTCTGATGTTCGTTGTCCATCGAGGCAAGTACGAGGCATTTGGCCTTCGCGCAATCTATTTCCCACGTCTTATAGATTTCCTTATCTACGACACTGGTTTTGGGACCCGGGACAGGGGGAGCTTTGGTGGTAAGGACATACCCCAGCTTGTCGTAAGTGATTGCCATCTTGACATTCCTGAGCCAATCTTTGTAGTTTGGCCCTGTCAATATGTTTTTATCTAGTAATAACTTAAGTCCGGTCATGTTGAATGGTCGCTGCAATTAGGAGAGAGAAAAGAAACACTTTAGCATGAAGCTCTTGCAAGTTTAGAGTGGTTTTTAGTTTGTCTAAACTGGATGGCTCCCACTGTCTCTCGAATCCCTTCTCAAACCGTAAAGAAAGGATTGGTCAGGATCAATCTCACCGTACAATACTTGCTTAACCGTTCAGCCAGGCCAGTGTCGGTACTTCGAGGGAGGTTTTCCAACGCTTTCGCGAAGTTCCTTAATTAAGTAACCTCTTTTCCCTGTGGGCGTAGCCCCGCTAACACCTTTCTAGAGACCTACTAAGTTTATAGCATTGATCGTTAAGTGAGAGTTTTCCCGAGGAGTAGCATATACTCACAGTAGGATCGAGATCCAAATATCATCGCGTGATAAAATCGAAGGAATCCAACCAGAATTATCACACTGCAAATGGTATGCAGCGCTAGCAAGTTTCAGTACTTATGAAACTCCCGATGTGGATTTTTGCCCCATGCTCTTATGACCTTGACTTTGGCCAAAATATCATAAGTCACATGTCAAGTTCTACCCGTCATTCTCCTGGTTAATTTGGACCCACCCGTACCTACCCTTGACTTTGGCCAAAATGGCAGCACGACTGTCCCAAACCAATGCATCTATCTATGCTGCACATGAATACCCAATAGCTACCAATCACCAAGCCTTGACTTTGGCCAAAATACATAGCTTGAATACTTTTTGACCATTCATGTGGAATGACGGAGGGCTACGAATGGTTTTGGCGAAACCGTGAACGTAGTAAACTTGATATAATCGATGGAACGAGATAGCTTTTAAAAGGAGTGGTTCATGCTCCGCGTTTAAAAGTTTAGTTTTGAAAAGGACCGAGTGTTTTTCAAAGTGTTCCAATCGAATTTTACTTGGTTTATTTTCTTGCATTAGTTCTTTTAACGCGTCCCATCATTTAATCCTACCATTGCAGAAAACAACCAAAATATGACGTACGCTTATGCCATTCGCATTCGCCACGGGGCCCCGTCATCACCCGTTAGGTTACTTAACTAACGACAGAGCGGGGGCTGGGCTACCGCGCTGTAAAACATAAGCAACGCCTAAATAGTTATCATATATAAATATATATCAATGATAGATATTACAGATCACAGACGAATACATTGGATATACTAGGAATCCGCAATCCGTTCGAGCCTGCAACGAAAAGCGGATTACACGGTCGCGGTGAATAGCCAATACCCCACCCAAGACCCCTACGGGTGCGGCAAACTACCCGCCAAGTACCCGAAGCGAAGCAATCTCCCTCAACACCGTGAGTAGGCCACTCGGCACTTTGAGATACCCGGTAGTTTGTGCACCCCCTCCATAGGTCTATCCTAGGAGCAAAAACGGTAAAAAGAATTATACAATGACGGCTACAACCCCGACCCGGTTGCGCGGCCATACAAATAATAATATTACATCAATTTACATATTACAATGAATGAAAGAAAAAGCAACACTCATCTCACATCCACCCCGGCTATTCATCCGCGACAATCCAACCCATTCATATACACATACCACCATCAATCACAGATCACAGATATGTATAACCCCGACTAATCGACATATAGCGATTAGCCGACGTTCAATACATATAAACATCACAGATATAACGTTTTAGTCAAAGTGTATTGAAGTTCGATAAAAAAAATACGGATTTATAGGCCCCCAAAAACAAATTTCTATTCTGGAAAACCTGGGCACATATAAACCATCTTAAAAATCCCAAAACCAAGCCAGAAATACACTGCACCAAACTCGACCCAGTGAAGAGCCAAGAAGGCCGCGGTTGCGCGGCAATAGCTTGCAATTGCCGCGGAACCGCGGCTCTTTGGTCGAATCACTGGATCGTTTTTGGTGGCTTTCTTGACAAAACCCTGAGATAATTTTTGGAGTATGATTTATTTTGTTTTGAACAGAAAAAATTTTAACAGAAACTTAGGGTTTTGAAAACTCGGTTTTTCGATTTTTCCGATTCGAACTTCGATACACTCTACGACCTAGCTAGTTTATATTTAGTTAGGCTCTGATACCACTGTAAGTCCACGTTGCCCACCCCGGTACATACGGGGAGGCGGAAAACGGAATAAAAATCGGAATTTTATGAACTTAGGCAACATGGACTAGACAAAGAAGGATCTTTGCTAAACAAAAATAAGCTAAAGCTAACTAGAAACTAGCTAAGTGCTAGAAAGGTTATACCTTGGGCTTTATGTCCTTCTCTCCTTGCTCCTTGGAGTGGTGGAAGGAGGTCACCTTTGTCGTCTACTCACGTCGAAGAAAGATCCACCCGAAAGGCTCGACCTTTGGCTTCAACTCCAAACTAGAAGTAACTAGGGTGCAAGAAGTGCTAATCCTTGAACCCTAGATGAGAGTAGAGATTATCAAGAAAGGGTTTTTCTCAAGCTCAAGTGTTTCTCAACACATGAGAGGGGAGAGCTTGAGGGAGAGGAAGAACAAGAGAGAGAAAATGAATGATAGAACGAGAATAAAATGAACCATTCTCACATATATGTGTGTACTATTTTAATTAGATAATTAGTAAGATAATTGTCATGGCTTAATCAAGACATGACCATTATCATTTCATTTTTAATGCAAATTGCAAGGATCAAAAAGCATCTTCCAAATGAAATGATGATGGTCAAAGTGTCAACCAAGGTCAATAAGTCAAGAAGGTCAAATGGTCAACAACCATAACCATGCACAATTATTAAACTAATATCAATTAACCATAATACACACATAAGCATTAGGGTTAATAAAATGACAATAGTCATTAACCCTAATCAAGGTCCTCTCCCTCTGTCTCAAGCAACTGTGCATACGCACCCGTATTCGTGATCCGAGGAATACGAATACAATGAGAAAAACCAATCCCAAATCATATACTAGGATCCGGCTTAAACCAAAGCCCGCTAGTATAAGCTGTCCGGACAGCAAACGTGCACAAGTGCGCAGATGTGAACGAACCCTGTCGCAAAACCATGCGACCTCTACTCATTTTGCCTAAAGGCGAATATCTCTCTGTGTGGGACTCTAAAGACTTGACACTACGCTGGCAGTGGGTTTAACCACAGACCGCAAGCGGCACTAGCTGTACGTAACGGTCCCCAGGTAGATGTCGATAAGAAGACTGACGAGGTGAACCCCATCTAAACTCTTACTGAGCCTGTATGTGACAATCTCCGTACAGTCCGGTCTGTTCGTCTGATACATCGCATGGCGGGCCTAGGGGGCGGTGAACGGCAGTCCCCTAATAGCGGTACAAGTCGTGTCGGAGTGTTGCCCAGAACACCCTGAGATAACACTGGAAACCTACCGGTTTATCTCGCTTGCCCTGGCCAGGGACTACTCGTGTAATGGTTCTCTTGGACACAGCGCGATGTCAACCCCTAATATAGGGAGAGACGAATCCTGTCTAACCGTCACTGCCTCCAAGTGCTTCGGGACTGCACCCAAAAACTACCTGTTTGCACGACTCCTTTGAGCCGTGGTAGGGTAGTAATCAAAGTGCAGTGGGAACACACTCGAGGCGAAGTGACAGTGTCAAGTCAGCGGACTAAGCTGTACTCATGTCACCTGGGAACTGATAACTGACGATAGGTATAATACCAACCAACAGTTCCCGACGAGTCCTGTCCAGTGTACTCGTAACCTAACGAGCACCCGCATACTATCTCAAGTACGACGTACTGACGGCTGTGGGACAGACCGTCTCCCACGCTGGGATGAGAAGCGCATACACTAGTCTACTCCGGAGTATCGATGCCCTGTCTCGATAGTCCAACGACTAAGGACCTGTATAAGGATGTGCTTATAGATCACCGAGCTCCCATGAGTGTGAGCGCCATCACAACGCTGGTAATCAAGCAAAGATCCTAAGGGCTCTACTAATTTGTATATCAGCGATATGCTAAAAGAAACACATGCACATATTAAAGAAGAGACAAACCAAGTAGCATACTACCATTTTGATCAAGATTGTATATACAACTGTGAATATCCCAAGCTTCCATCAAGTAATATGCAAGCTAGTATGATACAGTAATGGCCTCTAGGGCATATACACTAACATTATCACCCTGTATCATCAAATACATTGATTCTGAACGAATGCTATTAGATACCGAACCTGATATACAACATCATATCAATTTCTTTATTTAGTAAAGAAGGATATAATTTTGTATTGTTGGATAATATTTTGAACATTTCCTATATCAAAAGTTGATCGGTTCAGGCACGTTATCTAAAAACATATACATTCTAAATCAAACCACAGTTCCTAACATACAGAACACACACAAGAGGAAGAGTTCAGAAATGAACGAATCCTTCTTGAGGCATTGCAGACAAAGTCATATCAATGCGACCGGAGTATCTAAGTTACATTTAGATGCATATTTAAATCAGTTTGAATTTACATCTTGTGAAACTTGCCAGTCATGTCACAAAGATAAGATGACCATAGCTCCATTTACTTGAAACAGAGAAAGTGTTAGTGAACTCTTGGGACTGATACATAGTGATGTATGTAAGTCCCCTGACAATAAATGCCAGGACTGGTTCTTTATACTTCCTTACATTCACTGATGATCTCTTAAGATTCGGATACATGTTCCTGTTGAAACACATGTCTAAACCTTTTGAGAACTTCAAAGAATATAAGATAGAAGTAAAGAACCAATATAGGAATAAGTATTATATCCTTTGATGTGATCAGGGAGGAGAATACTTAGGCATGGAGATCCTGGACTATTCTAAACGAGAATAAGATTCTCTCTCAGCATTAATCCTCCGTATACACCACAGCACAATGGTGTATCAAGGCAGAGCAATCGCACCCTACGAGATATGGTGCGCTCTATGATGAGTACTATTGAGTTACCTGTTTTCTTTTGGGGTTATGCACTTGAGAAGCTGCATGTTAGTTATATGTATGCCCTAGAGGCCATTACTGTAAATAGGATGTATATTGTAGTGGATGCTGAGACATATATAGGGAGGACTTTCTTGCTCAACATGATAGTATGCTATCTGGTTACTCTTTACCTTAACGTGTATACTGATTGTCTCTCTGTTACATGTTGGTAAAGCCCTTAGGATGTGTACTTGACTACCTGGACTATGATGCGGATCATACTAGTGGGGACATGGTAGTCCATAAGTATATCCTTCAAGGTCCCTAGTCATGGGTGTATCGAGACGGGGCATCGATATACCAGAGTAGACTAGCGTATACCTTCTCGACCCATACAGATGGGCGATGGATGATCCCATATTCATTGGTGTTTGACATCAGAGATGATATACGGGTGCTCGGTAGCAATTCTACAAGATTCCCGACATCTTGATCGAATGCTCGTCGCAAACTTCAATAGAGTTTTCGATAATGAGACTAAAATGCGGCGTTTATAATTGTTAGGCATGCGATGTCTAAGGAATTCATTTGGTTAGGCATGTGATGTCTAAAGAGTTTGCGGATTCCAACTGTTGTAGTTTTACACTTTTTTTCTGTGACCGTAAGTGTAATATGTGATATTGTCGGTTTCATTGCTATATGCCAACGACAATTAAGATACGCATGTTTACTTACGTTGATGACATGTGATGTTATGTGTTGCTGGATATGTTATATTGGATCGTCGTGTTTGAATAGCCGGGGGGTTCTTATGTAAGATGAGTGTTTTTCATTTTCATTAATGTAAAAACTTGTATGTAATATTCTTTTATTGGGGCACTTCCAGGTTGCGGAAGATGTCACCGTTTGTACATTATTTACTTTTCTACACTAGGATAGACCCAAGGATGAGGGCACAAGTAACTGGGTTCTGGGGTCCAGTGGGAGACCAACTCGAGGAGTCGAGTCCGGGTCTCCTAACTCTAGAATTGGTAGGGTTGATTTCCGCTCTCGTAGGGGTCTTGGGGTGTGGGATTGGATATTCATCATGACCGTGGAATCCGTGTTTTATACTGGCTCGTATTGAAAACACGGACGTCCTGGTATATCCAATATTTCATAAGATTCTTCTGCTGCGATATCTGTGATGTGATCATTTGATGTTCTTTGATAAATACAGTATACAGTATATATGATATATTATATAGGCGTTACTTATGTTTTACACCCGCGCTAGCCCTGCCCCGCTCTGTCGTTAGTTACCTAACCTAACGGTGCACGAGGGGACATCGAGGCGAATGCGGATGGCATAAGTGTACGTCGTATTTATCTGTGATGTTTAGGTGTTTAAATGATGGGACTTCATTAATGTGATTAATGAAAGAAAAGAAACCTAAGATGTTGTGGAATCGAATTTCAAAAATAAAATAGGTAACTACAGTTCTTGCTTTGCATCGCGGTGTTCCATGTAGAACATCCTGCACCTTATTCGATGAGGAAAGGGCCGAGATCCCTTCACCGGGAGTGACCCTTTAGCAATAACTGGCAGATGCTACAACCCTCGGCTTGTTTTTTGATTTCTTCTATAGTTTCTGCTCTGCACAGTGATATATATGATATATCCCGCGCCTCATTCGATGAGGAAAGGGCCGACGACCCCTTCACCGGGAGTGACCCCTTTAGCAAAACTAGAAAAGCCTCAAAAACACTCCATTTCAAAATTCATTCGATTCTACAACGATATCAAGTTCATTACGCAATAGGTTTTCAGAAAAACCTGTCCTCCGTCAATTCAGATAAGTACTATTTAGTATTCGTGCTGCGGTAGTTTGGCATGCGTTAAGGCGTAGTGTACGGTAGCTAACTAGTGCTTATCTGCTTGCATACGATGCGATTGGATTAGGGTATTCGCACGGCGTTGTTTGGCATGCGTCAAGGGTCGTACGGGTGGGTTTAATTCAATCAGGAAATGCACGGGTTGAACTTGACTTGCGGACTATGGGTTGTTTGGCATGCGTCAAGGTCATAGCACGCTAGGGGTAAAAGAATTATCAGGAATTTCAAGTGTTGAAATTTGCAATGATATTGCATACTTTCTATGAGATAGTTGGATCCCGATACCCACTGCGAGTAAGAGTTACTCCTGGGAGAGTTTTACACATTACAATTAGCCGATCAAGTAGATGTCTAGAAAGGTGTCAACGGGGTTACGCCTCTGGAAAAACGGGGTTTACTGTAATTAGGTCCGTGCGAAAGCACGGGGAACCTCCCTCAAAGTACCGACACTGGTCTGGATGAAAGATTGGTGAACTTGTAGGGTGTAATTAATCCCGGCTAGTCATTCCTTTTAAGGTTTGAAGGAAGATTTGATAAAAACAGTGGGAGCCATCCTGATTAGATAAAATAATAACCAATCTGATCTTACAAGAGCATATGCTGAGTGTTCTCTTCTCTCTCTCTCCAGGTAGCGACCATGTCACGCCTTAATCAAGATAATAATACGGATGTATTGACCGAACCCGCTTGTTATACTGAGCTGGGGAACGTTGGTCCTACTCCAACTTATAAATGTTAAAAGACAGAGCAGGAAATTGGGGAATACCAGATTTCCCGTGCCGCCCAAACGAAGAAAGTGCATATGTTGCATCATCTTCGGGTGTGTTCATTACATAGAACTGTTTCTCAGTATCCTTTACGTCCTGAGTATGTGATACCGAATCAGGATCCCACATATGTAATCTGTTACATGGGCTATAGATAGGTAAAGAACTGAGAACGGGTGATAAGTTTCATGAGGCAGAAAACGGTGCAAGTGTTGCAGCCAAGTCTGTTGATCACTGTCACCCTGTATGAACAGTACATTGATTCTGAACGAATGTTATTAGATACCGAACCTGATATACAAAATCATATCAGTCTCTTTATTAGCAAAGAAATGATAAAATTTTGTATTTTTGGATAATGTTTTGAACATTTCCTATATCAAAAGTTGATCGGTTCAGGCACGTTATCTAAAAGCATTGATGTTCTAAATCAAACTACAGCTCTTAGTATACGGAACACACACAAGAGGAAGAGTTCAGAAATGAACGGATCCTTCTTGAGGTATTGTAGACTAGGTCATATCAATGCGACCCGACTAGCTAAGTTGCACATAGATGCATATTTAAATCTGTTTGAATTTACATCTTGTGAAAACTTGCCAGTCATGTCCCAAAGATAAGATGACCATAGCTCTGTTTACTGGAAATAGAGAAAGAGTTAGTGTACTCTTGGGATGATACATGATGTATGAAGGTCCCCTGTCTACAAATGCCAAGACCGGTTCTTTGTACTTCATTAAATTCTCGGATAATCTCTCAAGATTCAGACATATGTTCCTGTTGAAACACAAGTACGAACCTTTTGAGATATTCACAGAATATAAGTTAGAAATAGAGAACCAAAACGGGTATAAGTATTATGTCCTTTGATGTGATTGAGGAGGAGAATACTTGAGCACGGAATTCCTGGATTATTCTAAAGGAGAATGAGATTCTCTCTCAGCATTACTCCTCCGTATACACCACAGAACGATGGTATATCGGGGTGGAGCAATAGCATCCTATGTGATATGGTGTGCTCTATGATGAGTACTACTGAGTTCCCTATTTCCTTTTGGGAGTTATGCACTTATGAAGTTGCATACCTATTGAATAGGTTCGAATCAAATCAGTATCTACCACTCCATATAAGATATGGTATGGGAAGAGCCTATCTCTTAAGTAAGTTAAGATTTAGGGTTGTCCGGCCTATGTCTAAAAGTAAAATCCAGACAAGCTCGAGGCAAGATCTGTTCTGAAGAACTGGAAATGTTCCAGCTATACAAACAGCAGCTGATGATTTGGTAGAACCAAAGGATTCAACAGTTTCCAACGAACCTCAGCCTCTCCGCCGAAATAGTAGGGTTCCTTACCTACCAGAGAGATACTTCGGTTTCTCGATGACAGTGGGAGCGAGGATTGCATCATGAGATGATGACCCAACTAGTTTCGAGCTGGCCATCAAGAGTGGGACTCTGTAAGAATGGCTGGATGCTTAGCGATCTGAGATGGAATCCTTATACACCAACAAAGTATGGACTTTAGTTGCTTTATCTGAAGGGTTAAATCCCCGTCAGGAGCAAGTATATCTTGAGAAGATTACTTGGTGTACATGGAAGAGTTGAGACTTTCAAAGCTAGACTTGTTAAAAGTTTGCATCATTGACCAGGTATGGATTATGATGCAACCTCTTCTAAGTAGCTATGCTTAAGTCCATCCAGATCCTACTTGCCACGGCTACATACCATGACTACGATATCTGGCGGTTGGGTGCCATGACTGCTTTTCTAAGTGATGTTTTAGAAGAGTGCGTCTATAAGTACACAGCCAGAGGGCCTCATAGACAGTGGTGTTAGTTATATGTATGCCCTAGAGGCCATTACTATACATAGGATGTATATTGTAGTGGATGCTAGGACATATATAGGGAGGACTTTCTTGCTCGATATGATAGTATGCTATCTGGTTGCTCTTTACCTTAACGTGTACACTGATTGTCTCCCTGTTATATGTTGGTAAAGCCCTTAGGATCTGTACTTGACTACCTGGACTATGATGCGGATCATACTAGTGGGGACATGGTAGTCCATAAGTACATCCTTCAAAGTCCCTAGTCGTGGGTGTATCGAGACGGGGCATCGATATACCAGAGTAGACTAGCGTGTACCTTCTCGACCCATACAGATGGGCGATGGATGATCCCATATCCATCGGTGTTTGACATCAGAGATGATATACGGGTGCTCAGTAGAGACTGGGTACACTGGACGGACTCGCCGAGAACTCCCAGATGGTATTATACCTCACGTCAGATGGCAGTTCTCTGGTGACACTGGTACAGAGTAGTCTATTGACCCGAGATCGTCATAGAGTCTTGTGTGGTTCCCACTGTGCTTTGATTTCCATCTTACCACGTCCAAGAGGGCGTGCAAAACGGTGGTTTTTGGGTATAGTCCCGAGTCACATGGAGACAATGAGCGATAGGAGGGGATTCGTCTCTCCCGGTATAGGGAGTTGATGTTGCGCTGTGTTCGATTGGCTATAACAGGAAATCCCTGGCCAGGGTTGCTGAGATTTACTGGTAAGTGTTACCAGTAGTTTCTCGAATAGTTATAGACCTCATATCAACACGACTTATCGAGCTATTGGGGTCTGACGTTTACCACCCCTAGGCGAGATATGCGACATATCAGACGATCAGACCGGACTGTACGGTAGTGTTACTGGTTGGATTCACTGGAGTGTGAGCGGGCTTGCTCGTCGATCTTCAGATCGCTCAATACCCGGGTGGCCGTTACGTTTAGCAGACCGCTTGCGGCTTGTGGGTGTTTGATATGATCATCATCTGCTGCCGGCGTATTGACGAGTCTTTAGAGTCCTACACAGAGGTTTCCTGGCTCAAGCGAAACGAAATAGGAGCGCATATGAGATATGTGCGGGACCGAGAATAATGCGTGTATGTGATACCGTATTCTATTCTCGCGATAAATGTATCGAATGGTTGTATGCGATATAACCAAGTTATCGATTCAAGCGTTGATTCGATAAGCCGATATATTATATACTAGTCGGTTGTGTGCGACATGCCCGGATCATTGAATCAAGTGTTGATTTAATGATTTAATGCATATTTATATATTTGATATATTACTTTGCATCAACTAGTATCGGTTTACTTAAGATGGATTTTCTCACTCGGATGTGCACATTGTATATTCGATATAGTTTTGTGCACTTGATTGTATCATGTTTGATGATACATGTTTGCTTGAGTTTGTGTAAAGATTGAACCATGGTTATTTAAATGATTAGGGTTTACATTTTCATATCTATTTATTTATTTATTTATTATGCAAATGATAATGAGAAGAATGGTTGCTAGTTTTGTTTTATTCTTTGAACCTTCATGAAGCATTGACTTTAGTCAACCATTCTTATCTCATCCTTAACCCTAACCATTCCAACTAACCTTGGTTTAATCTCTACACCTAACCATGGTTTGCTTATGATAAGAATGGATTTTCTTTTCTATTTTAATAATTCTTATCATAACAATTTCCTTCTTCTTCTTCATTTTCTTCAAGTGAAGAAAGCTTGCCTCCATCAATGGCAAGTGATGAAAAAGAGTGAGAAATCCAAATCTAAAGTTTACCCACTTCCTATTTCTTCATCCTCTACCTCTTGCCAAGTAGTAGAGTGTGTTTTTTTCACAAGTTTCTTGACTTGGTGAAGTCGGAGCTTGATTTAGCGATGCCTCGATGTAGATCATCTTCGGCATGGACATCGATGACCTAGCCCGTCCATTCTCCGATGAAGCCGACGCTAGAGCCCGGGACTTGTTATGGACAGCGAGGAGACTTCATTACGGAGCTATGGAGGTGGAGAACCGGATCTACAAAGGTTGTATTTCCGTATCTCATAGTTAAGTGTTAACTAGTTTGCTTTTTCGCCTAGACATCTAGCCAACGATCCGTACTCTAGGGTTTCTCGGCACCATAATTTTTGAAATTGGCATGTTCGATGCCTTGTGAGACCTTATTAGGATGCCTAGGAACCCTACAGTGGTATCAGAGCCAAGCTAGAGCCTTAGGCGAAGTCTAGACGGAATTTGAAGTCCGAACGAACCCGAAACCCGAAACCAAAAATGCTCTCTATCCTTTTTTCAAATTCTGGGATTTTCCCAAATAAAAAATTGCTAAAAAATTCAGTAGGAATATATAAGAGTTACTGTGAAATTCGTGGGCCCAATTCCACTATTCCACCGCGGTTCCGCGGCATGAGCAATGCTCATGCGGCGGTTCCGCGGCCGTACAGCCACCTTATTTAATATCTTTTACACAGTAACTCCTAAATGATAATGCTGGATTTTATGGGAATTTTTAAATTTTATTCAACAGTTGAATTTTCTGGGGTTGTTTTGGGGACTCGGTGTTTCGATCGGATTGTCAAATTTTATCTATGTGGCTTTCCGGATAATTTTTAGAATATGTTAAAATGTTCGACCGGATATAAATACCCAACTTTTCCCCTGTCGGGAAATTTCCAAGTGTTGGATTTTTCCGTAGTTTAATGACGTTCTAAGTAGTGAAAGTAACGCGATGGACCCTCTAGAAGACAACAAACCTTAACTCGATTATGTGACCGTCTTGAACTGCCTTTTGAACCTTCGGGTTTGGGGCAGTACGGCGTGCCACATGTGAGGCGTTGGCTTGACCCTTCTACGGCTGGACCGTCGGTACTGAGGCACGAACTGAATGTTGTTAGACTTATTTCATGTGTTGAGCTGTATCGGGAAAACTTGGATGTTCGATTGTTCGATCGGAAAGTTTAACATTTTCTGTTTATCTTAAATGTGATACAATAATTGGAATTCATAAGTAGTTATGAGATAACTGAATGAATGTTATAAACATAGCACTTTAGTCTCACTTGATCGGTTGCCACCGAATTTTGATATGATCAAAAGTCCGTCGCAATCACGTAGCGTACGCGGATACTCGCCGGGTAAACTTAATAGACAGCCTCACTCCATAGCCCCGACCAAGTGACTGTAGGAGAACCCCGTCGCCGAAAGCATTCGTTCGGGTGCTCGCGGTAGCGGTGTTCCGCCTTGGTGCACTTCGTCGACGGTATTAGGGGTGCGGCCGCCTACTAAAGTTTGCGACGAGCATTCGATCAGTTTTTCGGGAATCTTGTTGAATTGCCCGACTTGATATTGAAAAGTGTTTTCGATGATGGGACTAAAATGCGGGGTTTATAATTGTTAGGCATGCGATGTCTAAAGAATTCATTTGGTCAGGCATGCGATGTCTGAGGTGGTTGCGAATTCCAACTATTGTAGTTTTACACTTTCTTTTCTGTGACCGTAAGTGTAAAATGTGATATCGCCGGTTTCGTTGCTATATGTCAACGACAATTGGGATGGACATATTTACTTACGTTGATGACATGTGATGTTATGTGTTGCTGGATATGTTATATTGGATCGTCATGTTCGAATAGCCGGGTGTTTTTATGTGAGATGAGTGTTTTTCATTTTCATTCATGTAAAAACTTGTATGTAATATTCTTTTTATTGGGGCGCTTCCAGGTTGCGGAAGTTGTCACCCTTTGTATATTATTTACTTTTCTGCACTAGGATAGACCCAAGGAGGAGGGCACAAGTAACCGGGTTCTGGAGTCCAGTGGGAGACCAACTCGAGGAGTCGAGTCCGGGTCTCCTCACTCTAGAATTGGTAGGGTTGCTTGCCGCTCTCGTAGGGGTCTAGGGGTGTGGGTTTGGCTATTCATCACGACCGTGGAATCTGTGTTTTATACTGGCTCGTATTGAAAACACGGACGTCCTAGTATATCCAATATTTCATATGATTCTTCTGCTGCGATATCTGTGATGTGATCATATGATGTTCTTTGATAGATACAGTATATAGTATATATGATATATTATATAGGCGTTACTTATGTTTTACACCCGCGCTAGCCCTGCCCCGCTCTGCCGTTAGTTACCTAACCTAACGGTGCACGAGGGGACATCGAGGCGAATGCGGATGGCATAAGTGTACGTCGTATTTATCTGTGATGTTTAGGTATTTAAATGATGGGACTTCATTAATGTGATTAATGAAAGTAAAAGAAACCTAAAGATGTTGTAGAATCGAATTTCAAAATTAAAACAGGTAGCTACAGTTCTTGCTTTGCACAGCGGTATATGTGATATATCCTGCACCTCATTCGACGTGGAAAGGACCGACGATCCCTTCACCGGGAGTGACTCCTTTAGCAATAACTGGCAGATGCTACACATTCGGTTTGTCTTTTGATTGCTTTTAAGAGTTTTTTCTTTGCACAGTAATATATATGATATATCCCGCACCTCATTCGACGAGGAAAGGACCGACGATCCCTTCACCGGGAGTGACTCCTTTAGCAAAACTAGAAAAGCCTAAAAAACACTCCATTTCAAAATTCATTTGATTCTACAACGATATCAAGTTCATTACGCAATAGGTTTTCAGAAAAACCTGTCGTAGCCCTCCGTCATTTCCGATAAGTGGTAGTTAGTATTCGTGCTACGTTTGTTGGCCTGCGTCAAGGCGTAGTGTGCGGTAGCTAACTAGTATTTATCTGTTTATGCATATGATGCAGATTGGATTAGGGTAGTCGTGCGACTTTGTTGGCCTGCGTCAAGGGTCGTGCGGGTGGGTTTAATTCAATCAAGAAATGACGGGTTGAACTTGACTAGCGCACTATGGTTTGTTGGCCTGCGTCAAGGTCATAGGACGCTAGGGGCAAAATTATCGGGAATTTCAAATGTTGAAATTTGCAATGAGATTGCATACCTTCTATGAGATAGTTGGATCCCGATACCCGCTGCGAGTAAGAGTTACTCCTGGGAGAGTTTTATACATTACAATTAGCCGATCAAGTAGGTGTCTAGAAAGGTGTCAACGGGGTTACGCCTCTGGGAAAACGAGGTTTACATTAATTAGGTTCGTGCGAAAGCACGGGGGACCTCCCTCAAAGTACCGACACTGGCCTGGCTGAAAGATTGGCGAACTTGTAGTGTGTAATTAATCCCGGCTAGTCTTTCCTTTTAGGGTTTGAAGGAAGATTTGATAAAAAGAAGTGGGAGCCATCCTGATTAGATAAAATAATAACCAATCTATTCTTGCAAGAGCGCACGCTGAGTGTTTTCTTCTCTCTCTCTCCAGGTAGCGACCATATCACGCCTTAATCAAGATAATAATACGGATTTTTGACCGAACCCGCTTGTTATACTGAGCTGGGGAACGTTGGTCCCGCTCCAACTTATAATTGCTATAAGACAGAGCAGGAAATAGGGGATTACCAGAATTCCCGTGCCGCCCAAACGAAGAGAGTGCATGCTGATGCATCATCTTCGGGTGTGTACATTACAGAGAACTGTTTCTCAGTATCCTTTACGTCCTGGGTATGTGATACCAGATCAGGATCCCAGATATGTAATCTGTTACATAGGGCTACAGAAAGGTAGAGAACTGAGAACGGGTGATGTGTTTCATGAGACAGAAAACGGGGCAAGTGTTGCAGCCAAGTCTGTTGGTCACTGTCATCCTGTATTATAAATACATTAATTCTGAACGAATGTTATTAGATACCGAACCTGATATACAAAATCATATCAGTCTCTTTATTAGTAAAGAAATGATAAAATTTTGTATTGTTGGATAATGTTTTGAACATTTCCTATATCAAAAGTTGATCGGTTCTGGCACGTTATCTAAAAGCATTGATGTTCTAAATCAAACTACAGTTCTTTAGTATACAGAACACACACAAGAGGAAGAGTTTAGAAATGAACGAATCCTTCTTGAGGTATTGTAGACTAGGTCATATCAATGCGACCCGACTAGCTGAAGTTACATTTAGATGCATATTTAAATCAGTTTGAATTTACATCTTGTGGAACTCGCCAGTCATGTCACAAAGATAAGATGACCATAGCTCCGTTTATTGGAAACAGAGAAAGAGTTAGTAAACTCTTGGGATGATACATGTTGATGTATGTAAGGTCCCCTGTCTACACATGCCAAGACCGGTTCTTTATACTTCATTACATTCTCTGATAATCTCTCAAGATTCAGACATATGTTCCTGTTGAAACATGAGTCCGAGCCTTTTGAGATATTCACAGAATATAAGCGAGAAGTAGAGAACCAAAATACGGGTAAAAGTATTATGTCCTTTGATATGATCAAGGAGGAGAATACTTGAGCACGGAAATACTGGATTATTCTAAAGGAGAATGAGATTCTCTTTCAGCATTACTCCTCCGTATACACCATTGCACGATGGTATGTCGGGGCGGAGCAGATACACCCTATCTGATATGGTGTGCTCTATGATGAGTACTACTGAGTTACCTATTTCTTTTTGGGAGTTATGCACTTGAGAAGCTGCATACCTATTGAATAGGGTTCAAATCAAACCAGTTGCCTACCACTTCATATTTGATATGATAAGGGAAGAGCCCATGTCTTAAGTTAGTTAAGATTTGGGGTTGTCCAGCCTATGTCTGAAAAGCAAAATACCGGACAAGCTCGAGGCAAGGTAAGTTATGTAGAACTGGAAAGGTTCCAGCTATGCAAACTACAGAAGATGATTTAATAGAACCAAAGGATTCAGTAGATTCCAACAAACCTCAGCCTCTCCGCCGATCTAGTAGGGTTCCTCACCCACCTGAGAGATACTTCTGTTTCTCTATGACAGTGGGAGCGAGGACTGCATCATGAGTTGATGACCCAACTAGTTTCGAGCTGGCTATCAGGAGTGGGACTCTATAAGAATGGCTGGATGCTTAGCGATCTGAGATGGAATCCTTATACACCAACAAAGTATGGACTTTGGTTGCTATATCTGAAGGGTTAAATCCCCATCAGGAGCAAGTATATCTTGAGAAGATTACTTGGTGTAGATGGAAAAGTTGAGACTTTCAAAGCTAGACTTGTTAAAGGTTTTCGTCATCGACCAGGTGTGGATAATGATGAAACCTTTTCAAGTAGCTATGCTTAAGTCCATCCAGATCCTACTTACCACGGCTGCATACCATGACTACGATATCTGGCGGTTGGGTGCCATGACTGCTTTTCTAAAATTATGTTTTAGAAGAGTGCATCTATAAGTACACAGCCAGAGGGCCTCGTAGACAGTGGGAGCAGCGGAAACGTGTGCAAGATGCTTTATAGGATAGAGCAGGCATCGCGGAGTTGGAACATCTGTTTTGATGTATTAGTCAAAGAAGTTGACATCATCAAAATGGTAGATGAACCTTGTATAAACAAAAAGGTAGTAGGGAGTATGGTGACGATCCTCGTAGAGTACGTGGATGACATACTCTTGATAGGGAAGGAGTTTCCTATGCTACGCTCGATCAATCTCCGCTTATCACAAAGATTCTCCATATAGGATCAAAGTGATACCTCCTAAATCCTGGATTTTGGATCTATGAGATAGATTTAATTGGATGTTAGGATTCTCACTAGTTGTAGTGAGATGGTATCAATCGATCCTGGGGAGAATCACTGGAAGGGTTCCAGGGTGATAAAGACGACTGAATGTCAGTCGCAGGCATTGTCTTTACCCTCAGTAAAGGGACGGTATGTTGGAAGAGTTCCAAGCTAGATACCGTGACATACTAGACGATAAAGGCTGGATACATCGCTACTTAAGATGCTACCAAAGAGGCCGTTTGGGTGTATATTGGTTCATGAGATGAACTATGTTCCTCCCATTGTGTGACAATGGAGTTGTGGCTTATGCCAAGGAACGCCGGTCCCATCAGTGATCCAGACATATTCTAAGGCAGTATCACTTGATCATGGAAATAGTTGATCTCTAGGGTGATCGAGGTAAGGAGAGTAGATTCTGAGGACAACACAGCGGATCTACTCACAAAGGCCTGTTCCCAAAGAGAGATTTTTTTTATGGGATGGTTGAGTATGAGATACTGCAACCACTGCTACAGATGGCCCTAGTGCAAGTGGGAGATTGTTAGTTATATGTATGCCCTAGAGGCCATTACTATACATAGGATGTATATTGTAGTGGATGCTGGGACATATATAGAGAGGACTTTCTTGCTCAACATGATAGTATGCTATCTGGTTGCTCTTTACCTTAACGTGTACACTGATTGTCTCCATGTTACATGTTGGTAAAGCCCTTAGGATCTGTACTTGACTACCTGGACTATGATGCGGATCATACTAGTGGGGACATGGTAGTCCATAAGTACATCCTTCAAAGCCCCTAGTCGTGGGTGTATCGAGACGGGGCATCGATATACCAGAGTAGACTAGCGTGTACCTTCTCGACCCATACAGATGGGCGATGGATGATCCCATATCCATCGGTGTTTGACATCAGAGATGATATACGGGTGCTCAGTAGAGACTGGGTACACTCGACGGACTCGCCGAGAACTCCCAGATGGTATTATACCTCACATCAGATGGCAGTTCTCTGGTGACAATGGTACGGAGTAGTCTGTTGACCCGAGATCGTCATAGAGTCTTGTGTGGTTCCCACTGTGCTTTGATTTCCATCTTACCACGTCCAAGAGGGCGTGCAAAACGGTGGTTTTTGGGTACAGTCCCGAGTCACATGGAGATAATGAGCGATAGGAGGGGATTCGTCTCTCCCGGTATAGGGAGTTGATGTTGCGCTGTGTTCGATTGGCTATAACAGGAAATCCCTGGCCAGGGTTGCTGAGATTTACTGGTAAGTGTTACCAGTAGTTTCTCGAATAGTTATAGACCTCATATCAACACGACTTATTGAGCTATTGGGGTCTGACGTTTACCACCCCTAGGCGAGATATGCGACATATCAGATGATCAGACCGGACTGTACGGTAGTGTTACTGGTTGGATTCACTGGAGTGTGAGCGGGCTTGCTCGTCGATCTTCAGATCGCTCAATACCCGGGTGGCCGTTACGTTTAGCAGACCGCTTGCGGCTTGTGGGTGTTTGATATGATCATCATCTGCTGCCGGCGTATTGACGAGTCTTTAGAGTCCTACACAGAGGTTTCCTGGCTCAAGCGAAACGAAATAGGAGCGCATATGAGATATGTGCGGGACCGAGAATAATGCGTGTATGTGATACCGTATTCTATTCTCGCGATAAATGTATCGAATGTTTGTATGCGATATAACCTAGTTATCGATTCAAGCGTTGATTCGATAAGCCGATATATTGTATACTAGTCGGTTGTGTGCGACATGACCAGATCATTGAATCAAGTGTTGATTTAATGATTTAATGCATATTTATATATTTGATATATTACTTTGCATCAACTAGTATCGGTTTACTTAAGATGGATTTTCTCACTCGGATGTGCACATTGTATATTCGATATAGTTTTGTGCACTTGATTGTATCATGTTTGATGATACATGTTTGCTTGAGTTTGTGTAAAGATTGAACCATGGTTATTTAAATGATTAGGGTTTACATTTTCATATCTATTTATTTATTTATTTATTATGCAAATGATAATGAGAAGAATGGTTGCTAGTTTTGTTTTATTCTTTGAACCTTCATGAAGCATTGACTTTAGTCAACCATTCTTATCTCATCCTTAACCCTAACCATTCCAACTAACCTTGGTTTAATCTCTACACCTAACCTTGGTTTGCTTATGATAAGAATGGATTTTCTTTTCTATTTTAATAATTCTTATCATAACAATTTCCTTCTTCTTCGTCATTTTCTTCAAGTGAAGAAAGCTTGCCTCCATCAATGGCAAGTGATGAAAAAGAGTGAGAAATCCAAATCTAAAGTTTACCCACTTCCTATTTCTTCATCCTCTACCTCTAGCCAAGTAGTAGAGTGTGTTTTCTTCACAAGTTTCTTGACTTGGTGAAGTCGGTGCTTGATTTAGCGATGCCTCGACGTAGATCATCTTCGGCATGGACATCGATGACCTAGCCCGTCCATTCTCCGATGAAGCCGACGCTAGAGCCCGGGACTTGTTATGGACAGCGAGGAGACTTCATTGCGGAGCTATGGAGGTGGAGAACCGGATCTACAAAGGTTGTATTTCCGTATCTCTTAGTTAAGTGTTAACTAGTTTGCTTTTTCGCCTAGACATCTAGCCAACGATCCGTACACTAGGGTTTCTCGGCACCATAATTTTTGAAATTGGCATGTTCGATGCCTTGTGAGACCTTATTAGGATGCCTAGGAACCCTATAAGTGGGAGCAGCGAAAACGTGTGCAAGATGTTTTATGTGATGAAGCAAGCATCGCGGAGTTGGAACATTTGTTTTGATGAGTTAGTCAAAGAGTTTGACATCATCAAAATGGTAGATGAACCTTATATATACAAAAAGGTAGTAGGGAGTATGGTAGTGATCCTCGTAGAGTATGTGGATGACATACTTTTGATAAGAAAGGAGTTTCCTATGCTAGCTCGGTCAATCTCCGCTTATCACAAGGATTATCCATATAGGATCAAAGTGATACCTCCTAAATCCTGAGTTTTCATCTATGAGATAGATGTTATTGGGTGTTAGAATACTCACTAGATGTAGTGAGATGGTATCAATCGATTCTGGGGAGAATCACCGGAAGGGTTCCAGGGTGATAAAGACGACTGAATGTCAGTCACAGGCATTGTCTTTACCCTCAGCAAAGGGACGGTATATTGGAAGAGTTCCAAGCTAGATATCGTGGCATACTAGACGATAAAAGCTGGATACATCACTACTTAAGATGCTGTCTGGATGTATATTTGTTCATGAGATGAACTTAGTTCCTCCCATTGTATGACAATGGAGTTGTGGCTATATGCCAAGGAACGTCCGTCCCATCAGTGATCCAGACATATTCTAAGGCAGTATCACCTGATCATGGAGATGGTTAATCTCCAAGGAGATCGAGGTTAGGAGAGTAGACTCAGAGGACAACACGGCGGATCCACTCACAAAGGCCTTTTTCCCAGAGAGAGACTTTTATGGGATGGTTGAGTATGAGATACTGCAACCACTGCTACAGATGGCCCTAGTGCAAGTGGGAGATTGTTAGTTATATGTATGCCCTAGAGGCCATTACTGTACATAGGATGTATATTGTAGTGGATGCTGGGACATATATAGGGAGGACTTTCTTGCTCGACATGATAGTATGCTATCTGGTTACTCTTTACCTTAACGTGTATACTGATTGTCTCTCTATTATATGTTGGTAAAGCCCTTAGGATGTGTACTTGACTACCTGGACTATGATGCAGATCATACTAGTGGGGACATGGTAGTCCATAAGTACATCCTTCAAGGTCCCTAGTCGTGGGTGTATCGAGACGGGGCATCGATATACCAGAGTAGACTAGCGTATACCTTCTCGACCCATACAGATGGGCGATGGATGATCCCATATCCATTGGTGTTTGACATCAGAGATGATATACGGGTGCTCGGTGGAGACTGGGTACACTGGACGGACTCGCCGAGAACTCCCAGATGGTATTATACCTTACGTCAGATGGCAGTTCTCTGGTGACACTGGTACAGGTTAGTCTGTAGACCCGAGATCGTCATAGAGTCTTGTGTGATTCCCACTGTGCTTTGATTTCCACCTTACCATGTCTAAAAGGTCGTGCAAAACGGTGGTTTTTAGGTACAGTCCTGAATCACATGGAGGCAATGAGCGACAGGAGGGGATTCGTCTCTCCCGGTATAGGGAGTTGATGTTGCACTGTGTTCGATTGGCTATAACCGGAAATCCCTGGCCAGGGTTGCTGAGATTTGTTGGTAAGTGTTACCAGTAGTTTCTCAAACTGTTATAGACCTCATATCGACACGACTTATCGAGCTACTCGGGTCTGACGTTTACCACTCCTAGGCGAGATATGCGACATATCAGATGAACAGACCGGACTGTACGGTAAGTGTTACTGGTTGGATTCACAGGAGTGTGAGCGGGCTTGCTCGTTGATCTTCTAATCGCTCAATACCCAGGTGGCCGTTACGTTTAGCAGACCGCTTGCGGCTTGTGGGTGTTAGATATGATCATCACCTGCTGCCGACGTATTGACGAGTCTTTAGAGTCCTACACAGAAGTTTCCTGGCTCAAGCGAAACGAAATAGGAGCGCATATGAGATATGTGCGGGATCGAGAATAATACCAGTATGTGATACTGTATTCGATTCTCGCGATTTGTGATAGTGATCGGTTATATGCGATATAGCCAGGTTATCGGATCAAGTGTTGATTCGATAAGTTGTTACTATTGATAATAGTCGGTTATATGCGATATGACCGGATCATTAAATCAAGTGTTGATTTAGTGATTTAATGCATAATTATATATTTGATATATTAGTTTGCATTAACTAACTAGTATTGGTTCACTTAAAATGGATTTTCTCACTTGATTGTGTACATTGTATAAGTGATATATTTTTGTGCACAAGTTTGTATCATGTTTGATGATACATGCAAACTTGGGTGTATGTTTGATTTAAACCATGGTTAGTTAATGGTTAGGGTTTCATTTGTTTTATTTTCTTATTCATTTATTTATTTATTCATTTGAGAAAGAAATAATATGGTGGCTAACTTTTGATTAAGTTGAAGCTTCATGAAGCTTTGAATGACTTTGACCATTTTGTTTCTTTCCTTAACCCTAACCATTTACTTAACCCTAGTGTATTCTCTACATGTGTTTAGCTAACCCATGGTTGCAAGATGATAGATATCACTTCATTTTTCTTTTTGAAAATGATAATTCATTTTTCATTTCTTTCTTCTTCTTCTTCTTGATGAAGAAAGAAAAGCTTTCTATAAAAATGTCAAGTGATGAAATCAAGTGAGAAATCCAAATCCAAAGTGAACCCACTTCCTATTTCTTCATCCTCTACCACTTGCCATGTAGTATAGGGTGTTTTCTTCATAAGTTTCATGACTTGGTGAAGTTGGAGCTCGAGTTAGTGTCGCCTCGACGTAGATCATCTTCGGCATCGAAGTCATCTACCTAGCCCGATCATTTCTTCGATGAAACTACTATGAGAGTCCGGGATTCCGATGATCGCAGTGGAGGGACATCAACACGGAGCTAGAGAAGTGGTGGACCGGATCTACAAAGGTTGTAGTTCCATTCACTTTAGAGTAAAGTTGTTTACTTGTATAGTTTTCGCCTTTGATTCTAGTCAACGGTCACATTAGGGTTTCTCGGCACCTAGAATTTTTGAATTTGGCATGGTTGATGCCTTGTGAGTCCTCTTGAGTGTGCCTAGGAACCCTACACTGCATACCTATTGAATTGGGTTCCAACCAAATCAGTACCTACCACTCCATATGAGATACGGTATGGGAAGAGCCCATCTCTTAAGTGAGTTGAGATTTGGGGTTGCTCGGCCTATGTCTAAAATCAAAATCCGGACAAGATCGAGGCAAGGTCAGTTCTGTAGAACTGGAAGAAGTTCCAGCTATACAAACTACAGCTGATGATTTGGTAGAACCAAAGGATTCAATAGTCCCCGACGAACCTCAGCCTCTCCGTCGATCTAGCAGGGTTCCTTATAAGCGTGAGAGATACTTCGGCTTCTCGATGACAGTGGAAGCGAGGATTGCATCATGAGATGTTGACCCAACTAGTTTCGAGCAGGCCATCAAGAGTAGGGACTCTGTAAGAATGGCTGGATGCTTAGCGATCTGAGATGGAATCTATATACACCTACAAAGTAAGGACTTTGGTTGCCATATCTGAAGGGTTAAATCCCCATCAGGAGCAAGTATATCTTGAGAAGATTACTTGGTGTAAATAGAAAAGTTGAGACTTTCAAAGCTAGACTTATTAAAGGTTTTCGTCATTGACCAGGTATGGATAATGATGAAACCTTTTCTAGTGGCTGTGCTTAAGTCCATCCGGATCCTACTTGCCATTGCTACATACCATGACCACGATATCTAGTGGTTGGGTGTCGTGACTGCTCTTCTAAATTATGATTTAGAAGAGAGCGTCTGTAAGTACACAGCCAGAGGGCTTCGTAAACAGTAGGAGCTGCGGAAACATGTGCAAGTTGCTTTACAGGTTCAAGCAGGCATCGCGGAGTTGGAACATCTGTTTTGTTGTGGTAGTCAAAGAGTTTGACTTCATCAAAATGGTAGATGAATCTTGTATATACAAAAAGGGTAGTAGGAAGTAAGGTGGTCTTCCTTGTACTGTACGTGGATGGCATACTCTTGATAGGAAAAGAGTTTCCTACACTACACACGGTCAATCTCCTCTTATCACAAGGATTCTCCATATAGGATCAAGATGATACCTCCTAAATTCTGGGTTTTAGATCTATGAGATAGATCTAAATGGATGTTAGGATTCTCACTAGGTGTAGTGAGATGGTATCAATCGATCCTAGGAAGAATCACTGGATAGCTTCCAGGATGGTAAGTACGACTGAGTATCAGTCACAGGTATTGTCTTTACCCTCAGTAGAGGGACGGTATGTTGGAAGAGTTCCAAGCTAGATGCCATGGCAAACTAGACGATAAAGGCTGGTGACATCACTATCAAAGATAATACCAAAGAGGATGTTTGGGTGTATATTAGTTCATGAGATGAACTGGGTTCCTACCATTGTGTGACAATGGAAGTGTGGCTTTGGCCCAGGAACCCTGGTCCCATCAGTGATCCAGACATATTCTAAGGTGGTATCACCCGATCAAGGAGATGGTTGATCTCCAGGGAGATCGAGGTTAGGAGAGTAGACTCAGAGGACAACACGGCGGATCCACTCACAAAGGCCTTTTTCCCAGAGAGAGACTTTTATGGGATGGTAGAGTATAAGATACTGCAACCACTGCTACAGATGGCCCTAGTGCAAGTGGGAGATTGTTAGTTATATGTATGCTCTAGAGGCCATTACTGTACATGAGATGTATATTGTAGTGGATGCTGGGACATATATAGGGAGGACTTTCTTGCTCGCCATGATAGTACGCTATCTGGTTACTCTTTATCTTAACATGTATACTTACTGTCTCTCTGTTACATGTTGATAAAGACCTTAGGATGTGTACTCGACTTCCAGGACTATGATGCAGATCATACTAGTGGGGCCTGGGTAGTCCATGAGTACATCCTACAATATTCCTAGTCATTGGAATATCGAGACGGGGCATCGATATTCCAGAGTAAACTAGCGTATATCTTCTCGACCCATGTGATGAGCGATGGATGATCCCATATCCATTGGTGTTTGACATCGGAGATGGTATACGGGTGCTCAGTGGAGGCTGGGTACACTGAACGGACTCGCCGAGAACTCCCAGTTGGTATTATACCTCCCGTCAGATGGCAGTTCTCAGGTGACACTGGTACAGCTTAGTCCGTTGGCCCGAGATCATCATAGAGTCTTGTGTGTCTCCCACTGTGCTTTGATTTCCATCCTGCCACGGCTCTACTGAGTCATGCAATAAGGTGGTTTTTTGGTACAGTCCCGAGTTACATGGAGGAAATGAGCGATAGGAGGGGATTCGTCTCTCCCGGTATTAGGAGTTGATGTTGCGCTATGCTCGACTGGACATAACTGGAAATCCCTGGACAGGGTTGATGTAATTTACTGGTAAGTGTTATCAGTAGTTTCACGAACGTTATGGACCATACATCGGCATGACTTATCAAGCTACTGGGTCTGACGTTTACCACCCCTAGGCAAGATTAGCGACGTATCAGACGAACAGACCGGACTGTGCGGTAAGTGTTACCGATTGGATTCGTAGGAGAGTGGGCAGGCTTGCTCGTTGATTTCTGATCGCTCAATACCCGGGTGGCCGTTACGTATAGCAGACCGCTTGCGGCTTGTGGGTAGCTGATATGATCACCACCTACTGCCGGTGTATTGATGAGTTTTTAGAGTCCTACAGAGATGTTTCCTGGCTCAAGCAAAACGAAATAGGAGCGCATATGAGATATGTGCGGGACCGAGAATAATACCAGTATGTGATACTGTATTCTATTCTCGCGATTTGTATCATCGGTCGGTTATATGCGATATAGTCGGGTTACCGAATCAAGTGTTGATTCGATATATTGATACACTAGATATTAGTCGGTTATATGCCGATATGACCGGATGATTAAATCGAAATTTGATTTAATGATTTAATGTATAATTATATATTTGATATATTCCTTTACATTAACTAGTATTTGTTCACTTAAGATTGATTTTCTCACTTGATGTTCATATGTTGTATATGTGATATATGTTTGTGCACTAGATTGTATCATGCTTGATTATATATGCAAACTTGGGTGTATGAATGATTATACCATATTTAAGTTATTGGAAAAGGTTTATATTTATTTTTTAATTCAAAATTAGTGTGCACTTTGTCATGCTTGAAGCTTCACGAAGCTTTTAGCATCATTTGACCAAGTCCACTAACTTTGTCTCACTAAAGATATTTATTAACCCAACCACTAACTTAAACAATGGTTTAGTCTCTACAAAAGTTAACTCACCCATGGTTGCATTATGATAAACTTCACTTGTTTATTCTTTTCTAATTATTATTCTTTCTTCTTCTTCTTCTTCATCAAGAAGAAGAGCTCTCTAGAATTTTTTAAGTGAAGAAATAAAGTGAGAAATCAAAATCCAAAGTGAACCCACTTGCTATTTCATCATCCTCTACTACTTTCCATTTAGTTTAGGGTGTTCTCTTCACAAAGTTCTTGACCAAGTGAAGATGGAGCTTGAGTTTGAGTCTCCTCGACGTAGATCATCTTCGGCCTCGAAGTCAACGAGCTAGCCCGTTCATTTCTCCGAGGAAACCATCACTAGAGTCCGGGATCTCGATGGTCGCAGCGAAGGGACGTCAACACGGAGCTTTAGAAGTGAAGGACCGGATCTACAAAGTTTGTATTTTCATTCACTTCTATTTGTAATGTTAGATTACTAGTTATTTTACCCTAGTTTTCTAATTCGATCATTAGGTTGATTGCTTAGCACCCCCTTTATTTCTTGTTGTGGCATGTGTGATGCTTGCAAACCCTAGGCTAGATGCTAAGGAATCCCAACACACTCTCCCTATCTCTCTCTTTCTCACTCTCTATAACACCTTAGGATGTGAATAGTGGCTAATTATACTTTAATATATGATTTTTAATAAAAAGTTTACCAAATAGATTTTCAAATATTTTTATCCTATTTAATGAATATTTTATTAGATTTTTCCTAGGCTTGCACACACTTGTGCATGTAAACTAGGGTTAAAATTGGGGTTAAAACCATGTTTAGCAATCATGGTGGATTAACACATTTTTCTTAAGTTTAATTGGTTTTTAATTTGGTGTTTTTTTTATGGAAATGGTTTGAATTTTCTTGTGTTGACTTGGAGAGGGAGAGGGAATGGGCAACATGGCATGAGCCATGCTCATTTAACGAATTGAGAGAGAGGGGGGGTTGACTAGCCTTAGCCTCATTTCCTTGCCTCTCATTTTTCTTCTCACTTCACTCTCTCACTCACACACACACACTCAAGCAGCTTCAGTAGCAGCAGAAGACTCAGTAGCAGCAGCACCCAGCAGCATCAGAAGCTGAAGCAACAGCAACAGCATCAGTTTTAGCTCAGCAGCAACAGCTCCAGCAGCATCAGCAGCAGCTCCAGCAGCAACAAATCTTCTCCTTCCTGCACTCTAAGATCAGCGAGTGAGGTATAAGATCCGAGCCTAACTTCCTAGCTTGCTAAACTTGTGTTGAAATAGCTTCGATTAGAGTTAATAGTGAGTTTTTGTGCTAAATATGGTGAATCGTGTGGACTTTTGGTTAAGTGATGTTAATGATGGTTAGATTAACTTAGTTAAGTGTTATTAGGGCCACTTAAACCCAGTTAAACCCCAGATTTCACTAAAATACCATAGGGTTTCAATTAGTGCAAAAGATAACGTTTTTAAGTGAAATTGTAGCTTTCTGTGATCTGCTTGTGACCCGGCTCCTTCAGAGAAAATCTGGGAAAACTAGAGCATGTACACTAGGTCTAGACCACACACACTAAGCACGATCCCCTGATTCCACACTTTAGCCGCCGTTTTATTCGTTCTGGCCGCAATTTGCGGCTAGATTGGGGTTCTGGGTGTTAGGGTTTTGGCTAGGGTAGTTTGCTGTGTTTTCCAGTGTTTTGGCATGTGCAATTTTGTGAGTTTTCACCAGTGTCAAAATCTGGGGTGATATAACGTTTTTCCTGCACGTTTAGTTTGCGCGATACGCGCGATACGTGAGTGGGTTCTGTGATCCAGCGTGCCGCGACGTGTCGGGATAGTTTTAGACGCGTATACACTCGATCTAGCGTATCGGACACACGCGCGCTTAGTTCGCGACGCGAGTTTCTCGTTTGATTTCGATATCGCGTTTGGCGAGATATTTGCTTATGTGGACTTTCCTTGTGTGAATTCTAGGTTCGCAGGCGAGTACGTCGGACGCAGCAAAGTAGGGAAAGCAGGTAGTCGGCTACGTGTAGCACGCGACCAGGTGAGTAGATTTAACATCTACGGGTAAATCGCCCGTATGGCGTTAAGCTTCAGGGCGTTATAGGATATTTTAGTTGTATGTGTTCATATATATATATACACTATAGTAGCATGCCTTCTTGTTGCATATAGAAATGGTAGTATAGAACACTGCACTGTCACTAACGGTTAAAGCTGCACGGGCACTATTTGTAGATTACACTCACACCGTTAGTGATTGCCATGACACTTGCACTATAGGATTGCTACGAATTACATATCGTTTTGATTGTCGCATCATTGATGATTGTCATGACTTATCGCATATACACATATATTGATAACTTCATACCTGCGCGCATGCATACTGTATATTCATACCAGTGCACACATATATTGATATATCACTTCCTGCGCACATGCACCCTTTATATTCACATTAGTATATACCTTCATTGATATATCACTACTTGCGCACATGTACACTGTATATTCACACTAGTGCATACCTTCATTGATATATCACTACCTGCGCACATGCACTCTTTATATTCACATTAGTGCATACGTACCTTGATATATCTATACTTGTGCACATATACATCATATATCCATTCGCACATTCACACATATGTTACATACATGGATGATATTGACATGATTTAAAAACTAAGGGACCGCACGAGATATTTTCAAAACTGGATCTTTTTAAAAGAGCGGTTTTCCCTTTTTACTCTTAATTGTTATACGACACATTGCATGGATTTACGCATGAGTTTGGATTTATATGATTTCTGGATTTGGGAACCAGGGTATTATTTTAAGAAAATACGCATTGTTTTAAAACCCGGTTTCCCTTGATATGATATTTCAGTGCGTCCACCATGCGTTTTCTCGGTTCTGAGACGTGTGACATGTGAACCCGAATCGAGAAGCTGGATGAGGCCGATTACGGGTACATGGTGGACCCGGTATGGTACCTCAGGGCGAGAACGGATCGTTGTGTAGTAGACGGAGAGCCTGGCAGAGGGACTCCTACCTACCGGTGATTGGTTAGATCTGGCGGTTATCCGGACGATACTGACCAGAGTTGATAGATGGATCGGGATGACACATACTGCCGGGGCCGAGGGCCAATTCCGCAGACGGAGCTCGATACTTGAGGATTTGCGTGTCGATTCTAGACATGATGATTTCATGATATTTTCGTGTGCCTATGCTAGGCACTCACGATTTTATGAGATTTATAGGATTTGAGGGTCGATCAGAGTGACGGCACTTGAGTTTTACTGTGATTTGGGTACATTGATAGACACCAGTTATTCTTCCACGTTGACATTCCGTGTAGATGATATTTATTCCCGTGCTCAGCTTTTATTATTTTGCATCTCATCCTATAGCTATAGTACTTGATAGAGTACTTTTGCATGGTTATTGCATTCCCTGCGTATAATATATAGATGTTATTAGATTCCATTTTCTATGCACGCTTATTGCATACCCTGCTTATCATATTGAGATGTTATTAGATCGCACTTGTTGCACGATTATTGCTCATATAGTTCATCATATAGATGTTACCTGTTGGCATAGGTTAGAGTATCGCAGCACGTGCATACTTGCGATTACCTTTATATGTTATCTACTACTCACGAGTTGGCAACTCACCCCCGTTGTGCCATAGTGTTTGCAGGTTTACCTTCAGCTTAGTCGCGGCAGGCTGCTTTCTTGCATCATTTGGTATAGATACCACTGCAGTTGGCGTGTTAGCCCTTTTGCTGATAGGTGGGTTTTGTGCGGTATCTGTTTATTTTCCAGTTGTATGCATTGTTGTATTTAGTACCTCCATCAACTTTCATGTATTGACTTAGAGACCATTTGTGAGGACGATTTATATTATTTTCTACTCTGGTGTCGAGCTCGTTGTAGGCCGACTTTATTTATGCAGTTTTATCGTTCATGATACTCGTTTTCACTTATATTGCTCATTTTCTTCACTACGGCGTCGTATATTTTTATTGTGGTGATTGTTCCGCCGTTGGGTGTGATTGCTCCCGTTTGGGATGCTTTATTTTTATTGTATGTCATTTTATTCATATATTGTCTTGTACCCGATTTCGGGGCTAGTTTTTACAAAGGAAATGCTGCCAAAATTTTTAAGATAATAACTTGAACTTTAAAGAATTATACTAGATTACTTAAAGTTTTCTAAACGTTTTAACAAATGTTTCTATTAAATATTTTAAACGCTCAATACTTTTTATGTTTTTGATTTCTGGGTTTCGGCTTACTTAGTCGCGTTACGCCTGTAGACGTTATGTGCCGGTCACGGGCCAAACTTTGGGTCGTGACAAAGTTGGTATCAGAGCATAGGTTTTACCTTCGGAGTGTAGGTTGACCCTGGTATGATGGAGTAGGTCGCTGAAGCAGAGTGGCGTAGCGTGTGTATGTTCCGCGGCATACTCACGACACGGTACTCCGCCTAAGCGACCTTAGGACTTATTGATTGGAATTCTTTCTTGATTTTGTACATTCCTGTGATTCGATTTCTGTATCCTTATCGAATCCTACTTTCTTTTCAGCCATTATGCCACCGAAGACTACGCGGGTGCAGAGGGCGGCCGCGAGAGCCGAGATTCGAGTTGACTCGTCCGAGACGAGGACTGATCCGGGTTGTACACTCGTTGTACCAGAGCAGTCTGTTCCACCTCCGACAGACCAGATTGCTAGACTAGTGGCAGAGATGCATGGCTTGCGCCAGACGATGGTAGAGATGCAGGACTTGTGCCAGACGATGAGCAAATTGGTTGAGACCGTTCGAGTGCAGCGACAGGAGGTTGTCACCCCTGTTACCCAGTTGTCCCTTGCAATCAGCATGCATCATTCCGTCACCTACATAGCACCAGTAAATACAACCCCAGTTTACGAGACACGTCTTCCAGAGACTTTGAGAGTTCCAGAACAGTGGAGGAATCGTACTGATTTACCAACCCAGAGCAGAGGCTTAGGACGAGGACAGTCGTTCAGCTCTCATCCCCAGGAGGGTCAGCAGTCAGCGCATGGATGTTTTCGATGCGGAAGCCTTCAACACTTCGTCAGACATTGTTCCTTAGCACCACGTCAGGGTCATATTCTGAGATGTCATGGACGCGGAGGGTTCGCTCAGAAGGGTCAGTTTAGCAGAGGAGGAGTTCGGCCTATTGCGGGTAGAGGGCAGACACGAGAGTTTGCTTCTACTCATCGGGACGCGAGGGCGTCCAATGCAGAGTTTTCAGGTATCCTTAATTCGTATGTTCTTTTGATGTATTTGTTTGTTTTTCACACTTGTGCCGTGGTTGGGACGAGAGTCATGTTAGGTAGATCAGCCGTTTGTTGTGTTAACTTCTGTCAACGATTCTTTTGTGGCGTGACACGTAATTCGGTCGTATGCCAATCGGATAGGAGATAGAGATTCGGCTGCCATTTTGATCCTTCTAGAGATGTTGGATTTGGCGTTCTCCTGGGCATGGAATGGTTAGCTAGGTGCTAGGCGTTTGTGGACTACAGTGAGGAAACAGTCAGGTTTTGTTTTCCCCAGCGAGTTAGTTCTTGTTGTGCAGGTGGATAGTTGTCACCTCTCATAGCTTGAATTCAGCCTTTTTTCGCTAGTCGGCTTTTTGAGGAGATGTCGTGGATTCTTGGCGTTCATTCGTGATACCGTAGCCACAGTTGGCTTGGTGGACCGGTTTTCTTTCGTGCGAGAGTTTTCCGACGTTGTTCCAGATGAGCCGGCGAAGCTTTTGGAGCTTAAGGATCTGCTGCAGAGTTGTTTGTTGGGGGGAGTTTTGTGCGTCTGAGTGTTTCGCATTAGGAAGCTCCTATTTCTGTTCGTTAAGGAGAAAGATGACAGATTAAGGCTGTGTATTGATGGATCGTCAATTGAACCGGCTTACGGTGCGGATAGGTATCCTTTACCTCGCATTGGCGATTTCTTCGATCAGCTCCAGAGTGCGAGACATTTTCTAAGTTTGTTTGGGATCAGATCATCATTGTTGCGGGTTCGGAGTGATGGCATTCCGAAGACTGCCTTGTGCGTGCTACGGGCTTTGTGTGTATTGGTGTGTCATTAGATTCACCAATGCCTTAGCAGCATTCGTGGATGTGATGAATCGGATTTCTTCAGGCCGTTCCTCGACCAGTTATTGTTGTGTTATTTCCGACATTCTAGTCTATTTAATGTGTCTTGAGGGACAAGAGTAGCACTTGAGGATTTGTTTTGCAGATACTGAGAGAGCCCCAGCGGTTTGCTAGATTCTCGGAGTGTTCGTTCAGGCTTGTTTGTGTTGACTCTTAGGTCTTGTAGTTACGGGAGACGGTTTTGTATGGTTCCGAGGAAGATCTTGGCCGTACAGCTTAGGCCAAGACTTGTGAGCAGGACGGAGGTCCGCAGATTTTGGGCTTAGCAGGTTTTTACCGCCATTTCATGCAGGATTGCTAGTGTAGTGCTGCACCATTGACTGAATTAACCGGAATGGAGGTTTCTTTTCTTGGACTGAGGCATGTGTGCGGAGTTTCGGCAGTTGAAGATTCGGTTAACAACTGCATCAGTTCTTTCTTGGCTTTTTGGTTCGGGCGACTTTGCGGTTTAACTGTGATGTTTTGTGAGTGGGGCTCGAGTGTGTACTGAGGTAACACTATGGAGTTATCGCTTTTACTTCCCTACATTTGGAGGAAGTATGAGAAGGATATTCCACTCATGATCTGGAGATGGCCGCGGTGGTTTTGCGTTGGAGATTTGGAGACACTACTTGTTCGAGAGTCGTGTCAGATTTTCATGGACCACCAAAGCTTAATGTACATCTTCCTGCAGAGGATTTTGATTGTTGTGATAGTCCTCAGCAGATTTACAGTTCTTGTGCGATCGTTGAGTACAGCTTAAGTTCGTCTCTACTGAGGGGACAGCTTGCTCATGTCCGCGTCCGACCACTTTTCTTTAATCGCTTTCGCGAGACACTGCCCACCGACGCTCGTTCGTCAGAGATACTTGAGCCTATTCGGCTGGGTAATGATTCGGAGTCCTTGATTTGTGACAAGGGTGTGCTAAGTTTAGGGACGCGTTTGTGTACCTGATACTATTGGGTAGAGACGTGAAATCCTAGAGCAGGCACATCGGTCAACTCTCTGTACTCATTCAAGTTCCACCAACATTTAATGTGACTTGTGAGATAGTTACGGGTGGGTAGGGACATAAAGAGAAGTCTCGGGTTTTGTTTCAATGTGTCTGTCTTGTTGTGTGCTTGGGTTGAGCAACTGAGACCGGCTGGAGAGTTGCAACCTTTAACCGTTCCGAAGTGGGAATGGGAGCAGGTCTCCACGAATTTCGTTATGGTGTCTACCCAGGTTTAGTCAGAGTGTGACTCCATTCAGATGCTTGTTGTCCGGTTATACTTAGTTTGCTCAGTTGTTCTTACTTAAGTTTGTGCGCACGTATTAATTGTTGTCGGCAGTTGGGGATCGTCACTCGCCATTGTTAAGGGTTCTCCTTCGATAGCTGTTATCAGGAGACACTCCAATTGGCAACCTTTAGGTTTAGGGGTTTGGTCGTGTCGATCACCAGTCTGTTTTTCTGACTCTGCGTTGTAGGATTTTTGGACCCCAGCTAGTCTGGAGACTTCGGAGATGATCCAGTTGTTTAGGTCAGGATGAGAATTGTCCATTTCGGACAGAGGTCATATGCCGACCGAGATGGTCGCAGGTTCGAGTTCACAGTGGCAGATCATGTATTCCTATGGATTTTTCCGATAAATGACGTGTTGAGTCTTGGGAAGCTTATCCCAGGATTGTAGGTCTTTTTAAGATCCTTAAAGCGAGTTAGTTTCGTTGCCTTTAATTTGGCACTTTCGCCCAGATTACTGAGTATTCACCCCGTGTTTTTTTGTCTATACTTTGCAATTACCTTCATGACTTTCCTCACATGATTGAGCACTAGACCATTTAGCTCGAGCGCGATCTTTCGTTCATCGAGCAGCCAGTCATGATATTGGACCGGCAGGTGAAGAAACTTCGATCGAAAGTCTTGCCATCATTGAAGGTGCTTTGGAGCAGCCCAAATGGTGAAGAGATCACTTGGGAGGCCGAGGGCGAGATGCGGAAGAAGTTCCCTCATCTTTTTGGAGGTACGTATAGCAGTATATTTTTAAATTCGGGGACGAATTTCTTTAAGGGGGGAAGATTGTAACACCTTAGGATGTGATTAGTGGCTAATTATACTTTAATATATAGTTTTTAATAAAAAGTTTACCAAATCGATTTTCAAATATTTTATCCTATTTAATGAATATTTTATTAGATTTTTCCTAGGCTTGCACACACTTGTGCATGTAAACTAGGGTTAAAATTATGGTTAAAACCATGTTTAGCAACTATAGTGGATTAACCCATTTTTCTTAAGTTTAATTGGTTTTTAATTAGGTGTTTTTTTTATGAAAATGGTTTGAATTTTCTTTTTTTGACTTGGAGAGGGAGAGGGAATGGGCAACATGGCATGAGCCATGCTCATTTAATGAAGTGAGGGAGAGGGGGTTGACTAGCCTTAGCCTCATTTCATTGCCTCTCATTTTTCTTCTCACTTCACTCTCTCACTCACACACACTCAAGCAGCTTCAGCAGCAGCAGAAGACTCAGCAGCAGTAGCACCCAGCAGCATCAGCAGCTGAAGCAACATCAACAACATCAGTTTCAGCTCAGCAGCAACAGCTCCAGCAGCGTCAGCAGCAGCTCCAGCAGCAACAGCAGCACCAAATCTTCTCCTTCCTCTCCTTCCTGCACTCTAAGATCAGTGAGTGAAGTATAAGATCTGAGCCTAACTTCCTAGCTTGCTAAACTTGTGTAGAAATAGGTTCGATTAGTGTTAATAGTGAGTTTTTTGCTAAATATGGAGAATTGTGTGGACTTTTGGTTAAGTGATGTTAGTGATGGTTAGACTAAGTTAGTTAAGTGTTATTAGGGCCACTTAAACCAAGTTAAACCCCGGATTTCACTAAAATACCATAGAGTTTCAATTAGTGCAAAATATAACGTTTTTAGTGAAATTGTAGCTTTCTGTGATCTGCTTGTGACCCGGCTCCTTCAGAGAAAATCTGGGAAAACTGGAGCATGTACACTAGGTCTAGACCACACACACCAAGCACGATCCCTTGATTCCACACTTTGGCCGCCGTTTTATTCGTTCTTGATGCAATTTGCGGCCAGATTGGGGTTCTGGGTGTTAGGGTTTTGGCTAGGGTAGTCTGCTGTGTTTTCCAGTGTTTTGGCATGTGCAATTTTGTTAGTTTTCACCAGTGTCAAAATATGGGGTGATATATCTTTTTTCCTACATGTTTAGTTTGCGCGATAGGCGCTATACGTGAGTGGGTTCTGTGATCCAGCCTGTCGCAACGTGTCGGGATAGTTTTAGACGCGTATACACACGATCTAGCGTATCGGACACACGCGTGCTTAGTTCGCGACGCGTGTTTCTCGTTTGATTTCGATATCGCGTTTTGCGAGATATTTGCTTATGTGGACTTTCCTTGTATAAATTCTAGGTTCGCAGGCGAGTACGTCGGACGCGGCAATGGAGGGAAAGTAGGTGGTCGGCTACGTGTAGCACGCGACCAGGTGAGTAGATTTAACATCTACGGGGAAATCGCCCGTATGGCGTTAAGCGTCAGGGCGTTATAGGATATTTTAGTTGTATGTGTTCATATATATATACTATAGTAGCATACCTTCTTGTTGCATATAGAAATGTTAGTATAGAACACTGCACTGTCACTAACGGTTAAAGCTGCACGAGCACTATTTGTATGTTACACTCACACCGTTAGTGATTGCCATGACACTTGCACTATAGGATTGTGTCACGACCTGAAGTTCAACTCGTGACCGGCACTTAACCACGTAACGTCTACAGGCGTAACGCGGCTAACTAAGCCGAAAACCCAGAAATCAAAACCTTAGAAAGTAGTGAGTGTTGAAAACATTTGGAAAACCTTCAAGTAGTTTAATAACAATCTCTTCAGATTAAGTTATCATCTTAAAAATTTTGACAGCATTTCCTTTGTAAAAATTTACCCCGAAATCGGGTAAAAAACAAGATATGAGTAAAAATGATATACAATGAAATAAGGCATCCCAACGAGAGCAATCATGCCCAACGGCGGAAACAAACACCACAAGATTAATATATGACGCCGAAGCGACGAAATGAGCAATAAGTGAAAAACATCACAGAATGATAACTGCATAAGTAAAGTCTGCTCACACGAGCTCGACACTAGAATACAAATAATATACATCATCGTCCTCACACTGGTCTCTAAGTCAATACATATAAAGGTAGATGGAGAATACTAGATACAAAAGTGTGTACAATGGAAATAACCAGATACCACAACCCACCTAACGGCAAAACAGCTCACGCTCCAACTGTAATGCTATCTGTAGCCAAAAAGATGCAAGAAGGCAGCCTGCCGCGACTACTCTGAGGGGCAACCTGCAAATATTGTGGCACAATGGGGGTGAGTTGCCAACTCGTGAATAGAGATAACATATAAAGGTAATCGCGAGCATGCACGTACTGCGCAACTCTATCATATGCCAGCAGATGATATCTATATGCGATAAGCAGTATGTGCAATAATCATGCAAGTGCTCTATCAGGTAATACAACTACAGGATGAGATGCAAAATAATGAATGCTGAGCATGGGAAATATAACATCTACACAGAATGTCAACGTGGAAAATATAATCGGTGCCCATCAGCACACCCAGATCCCAATAAACTCAGGCGCCGGCACTCTCATCGGCCCTCAAATCCTGTAAATCTCAGAGAATCACGAGTGCCCAACATCGGCACTCAAATATCATGAAATAATCATGCCCAACATCGATACGTAAATCCTCATATATCGGGCTCCGTCAGTCCGGGTCGGCCCACAGTCTCCGTCTGCGGTATCGGCCCTCGACCCCGGCAGTACGGGTCATCCCGCATCCATCTATCGAATCTGGTCAGTATCCTCCGGATAACCGCCAGGTCCAACCAATCACCGGTAGGTACTCGCCACCCTGCCAGGCTCATCGTCTACTCCACGAAAAACATTTCTCGCCCCGGTGAACCATACCAGGTCCATCACGAACCCGCAAACGGATCATCCAACTCCTCGAATCGGGTTTCAAGCACACATCTCAGAACCGAGAAAACGCGTGGTGGACGCACCAAAATATCATATCAAGAGGAAACCGGGTTTTCAATAGTACATATTTTCTTAAATAACTCCACGGTCCTTAAAACCAGAAATCACATGAAATCCAAAACCAATGTATAAGTTAATGCGATGTGATATGTGCATCAACTCATACCATAAGTAAAAGGGAGAAACCGCTCTTTAAAATAGTTTCAGTTTTTCAAAAGGCATCATGCGGCTCCAAGTTTCTACCAAAATCAGCATATCCAGGTAGGTACAGTTTGAATATGCACAAGTATGAACATGTGAATGAGTACGTGCACAAGTATGAACATGTAAATGAGTACGTGCACAAGTATGAACATGTGAAGGAGTACGTGCACAAGTATGAACATGTGAAGGAGTACGTGCATAAGTATGAACATGTGAATGAGTACGTGCACAAGTATGAACATGTAAAGGAGTACGTGCACAAGTGTGAACACGTGAATGAGTACGTGCACAAGTATGAACATGTATCGAATCATATATGAGATGAACTATAGTTTAATGATCATGGCAATTCTACAATGTGAGTGTCATGGCAGTTACTAACGGTGTATGTGTAACATGCAGATTTGTGCTCGTGCAACATGAACCGTTAGTAACAGTGTGGTGTTTTATCAATTCTAAGTTCATATACATATAGCAGAGAATGCGGTATGCAATAAATCGTATCCATGAACAGTCAATGTATGTAAATGCAATATGCTGCTACAAGGTCCCATCAGCCCTGACGCATAACGCCATGCGGGCGATTTCCCCATAGATGTTAAATCTACTCACCGTAGTCTCGTGCTAAGTGCAGCCGACGACTTTTTTCCCCTTCTTCGCGGCGTCCGCCGTACTCGCCTGCGAACCTAGAATTTCACAAAATATCACACATAAGCTCGAATCCACAAAAGCACGACATTAAAGCCAACTAGAAACCCGAGTCGCGAACCAAGTGCGTGCGTGCGCGATACGTAAAACGTGTGATGGCGTGCCTGTAGCTACTCCGACTTGTCGCGATACATAGAAAACCCCGAACCCACACACGTATCACACGTGTCGCGAAGGTTTAAAAATACGAGAAATAGGGTAATAGATCCCAGATTTTTCTATAGAAAGAAATTAACAAAATTGTATATACCAAAAAACTTCAAATAGCAGCAGACACCTACAGAAAAGACCCCAGCATCCAGGTCCTCCATCCGGCCGCAAATTGCGGCCAGAATGATTTTTCCGACGGCCGGGGTAGGGAATTTGGCTCCCGTTCTTCGTGTGTGTTCTCTAATCCTAGTGTACATGCTCCAGTAAATACAGTTTTATTTTGAAGTAACCGGGGTAAAAGCAGATTACACAGAACCAGAAACCTAGTTAAAAAATGTCATTTTAACACTAAATCGATACATTAAGGTATTTTAGTGAAACCTGAAACAAACTCTAGGTTGAAACAACACTAATAACACATCTATAAGCTTAGCAAGCCATAAAAATGATCACATAACATAAACATCACTAAACCCCTTCAATATCACAAAAAAACACATAAAAATACGATTTTTAGTTAAAATACTACAAGTTATGAAATAGGGTGCTGAGTGTGAGTTAAATACCTTCCAAAGACCTTAAAGAAACCCAAATTTCCAGCTCTATCCCTCAAGTGCACTGACTTGCCATCAACTCCTCAAAAGGACCACTTTTCCAAGTGTTTTTGTGAAGAAAATGGGTGTTTTTGGTGTAGGGTTTCAGCATGAATCAAAAGAGAAGCAAAATGAGAAGGGGATGTGATGAAAAAGCTAGGGTTTCTCTCTCTCTCTGCAGGAATTTCCAGAATTTGAGAAGGAAAGGGAAAAGAGAGAGGATAATGGTAAAAAAAAGTCAATACTCTTTACCTACCCACCATACCTCTCATATCCATTTAAAATTCAAAAAAAGAAAGGGGTTTGACTTGGTTAAATGGTGGGGAGAAATAGAACAATAGAAGAAAATGAAAAGGGTTAACTAGTTAACACTTGCTTAGGTTACAAAAGAAAAGAAAAGTGTGCATGTGTACACTAACATAAAGTTTTCCAATTAAGGGAAACACAACTAAACTATAATTCATAAACCCTATATATATATATATATATATATATATATATATAAACACTTCACAACACAATTAGCACTAGATAAGAAGGAAAATAAGATTTTCGGGTTTTTATGAAAAACACGCATAATTACTAAATAACGCTAAATTATCCTAAACGAATTTCAAAGTAAACGAATTTCAAAGTGTTACAGATTGCTACGAATTACATATCGTTTTGATTGTCGCATCATTGATGATTGTCATGACTTATCGCATATACACATATATTGATATCTTCATACATGTGCACATGCACACTGTATATTCATACCAGTGCTCACATATATTGATATATCACTACCTGCGCACATGCACCCTTTATATTCACATTAGTGCATGCCTTCATTGATATATCACTACTTGCGCACATGTACACTGTATATTCACATTAGTGCATACCTTCATTGATATATCACTACCTGCGCACATGCACCCTTTGTATTCACATTAGTGCATACCTACCTTGATATATCTATACTTGTGTACATATACATCATATATCCATTCGCACATTCACAGTTATAGACGTACATATGTTACATACATGGATGATATTGACATGATTTAAAAACTAAGGGACCGCACGAGATATTTTCAAAACTGGATCTTTTTAAAAGAGCGGTTTTCCCTTTTTACTCTTAAATGTCAGATGACACATTGCATGGATTTACGCATTGAGTTTGGATTTATATGATTTCTGGATTTAGCAACCGGGGTATTATTTTAAGAAAATACGCATTGATTTAAAAACCCGGTTTCCCTTGATATGATATTTCAGTACGTCTACCATGCGTTTTCTCGGTTCTGAGACGTGTGACATGTGAACCCGAATCGACGAGCTGGATGAGGCCGATTGCGGGTACATGGTGGACCCGGTATGGCACCCCGGGGCGAGAACAGATCGCTGTGTAGTAAACGGCGAGCCTGGTGTTAGTTGTATGTATACCCTAGAGGCCAGTATTGTACAGATGATGTATATTATATTAGATGCTTGGACATATATAGAGATGACATTCTTGCTCGATATGATAGTATGCTATCTGGTTCTCTTTATCTTAACATGTACACTTGTTTCTTTATACTGTCTTATAGTTACATGTTGGTAAAGCCCTTAGGATATGTATTTGACTACCTGGACTGTGATGCAGATCATACTAGTGGGGACATGGTAGTCCATAAGTACATCCTTCAAGGTCCCTAGTCGTGGGTGTATCGAGACGGGGCATCGATATACCAGTGTCGACTAGCGTATACGCTTCTCGACCCATGTGATAGGCGATGGATGATCCTATATCCATTGGTGTTTGACATCAGAGATGGTATACGGGTGCTCAGTGGAGACTGGGTACACTGGACGGACTCGCCGAGAACTCCCAGATGGTATTATACCTCACGTCAGATGGCAGTTCTCAGGTGACACATGTACAGGTTAGTCTGTAGACCCGAGATCGTCATAGAGTCTTGTGTGATTCCCACTGTGCTTTGATCTCCACCTTACCACGTCCATGAGGGCATGCAAAACGGTGGTCTTTGGGTACAGTCCCGAGTCACATGGAGGCAATGAGCGATAGGAGGGGTTTCGTCTCTCCCGGTATTGGGAGTTGATGTTGCGCTGTGCTCGATTGGCCGTAACAGGGAAGTCCCTGGCCAGGGCTGATCAGAGATTTGCTGGTAAGTGTTACCAGTAGTTTCTCGACCCGTTATGAGCCTCACATCGGCACGACTTATCGGTTATTGGGGTCTGACGTTTACCACCCCTAGACTTGATATGCGACGTATCAGACGAACAGACCGGACTGTACGGTAAGTGTTACTGGTTGGATTCACAGGAGTGTGAGCGGACTAGCTCGTCGATCTTCTGATCGCTCAATACCCGGATGGCCGTTACGTTTAGCAGACCGCTTGCGGCTTGTGGGTGCTTGATATGATCATCATCTGCTACCGGCGTATTGACGAGTCTTTAGAGTCCTACACAGAGGTTTCCTGGTTCAAGCGAAACGAAATAGGATCGCATATGAGATATGTGCAGGACCGAGAATAATGCGTGTATGTGATACCGCATTTCATTCTCGCGATATATGTTTCGATTGGTTATATTCGATATGACCTAGTTATCGAATCATTGATTCGATAAATCGATACATTGGATTCTAGTCGGTTATGTGCGACATGACCGGATCATTGAATCAAATGTTGATTTAATGCATAATTATATATTTGATATATTGCATTGCATTAACTAGTATTGGTTCACTTTAAATGGATTTTCTCACTTGATGTACATGTTGTATATGTGATATACTTTTGTGCACATCTTTGTATCATGTTTGATGATGCTTGCTCATTAGGTTAAGTGTGAAGTATTAAACCATGGTTAAGAGATGATTAGGGTTTTGCATTTTTATTTATTTATTTGTTTATTTATTTGAAAAGGATTATGATAAGAATGGTGGCTTTTTTTGTTTTAAGTTGAAGCTTCATGAAGCTTTGACTTTTGTAACCATCCTTATCTTCATGATTAACCCTAACCCTCTCAAGTGACCATGGTTTATTCTCTACACTTAACCTAGGTTAGAACATGATAAGTATTTGATTTTATTATTCTTTTTCACAATACTTATCATATTCTTTCTTCTTCATCATCTTCTTCTTCAAGAGAGAAAACAAGATGCCATCAATGGCAACTTGAGCATAAGTGAGTGAAATCCAATTCTAAAGTGAACCCACCTCCTATTTCTTCACCCTCTACCTCTTGCCAAGTTGTTTTGGGTGTTTTCTTCATAAGTTTCACAACTTGGTGAAGTTGGAGCTTGAGCTTGCGCAACCTCGACGTAGATCATCTTCGGCACGAAGCCGACGACCTATTCCGCTCGTTTTCTCGATGAACCCGACGAATGAGTCTAGGATTCGAAAAGGACAGTGAGAGGACGACTACGTGGAGCTAAGGAAGTGGAAATCCGGATCTACAAAGGTTGTAACTTCCGACCTTTTGTTAATTTGTTAACTAGAATCATATTTCGCCTAGAAATCTAGTCTAAGATCCGTAGTCTAGGGTTTCTCGGCACCGTAAAATTTTAATTTGGCATGGTTGATGCCTTGTGAGACCTCTATAGTGTGCCTAGGAACCCTACAGTGGTATCAGAGCCTAGCTAGAGCCTTAGGCGAAGTCTAGACGGAATTTGAAGTCCGATCGAACCCGAAACCGCATTTTCCCACGCTCTCTGGACTTTTTCTGAAAACGTGGATTTTTCCAGATTAAAAATGCCTAAAAAATTCAGCAGGAAGATCTAAGAATTATGGTGAAACACGAGATCATGAGGCGTCCAAACAGCCGCGGAAACGCGGCAGAAGCATGGCTTCTGCCGCGGTTCCGCCGCCGACTGTTCACTTTACGCAATTTTGTTTGCACAGTAATTCTTCTTTTCTGGTGCTGTGTTTTATGGGAATTTTTCATAATTATTCAAGAGTTGAATTTTCTGGGGATGTTTTGGGGATTCGGTGTTTCGATCGGGGTATCAACTTTCGTCTTTGTGTTTTTCCGGATAACTTTTAGAATATGTTAAAAAGTTCGACCGGATATAAATACCCAATTTTTCCGCTGTCGGGAGATTTCCAAGTGTTGGATTTTTCCGTAGTTTAACGACGTTCTAAGTAGTGCAAGTAACGCGATGGACCCTCTAGAAGACAACAAACCTTAACTCGATTATGTGACCGTTTTGAACTGCCCTTTGAACCTTCGGGTTTGGGGCAGTACGGCGTGCCAATTGTGAGGCGTTGGCTTGACCCTTCTACGGCTGGACCGTTGGTACTGAGGCACGAACTAAATGTTGTTAGACTTATTTCATGTATTGAGTTGTATCGGGAAAACTTGGGTATTCGACTGTTCGATCGAAAAGTTTAACATTTTCTGTTTATCTGGAATGTGATACAATAATTGGAATTCACAAACAGTTATGAGATAACTGAATGAATGTTATAAATCTAGCAATTTAGTCCTACATGATATTGAAAAGAGTTTTCGATAATGAGACTAAAATGCGGGATTTATATCTGTTAGGCATGTGATGTCTAAGTATTTCATTTGATTAGGCATGTGATGTCTAAAAAGGTTGCGGATTCCAATTGTTGTAGTTTTACACTTTCTTTTCAGTGACCGTAAGCGTAATATGTGATATCGCCAGTTTCGTTGCTATATGTCAACGACAATTGGGATGCGCATATTTACTTACGTTGATGACATGTGATGTTATGTGTTGCTGGATATGTTATATTGGATTGTCGTGTTTGAATAGCCGGGGGTTTTTATGTGAGATGAGTGTTTTTCATTTTCTTTCATGTAAAAACTTGTATGTAATATTCTTTTATTTGGGGCACTTCCAGGTAGCGGAAGCTGTCACCTTTTGTATATTATTTACATTTCCGCATTAGGATAGACCCAAGGAGGGGAGCATAAGTAACCGGGTTCTGGGGTCCAGTGGGAGACCAACTCGAGGAGTCGAGTCCGGGTCTCCTAACCCTAGAATTGGCAGGGTTGCTTGCCGCTCTCGTAGGGGTCTAGGGGTGTGGGATTGGCTATTCATCACGACCGTGGAATCCGTGTTTTATACTGGCTCGTATTGAAAACACGGACGTCCTAGTATATCCAATGTTTCATATGTTTCTTCTGCTGCGATATCTGTGATGTGATTCTGTGATGGATATAGTATATAGTATATATGATATATTATATAGACATTACTTATGTTTTACATCCGCACTAGCCCTGCCCTGCTCTGTCGTTAGTTACCTAACCTAACGGTGCACGAGGGGACATCGAGGCGAATGCGGATGGCATAAGTGTACGTCATATCTATCTATGATGTTTAGGTATTTAAATGATGGGACTTCATTAATGTGATTAATGAAAGAAAAGAAACCTAAGATGCTGTAGAATCAAATTTTAAATAAAACAGGCAGCTACAGTTCTTGCTTTGCATAGCGGTATATATGATATACCCTGCACCTTATTCGATGAGGAAAGGACCGAGATCCCTTCACCGGGAGTGACTCCTTTAGCAATAACTGGCAGATGCTGCGCACTCGGTTTGGCTTTGATTGCTTTTAAGAGATTTTGCTTTGCACAGAGATATATATGATATATCCCGCACCTCATTCGACGAGGAAAGGGCCGACGATCCCTTCACCGGGAGTGACCCCTTTAGAAAAACTAGAAAAGCCTCAAAATCATTCCATTTTAAAACTTCATTTGATTCTACAACGATATCAAGTTCATTACGCAATAGGTTTTCAGAAAAACCTGACGTAGCCCTCCGTCATTTCAGATAAGTACTAGTTAGTATTCGTGCTACGTTTGTTGACTATGTTAAGGCGTAGTGTGCGGTAGCTAATTAGTGCTTATCTGTATAAGCATATGATGCGATTGGATTAGGGTAGTCGTGCGACTTTGTTGACTATGTTAAGGGTCGTACGGGTGGGTTTAATTCAATCGGGAAATGACGGGTTGAACTTGACTATCACTTATGATTTGTTGACTATGTTAAGGTCATATAGCTGTTAGGGGCAAAAGATTATCGGGAATTTCAAGTGTTGAAATTTGCAATGAGATTGCATACCTTCTATGAGATAGTTGGATCCCGATACCCACTGCGAGTAAGAGTTACTCCTGGGAGAGTTTTACACATTGCAATTAGCCGATCAAGTAGGTGTCTAGAAAGATGTCAACGGGGTTACGCCTCTGGGAAAATGAGGTTTACAGTAATTAGGTTCGTGCGAAAGCACGGAGGACCTCCCTCAAAGTACCGACACTGGCCTGGCTGAAAGATTGGCGAACTTGTAGTGTGTAATTAATCCCGGCTAGTCTTTCCTTTTAGGGTTTGAAGGAAAATTTGATAAAAACAGTGGAAGCCATCCTGATTAGATAAGATAATAACCAATCTGATCTTGCACGAGCTTACGCTAAAGTGTTTTCTTCTCTCTCTCTCCAGGTAGCGACCATTTCATGCCTTAATAAAGATAATAATATGGATGTATTGACCGAACCCGCATGTTATACTGTGCTGGGGAACGTTGGTTCCGTTCTTACCTATAAGAGTTATAGGACTGAACAGGATATAGGGGAATACCAGGATTCCCATGCCACCCGAATGAAGAAAGTACATGTTGATGCATTTTCTTCGGGTGTGTTCGTTACTGAGAACTGTTTCTCCATTTGCTCTACGTCCTGGGTATTGGATACTGGGTCAGGATCCCATATATGTAATCAGTTACATGGGCTTAGGAAAGGTAGAGAACTTTTAGAAGGTGATAAAGACATTAGAGTTGGAAATGGTGCAATTGTTGCAGCTAAGACTGTCGGGGAATATCACCTTTTATTACCAACTGGTAATACATTGGTTCTGAACGAATGCTATTACATGCCGAACCTGATATGCAACATTATATCGGTTTCTTTGCTAAGTAAAGAAGGATATAATTTTGTATTACAGGACAATGTTATAAACATTTTCCATAACCAAAAGTTGGTTGGATCAGGCATGTTGTGCAATGGCATTTATGTTCTAAACCAATCAACAGTTCTGAGTATAACAAACACACACAAGAGGAAGAATTCAGAACTGAACGATTCTTTCTTGTGGCATTGTAGACTAGGTCACATCAATGCGACACGACTGGCTAAGTTGCATAAAAATTGATATTTGAAACCTTTCGAATTTTCATCTTATGACACTTGCCAGTCATGTCTCAAAGGCAAGATGACCAAAACTCCGTTTACGGGACACGGAGAAAGAGTTACCGAACTCTTGGGACTGATACATAGTGATATATGTGGTCCCATGTCTATACATGCCAGGGATGGTTCTTCGTACTTCATTACATTCACTGACGATCTCTCTAGATTCGGATATGTGTTCCTGATGAAACACAAATCAGAAGCTTTTGAGAAATTTAGAGAATATAAACAAGAAGTCGAGAACCAAACCGGAAAAAGTATTAAAATCCTTCGATCTGATCGAGGAGGTGAATACTTGAGCAATGAATTCCTGGACTTCCTAAAAGAGAATGGGATTCTCTCTCAGCTGACTCCTCCATATACACCACAGCACAACGGTGTATCTGAACGGAGGAATCGCACCCTATTAGATATGGTGCGCTCTATGATGAGCACAGCTGAGTTACCTATTTCCTTCTGGGGATATGCGCTGGAGACAGCAGCATACCTATTGAATCAAGTTCCATCTAAATCTGTACCTACCACACCATATGAGATATGGAGTGGGAAGAGACCATATTTTAAACGAGTTAAAATATGGGGTTGTCCGGCCTATGTCAAAAGACAAAATCCAGACAAACTCGAGGCACGGTCAGTTCTTTGCAAGTTTGTGGGATATCCTAAGAATTCCCAAGGATATTTTTTCTACCATGCTGAAGAACAAAAAGTGTTTGTTTCTCAATATGCCACCTTTTTAGAAAAGGAATTTCTTGAAAAATAAATTAGTGGCAAAGTGGTAGAGCTGGAAGAGGTTCTAGATACACAAACAGTAAATGAAGATTTAGTGGAACCAGAAGATTCAGTAGCTCCCAATGAACCTCAGCCTCTCCGCCGATCTAGTAGGGTTCCTCGCCAGCCTGAGAGATACTACGGTTTTCTCATGGATGGTGGGAGCGAGGATTGCATCATGGAGGATGATGACCCAACTAGCTTCGAGCAGGCCATCACGAGTAGGGACTCAGTGAAATGGCTGGATGCAATGCGGTCCGAGATGGAATCCATGTACACCAACAAAGTATGGACTTTGGAAGTTGCTCCTGAAGGGGTAAAACCCATTGGGAGCAAATGGATCTTCAAGAAGAAACTTGGTGTAGATGGGAAAGTGGAGACTTTCAAAGCTTGACTTGTAGCAAAGGGTTTTCGTCAAAGACCAGGTGTGGACTATGACGAGACCTTTTCTCCAGTGGCTATGCTTAAATCCATCCGGATCATGCTTGCCATCGCTGCTTATCATGATTACGAAATCTGGCAAATGGATGTTAAGACCGCCTTTCTAAATGGTGATTTAGAAGAGTGCGTGTACATGACTCAGCCAGAGGGCTTCGTAGACAGTGGGAGCAGCGGGAAGGTGTGCAAGCTGCTTAAATCCATTTATGGATTAAAGAAAGCATCGCGGAGTTGGAACATCTGCTTTGGCGTCGTTATCAAAGAGTTTGATTTCGTCAAAAATCCAGATGAACCTTGTATCTACAAGAAGGTGGCAGAGAGTAAGGTTGTCTTCCTCGTATTGTACGTGGACGACATACTCTTGATAGGAAATGACATTCCTATGCTGCAATCGGTCAAGCTCTTCTTATCACATAGATTCTCAATGAAAGATCTTGGTGATGCCTCCTGCATATTGGGAATCAGGATCTATAGAGATAGATCCAAAAGGATATTGGGATTGTCCCAATCCAGGTACATTGACACCATACTAAAGAGGCTTAGTATGGAACAGTCCAAGCGTGGGAATTTGCCCACGATCTCTGGAGTCACTCTCTCCAAAGAGATGTCTCCCAAGACTGATTTGGAGAGAGCTCGCATGCAAGGGATACCCTATGCTTCGGCAGTAGGCTCTATCATGTATGCGATGCTATGTACCAGACCCGATGTAGCATACTCACTAAGTGTAGTGAGCAGGTATCAAGCTGATCCTGGAGAGAGTCACTGGACAGCTGTGAAGAGCATTCTCAAGTACTTACGAAGGACTAGAGATATGTTCTTGGTGTATGGTTATGGAGAACTCCAAGTGGAGTCCTTTACCGATTCGAGCTTCCAGAGTGATAAGGACGACTCTAAGTCGCAGTCGGGTTTTGTCTTTACCCTTTACGGAGGGGCGGTTAGCTGGAAGAGTTCCAAGCAGGAAACCGTGGCAGACTCGACGATGGAGGCTGAATACATCGCTGCCAACGATGCTGCTAAAGAAGCTGTCTGGATCAAGAAGTTCATTACTGAACTTAGAGTGGTTCCATCCATTGAGCATCCAATACCTTTGTATTGCGATAACAATGGAGCGGTGGCTTTGGCCAAGGAACCCAGGTCCCATAAGCGATCCAGACATATTCTGAGGCGGTATCACCTGATCCGGGAGATAGTTGATCGCCGGAAGATCGAGGTCAGGAGAGTTGACACGAAGGACAACACGGCGGATCCACTCACGAAGGCCATTCCCCAGATACAATTTGAGAGACTCTTCGGGATGCTCGGTATGCGATACTACAGCAGCTGGCCCTAGTGCAAGTGGGAGATTGTTAGTTGTATGTATGCCCTAGAGGCCAGTATTGTACAGATGATGTATATTATATTGGATGCTTGGACATATATAGAGATGACTTTCTTGCTCGATATGATAGTATGCTATCTGGTTGCTCTTTATCTTAACATGTACACTTGTCTCTTTATACTGTCTTATAGTTACATGTTGGTAAAGCCCTTAGGATATGTACTTGACTACCTGGACTGTGATGCAGATCATACTAGTGGGGACATGGTAGTCCATAAGTACATCCTTCAAGGTCCCTAGTCGTGGGTGTATCCAGACGGGGCATCGATATACCAGTGTAGACTAGCGTATACGCTTCTCGACCCATGTGATGGGCGATGGATGATCCCATATCCATTGGTGTTTGACATCAGAGATGGTATACGGGTGCTCAGTGGAGACTGGGTACACTGGACGGACTCGCCGAGAACTCCCAGATGGTATTATACCTCACGTCAGATGGCAGTTCTCAGGTGACACTTGTACAGGTTAGTCTGTAGACCCGAGATCGTCATAGAGTCTTGTGTGATTCCCACCGTGCTTTGATCTCCACCTTACCACGTCCATGAGGGCGTGCAAAACGGTGGTCTTTAGGTACAGTCCCGAGTCACATGGAGGCAATGAGCGATAGGAGGGGTTTCGTCTCTCCCGGTATTGGGAGTTGATGTTGCGCTGTGCTCGATTGGCCGTAACAGGGAAGTCCCTGGCCAGGGCTGATCAGAGATTTGCTGGTATGTGTTACCAGTAGTTTCTCGACCCGTTATGAGCCTCACATCGGCATGACTTATCGGTTATTGGGGTCTGACGTTTACCACCCCTAGACTTGATATGCGACGTATCAGACGAACAGACCGGACTGTACGGTAAGTGTTACTGGTTGGATTCACAGGAGTGTGAGCGGACTAGCTCGTCGATCTTCTGATCGCTCAATACCCGGATGGCCGTTACGTTTAGCAGACCGCTTGCGGCTTGTGGGTGCTTGATATGATCATCATCTGCTACCGGCGTATTGACGAGTCTTTAGAGTCCTACACAGAGGTTTCCTGGTTCAAGCGAAAGGAAATAGGAGCGCATATGAGATATGTGCAGGACCGAGAATAATGCGTGTATGTGATACCGCATTTCATTCTCACGATATATGTTTCGATTGGTTATATTCGATAGGACCTAGTTATCGAATCATTGATTCGATAAATCATACATTGGATTCTAGTCGGTTATGTGTAACATGACCGGATCATTGAATCAAATGTTGATTTAATGATTTAATGCATAATTATATATTTGATATATTGCATTGCATTAACTAGTATTGGTTCACTTTAAATGGATTTTCTCACTTGATGTACATGTTGTATATGTGATATACTTTTGTGCACATTTTTGTATCATGTTTGATGATGCTTGCTCATTAGGTTAAGTGTGAAGTATTAAACCATGGTTAAGAGATGATTAGGGTTTTGCCTTTTTATTTATTTATTTGTTTATTTATTTGAAAAGGATTATGATAAGAATGGTGGCTTTTTTTGTTTTAAGTTGAAGCTTCATGAAGCTTTGACTTTTGTAACCATCCTTATCTTCATGCTTAACCCTAACCCTCTCAAGTGACCATGGTTTATTCTCTACACTTAACCTAGGTTAGAACATGATAAGTATTTGATTTTATTATTCTTTTTCACAATACTTATCATATTCTTTCTTCTTCATCATCTTCTTCTTCAAGAGAGAAAACAAGATGCCATCAATGGCAACTTGAGCATAAGTGAGTGAAATCCAATTCTAAAGTGAACCCACCTCCTATTTCTTCACCCTCTACCTCTTGCCAAGTTGTTTTGGGTGTTTTCTTCACAAGTTTCACAACTTGGTGAAGTTGGAGCTTGAGCTTGCGCAACCTCGACGTAGATCATCTTCGGCACGAAGCCGACGACCTATTCCGCTCGTTTTCCCGATGAACCCGACGAATGAGTCTAGGATTCGAAAAGGACAGCGAGAGGACGACTACGTGGAGCTAAGGAAGTGGAAATCCGGATCTACAAAGGTTGTAACTTCCGACCTTTAGTTAATTTGTTAACTAGAATCGTATTTCGCCTAGAAATCTAGTCTAAGATCCGTAGTCTAGGGTTTCTCGGCACCGTAAAATTTTAATTTGTCATGGTTGATGCCTTGTGAGACCTCTATAGTGTGCCTAGGAACCCTACACCTGGCAGTGGGACTACTAGCTACCGGTGATTGGTTAGATCTGGCGGTTATCCGGAGGATACTGACCAGAGTTGATAGATGGATACGGGATGACACGTACTGCCGGGGCCGAGGGCCGATTCCGCAGACGGAGCCCAATACTTGAGGATTTGCGTGTCGATGCAAGATACGATAATTTTATGATATTTTCGTGTGCCGATGCTAGGCACTCATGATTTTATGAGATTTACAGGATTTGAGGGCCGATCAGAGTGACGGCACCTCAGTTTTACTTGGATGGGTGGATTGATAGACACGGTTATTCTTCCACGTTGACATTCCGTGTAGATGATATTTATTCCCATGCTCAGCATTCATTATTTTGCATCTCATCCTGTAACTATAGTACCTGATAGAGTACTTTTGCATGATTATTGCATACCTTGCTTATCATATATAGATGTTATTAGATTGCATTTGCTGTGCACGCTTATTGCATACCCTGCTTACCATATAGAGATATTATTAGATCGCGCTTGTTGCATGATTATTGCTCATATAGTTCATCATATAGATGTTACCTGTTGGCATTGGTTAGAGTATCGCAGCACGTGCATACTTGCGATTACCTTTATATGTTATCTACTACTCACGAGTTGGCAAGTCACCCCCGTTGTGCCACAGTATTTGCTGGTTTACCCTCAGCTTAGTCGCGGCAGGCTGGTTTCTTGCATCTTTTGGTACAGATACCACTGCAGTTGGCGTGTTAGCCCTTTTGCTGATAGGTGGGTTTTGTGCGGTATCTGTTTATTTTCCAGTTGTATGCATTGTTGTATCTAGTACACTCCATCTACATTCATGTATTGACTTTGAGACCATTTGTGAGGACGATGTATATTATTTTGTACTCTGGTGTCGAGCTCGTTGTGAGCCGACTTTATTTATGCAGTTTTATCGTTCATGATACTCGTTTTCACTTATATTGCTCATTTTCTTCGCTACGGCGTCGTATATTTTTATTGTGGTGATTGTTCTGCCGTTGGGCGTGATTGCTCCCGTTTGGGATGCTTTATTTTTATTGTATGTCATTTTATTCCTATATTGTTTTGTACTAGATTTCGGGGCTAGTTTTTACAAAGGAAATGCTGCCAAAATTTTTAAGATAATAACTTGAAGTTTAAAGAATTTTACTAGATTACTTAAGGTTTTCTAAACGTTTTAACAAATGTTTCTATTAAATATTTTAAAAACTCAATACCTTTTATGGTTTTGATTTCTGGGTTTCGGCTTACTTAGTCGCATTACGCCTGTAGACGTTACGTGGTTAAGTGCCGGTCACGGGCCAAACTTTGGGTCGTGACACTCTTATTCTCTCTCCTAGCATGCTCACTCTCATCATGATGTCTCCTCTCTCTCTCCTCAAGTCATCATGACACCTTTTTCCTGTAAGTGCACGGCGGCGCCCCGGCCGTCAATCCGACGGCCAAATGCGGAAACGGTGATAAACTTTAATTTTGCGAACTTAGCAAACCGGCACCACCGCGCACAAAACTCCGGATCGGGCCATTAAACTAGATCTAGCTAACAAAAAGACGGGTTAGAGATATACCGAGTGATCCGAGTCCTCCGGTCTTCTCGTCATCGTCCCGATCTCTCGCGGAAACTCCGGTCGTCGCCTCCTCGCCGGAAGGGCACCACATCGCCTGCATCTTTTACGGGCTCCCACCTCAATACCGAGGCAACTCGGGCACGAAGCTGGCAAGTCGACGTGCCCAAGATGTGCTGTAGAATATAGTGTAGAGTGCATGTCTCACTTTGGGGTATTGGTTGCCTTGATGGAGGAATGAAGGTATGAAAAATGGTGCTTTCATTTTTCATTACATGAGAATGAGATGAAGGAAATATGCCACAAGCTCACAAATGAAACTCTCTCATTTTCTCCCCCCTCTCAAAAATGTGGCCGGCCCTCTCATTTTAGGAATGGTGGAGGAATCAAACTTTATCAAAGAGGGAGGTGAGTGTAGTAGAAAGCAAGAGTGACCACATCCAAAAACACCATGATAACATATGAACATCAAACCCATACCCTTTCTAATCTCATTAATGCACCATCATGGATGAAAGATATCATAATCAATACAATTGCAAGAAACCCCCTCCACAAATGTTATTTGCACAATTGCAAATAACCCCCTCCATCGGAAAAGTCCGGCCGGGAAAGAACAAACGAAAACCGGCCGGAACGGAATGCAAACTGGCAACTCCAGAAAACTGGTCCCGTAATAAATTACAGGAAAACCCCGATACTGTGCATACACACCCGCATCTGTATTCCGTCCGGATACAAATGCAAAGAGACAAAATCTACACTGTACTAAACTAGGATCCGGCTTAAACCAAAGCCGGCTAGTAATGTTCGTCCGATCCTGATCCGTGCAACACCGCACGTATCTGATCGAACCCTGTCATATATCCATACGGCCTCTAGTACAAACCGTCCGATCCTGATCCGTGCAATACCGCACGTATCTGATCGGACCCTGCCATATCTCCATACGGCCTCTACAGCGTTTCGCCCAAAAGCTTGATTAACTGAAAGTGTGGTGGACTCTAAAGACTCGTCAATACTATGGCTGTGGATTTAACCACTAGCACGTCAGAGGTATAAGCCAATACGTAACGGGCCACCAACTATTGACCAAAAGGGACGACGATGAGCGAACTCATCCTGACACCCTACTGAGCCTGTCGGTGACAATATCCGTACAGTCCGGTCCGTTCGTCTATGAGCATCGCATGTCGGGCCTAGGGGGTGGGTAAAAGTCAGACCCCCAAAAGCGGTACAAGTCGTGTCGGAGTGTAGCCCAGAACACCCTGAGATACTACTGGAATACCTACCAGTAAATCTCCTGCCTTGGCCAAGGACTTCGTGTAATGGCTCTCCTAGACACAGCGCGACCTCACCCCCAATACCGGGAGAGACGAATCCCCGAAGATCCGCTCACTGCCTCCATGTGGCTCGGGACTGTACCTAACTAAAACCTGTTTGCACGACTCCTTTGAGCCGTGGTAGGGTAGTAATCAAAGCACAGTGGGAACTCACACGAGACAAATGACGATCCCCAGGTCGATGAACTAACCTGTACACATGTCACCTGGGAACTGCTATCTGACGTCAGGTATAAGACCAACTAGCATGTTCCCGGCGAGTCCTGTCCGGTGTACTCATAACCCAATGAGCACCTGTATACATCTTAGGTGAACCAACTGACACCAGTGGCTTGTGAGACCGGCCACCGCCCCTCGTCGGGGTCTCGACTGTATACACTAGTCTACTCTGGAGAATCGATGCCCTGTCTCGAAACTCCCACGACTAGGGACCTTTTAAGGATATGCTTGTAGACCCCAGCTCTCACGTATATGATCGCCCTCATACTGCTGGTCGTCAAGCAAGAATCCTAGGGGCTCTATCAACGTGCAATAGCGACCTGTCAGGTCACCTAAAGCAGTACACGATGATAAAGGTAAACCAGATAGCATACTATCATCTCGAGTAAGACTGTCGTACCGGGATAGGTCCTCCCTCAATCATTGCAATCACGTGCCTGTGATCCAATAATTGACTCTGAGGGCACTATCTCCAACAATCTCCCACTTGCACTCAAGGCTAATTATTGCGATGTCGCATACTCAAAGCCCGTGTGATACCGAACACCCAACTCCTCTACAAGTCAGTCTCACAAAGCTCGTTTGCGAGACTATTGCGTTCGAGGAATAGCCTCAGCGAGTGGATCCGCTCTGAAGTTTCTTTCTATGTCTCTCTCTATATCTCAAGTTCGCGGAGAAAGCCATCTCCCGAAATGAGCAATACCTGTCTTAGAGTGTCTGGATGTCTGATGGGACCGAGCTCATAAATGAACTCCAAATCCAAACTTCTTAGACTGTATCGTCAACTGAACTTAATCAGTATCCTGTGCCATGCCACCCTCAGTATCTGCCTGGATCACCTGTCCAGAATACTGCCCCTCATCAGAAGGAAAACTATAACTCTGACAACCTCCTTGTCGTCCATGTCACCTTGGAAGCCTGGAATGATAACTGTCTCCCAAATGAGGCTGTCGTTATCATATCCCTAGAACATCCACTTATGTTCTAAAACTGCTTCCGACTGTTTCTCCACGATTGGATCAATGTCAACTTATTGCATCTAGTGCAAGAACAACATCTGGTGTGGTACTTGACATCTCATGATTGACTCAATTGCCTAAGCAAGTGATCTGTCAATCATGCACATCCCTCTCTACTTTAGTCTATAAGACACCTTTAGAGAGGGTGACTCCATCACCTGCAGGTATACTACCGTGCCAGGAGTCAACCATTCCAAATACTCATAGAATGCTGTCAAAGTACCCTGATTGGGAAACCACCCAAATCTAGATCTAAAACCATAGATCTAGTAACCAGTATGTCTGATATAATGTCCAAGTCCCTTGTGGAGAAACCACCGTGTGACGACCAAAGTATAACCGATCGTAGTACAGGAATGTCACTTCCTACTTTGTGTATGTCATCCAAAACCCGGATATCACACCCTACTACCTTCTCAACAGATCCATCCTCTATCCTGATGACGTCAAACCTATGACTGTCACATCAGAAATGGATGATCTATCTCCGCTATATCAGCTTTAGTCTATAAATAGACATAAGCCTGATGTCCACCAATGCTTCCACTGCTCCCACTGACTACGACAACCCTCTGGCAGAGTCATATAGACGTGCACTTCTAAAGCTAGTTTAGAACGACGCTACACTCATCCTCCTGCCGGGTCTCACAGCCTGGAACAACAACAATGGCAAGTGTGGGTAAACAAGAACTTCCCTGTCACCGTCCTTGAGGCTACCGGAGTACCTCTCGGGTGCCTGAACTTACCCACCTTATCTGCGGAGTGGCCAATGGAATGTCAAACCAGATTGAATCTTTAGGTTCCTTATCAAATCTTCAGTAATCGTTTGCGGTTCTGGAATCACTTCCAGTTCTACCATACTCCCACTACTGTTTTTGAAAAAATCCATTTTAATAAAACTGTGGCGAGTCTAGAACAATATTTCTATTGATCTGCCAGATGGTAGAAAATTAACCCTCGTCATAGCCTGGGTCAACCCACAAACAGCCATTACAAAAACGTGCCTTGAGTTATCCAGAGTCTGGTTTTAATCATAAGCCGGACAACTCCCCGTACCTTAACAACGTTAAGATATTAACTGTTCTATATCCAATATAGAACCAGTGGCATTGATTTAATTTAACCAGATTCAAATCATGCAGCTGTCTCCAGTGCATGTCAACTAAATGGAGAGAGGCCGATCAGCGTTACTCAACTTAGGAATGCTTCCAATTATGAGTAACCTGAAAGAGAAGCAATTTCTCTTTATCATTACTATCAACTGAATACCATACACAAGTATCTACATCTTCGATCACTTTGAAGAATCCCGATACTTGCTACACCTGGTTCTCTACTCTATTCAAATACCTATAACTCCTCAAAACTTAGACCCTGTGTTTCTACGAAACACATGTCTAAGAACTAGAGAAGTTAAAAGTAAACATAATATAGTATGAGGACCAAGCCCTCTTTCCTAATAGACACTGGACAACATACAATACTCTGTATAAGTCCGCTGAGTCTAACAACTCTTTCACTGTGTGTCGTAGGTTGAAAACTGTACTTATGGTTAAGAAGAATTACACCGCTGTTTTATGCTCCTTACCTAACCATCCACTGATATAGCTAAATGTCATCGACATAATATCATAAGGTATATCTCACTCTATGAAAATAGACGTACAGATATATCAATTTGAAATTGGCGCACAACAGCGGATATTCAAAACCAAATATTTGCCGACCGGCAAACATCCCAGGTGATCTCCTCAAATATCACCGATTACAATGAATCCCGATATAATGGGGATGATCACCCAATTCCCAATAACTTACTCCCACTCATCATCTGTAAAACCATATAGATGTGAGAATCAAACCTGGTAAATACATACCCTGGAGCAAGTGTCTAATCGGGAAATCAGTTTTCTTTTAACAGTACACAGTTGAACTGAAACATTGAAATGTTTCGATGGGGTATCCTGGTATTCCTAGTAATGCCTCTACCATTATCCAGATTCACAACTATAACCGTATAATTCTTTGCCACATCTCCAAATCCCTTTATATGTCTTTAGTCATTACCTTCTGCACACCCATTTAGGCCAATTGGTTTTCTTCCTTCCCTGCCGTTCGGCACCAGCCTATGGCTTGGAAGAAGACTATCCAATAAGCATAATGGGTGTACTGTCCTAATCCTAGGAGCACTCGCAATGCGAGAGAAGGTGAAGATAAAAGACAACTGAATAAACCTTATTCCTATTTCTCCTGGACCAGAATCCATCCCCGAACTGGAACAAGTTCCTTTCGAGTTCGTATATAACCATACGATGGAGTATCCAATAAACTGTGGATCTTCGTAGTGATACGGAGTGTCCTGGAGAAATACAAAGGTGATTTAGGATTGGCGAAGAAATACTTGGTTTGGTCGTGAATATCAGTCGCAATTTACTTTGCCCTCTTACTAATCCCTTTCTTTGTCTTAATCTTAATACCTTCGGCACACCATTTAGGCTAATTGGTTTTCTTCATTCCCTACCGGTCGGCACCAGCCTAAGGTTTGGAAGAAGACTATCCAATTTGCATAATAGGTGTACTATCTCCTAAACCAAGGAGTACTCACAACTTGAGAGAAGGTAAAAGGGAAAAGACAACTGAATAATCCTATTCGTTTTCTCCAGAACTGGAAACCATCCTCGAATTCCTTCGAGTTCGTATCTAACCATACGTTGGTTTTGTCCAATGGAAGTGGACGTTCGTAGTAATACGGGGTGTCCTGGAGAAAAGGGTAAAAGTAGGAGTGGCAATGAGGTCTGCAACTCTGACAATCCAAAAGCCAGTGTTAAGAAGGTTCGGTCAACTTGGTCACTGAGTCATGGTCTTAGGGTCGGGTCAATGGTCGCTGCCAGAGAGAGAGAAAAGAAACACTCAGCATGCACTCTAACCTAGATCAGAATGGTTACCAATTAATCTAATCAGGAAACCTCCCACTGTACCTCAAACTCTCCACCAAACCTGAAAGAAGAATTAGTCGGGGTCACCCGAGGAGTAAACCAACTCATCAGTGGGAATCGGGATCCAACTATCATCGCATGATAACGTGACGGAATCCGCTCACGGTATCACACTCCAGAAGGTATGCGCATATCTGGCAAGTTTCAGTTCTTTTGAAACTCCCGATGTGGATTTTTACCCCATGCTCTTATGACCTTGACGAAGGCCAACAAATCATAAGTCACATGTCAAGTTCTACCCATCATTCTCCAGGTTGATTTGAACCCACCCGCACAAGCCCTTGACGAAAGCCAACAAGGCTATACGACTGTCCCATACCAACGCATCTATCTATGCTGCAGAAAGGCAACAAGCAGCTACCATACACTATGCCTTGACGAAGGCCAACAAACATAGCATGAATACTACGTGCTACCCGTCTGAAACGACGGAGGGCTACGAATGGTTTCTGACGAAAACCTTTAACGTAATGAACTTGATATCGTTGAAGGAACGGATAGCTTTTTAGAAAATATAGTGACGAAAACCTTTACTAAAGAGGTCACTCCCGGTGAAGGGATCTCGGCTCTTTCCCCGTAGAATGGGATGCAGGATATTCCAAATGAATACCACGATGCAAAGCAAAAGTAATCGGCTATAGTGAAGTTAATGCGCTGACGCAAACTTCTGTCCAAGGGGTCACTCCCGGTGAAGGGATCTCGGCCCTTGCCTCGTCGACTAAGGAGCAGGATATTCCAAATGAATATCACGATGCAAAACAAAATTGAACGTCCTTGCAATAACAGCTTTTTGAAAAGTGTTCCAACAACATCAGATTAGGTTTGTTTATCTTGCATTGATCCGAATCAATGCAGTCCCATCAATTGTTCACACCACAAAGAACGAAAATATACTGACGTACGTATATGCCATCTGCATTCGCCACTGGGTCCCGTCATCACCCGTTAGGTTAGCTAACTAACGGCAGAACGGGGACTGGACCAGCGCGGATGAAAAACATATACAACATCTACTAATATATATACCAATATATAGTATTTCGCTCAAGGCGTGAATAAAAATGCAACATCACAGAAATGTACAGCATCACAGAACAATACAGATATCTGGGATCCTCGGGTTTCACAGAGCCACTACTGAAAACCCGACGTTCCCCTGGTCATGTGGATAGCCTGTGCAATGAAAACCTAGACCCCTACGGCCGCGGCAAGTCACCCGCCAAAACCTGAAGCGAGGCAGCCCCCTTCAGCACCGTGAATGGACCACCCAGCACTTCACGGAATCCGGTAACTTGGGCACCCCTCCTGGGTCAACCTGTACCCCCTACGAGTGCGGCGAATAGCCCGCCAATTCCAGACTGAAGCCCCTTCCGTCTCAATGCCCTGAGATGCGGGCTTGTTGCCCTCCAGAACCCGGCTATCCGTGCACCCCTCCGCGGGGTAACCCTAGTACAGAAAGTAAAATATACATACAACGGGTACATCGACCGCAACCTGGCCGTGCCCCAAAAAAAAGAATACAAACAGGCAGTGACGGCAGTCCACATGTCGGACGCTCGCCCCGCAATATCAAATGTACATAATACAACAAAACTGTACTAGCATTGCATCCAGGCTATCCCCCACGACCGATCCGCAACATCACAGCAAAACACAGAACATCAACGTGAAAGTCACATTCGCAAATCCGTCTAACCGGGCTATAGCAGTTAGACCGGATTTACCGATCGAGTGACATTCACGGTCGCAGATATAATGTAAATACTGTGAAATAATGTGTTTAAAATATCCGATCGATCAAAAATTAACAAGTGGGCCCCAAAACAATACTGTAGCACTCACAGAAAATCTGGGCCCAATATTAATATTCCAAAACCCCTAAAATTAGCCCAGAAGCCCACTGGAAAAAAATGATGCAGTGACGACACCAATGTGCGGCGGAACCGCGGCCCAATGGGGGGTTTGGCCGCGGTTCCGCGCTTCAGTGATCGAGTCACTGCGTCGAATTTTTACAGCAGTCTTAGAACTCCCTGCACATCATTCTGAGACAACATGAAAAATTTTTGGACTTCAAAAAATTTCGACAGAAAACTGATGTGAACAAAAATGCAAGTTTTGGAATTTTGGTCGATCGGAAATGAAAAACACATCAAACGAAGCTAGACGAAGTTAATGGCGAGGCTCTGATACCACTGTAAGTGCACGGCGGCGCCACGGCCGTCAATCCGACGGCCAAATGCGGAAACGGTGATAAACTTTAATTTTGCGAACTTAGCAAACCGGCACCACCGCGCACAAAACTCCGGATCGGGCCATTAAACTAGATCTAGCTAACAACAAGACGGGTTAGAGATATACCGAGTGATCCGAGTCCTCCGGTCTTCTCGTCATCGTCCCGATCTCTCGCGGAAACTCCGGTCGTCGCCTCCTCGCCGGAAGGGCACCACATCGCCTGCATCTTTTACGGGCTCCCACCTCAATACCGAGGCAACTCGGGCACGAAGCTGGCAAGTCGATGTGCCCAAGATGTGCTGTAGAATATAGTGTAGAGTGCATGTCTCACTTTGGGGTATTGGTTGCCTTGATGGAGGAATGAAGGTATGAAAAATGGTGCTTTCATTTTTCATTACATGAGAATGAGATGAAGGAAATATGCCACAAGCTCACAAATGAAACTCTCTCATTTTCTCCCCCCTCTCAAAAATGTGGCCGGCCCTCTCATTTTAGGAATGGTGGAGGAATCAAACTTTATCAAAGAGGGAGGTGAGTGTAGTAGAAAGCAAGGGTGACCACATCCAAAAACATCATGATAACATATGAACATCAAACCCATACCCTTTCTAATCTCATTAATGCACCATCATGGATGAAAGATATCATAATCAATACAATTGCAAGAAACCCCCTCCACAAATGTTATTTGCACAATTGCAAATAACCCCCTCCATCGGAAAAGTCCGGCCGGGAAAGAACAAACGAAAACCGGCCGGAACGGAATGCAAACTGGCAACTCCAGAAAACTGGTCCCGTAATAAATTACAGGAAAACCCCGATACTGTGCATACACACCCGCATCTGTATTCCGTCCGGATACAAATGCAAAGAGACAAAATCTACACTGTACTAAACTAGGATCCGGCTTAAACCAAAGCCGGCTAGTAATGTTCGTCCGATCCTGATCCGTGCAACACCGCACGTATCTGATCGAACCCTGCCATATATCCATACGGCCTCTAGTACAAACCGTCCGATCCTGATCCGTGCAATACCGCACGTATCTGATCGGACCCTGCCATATCTCCATACGGCCTCTACAGCGTTTCGCCCGAAAGCTTGAGTAACTGAAAGTGTGGTGGACTCTAAAGACTCGTCAATACTATGACTGTGGATTTAACCACTAGCACGTCAGAGGTATAAGCCAATACGTAACGGGCCACCAGCTATTGACCAAAAGGGACGTCGATGAGCGAACTCATCCTGACACCCTACTGAGCCTGTCGGTGACAATATCCGTACAGTCCGGTCCGTTCGTCTATGAGCATCGCATGTCGGGCCTAGGGGGTGGGTAAAAGTCAGACCCCCAAAAGCGGTACAAGTCGTGTCGGAGTGTAGCCCAGAACACCCTGAGATACTACTGGAATACCTACCAGTAAATCTCCTGCCTTGGCCAAGGACTTCGTGTAATGGCTCTCCTAGACACAGCGCGACCTCACCCCCAATACCGGGAGAGACGAATCCCCGAAGATCCGCTCACTGCCTCCATGTGGCTCGGGACTGTACCCAACTAAAACCTGTTTGCACGACTCCTTTGAGCCGTGGTAGGGTAGTAATCAAAGCACAGTGGGAACTCACACGAGACAAATGACGATCCCCAGGTCGATGAACTAACCTGTACACATGTCACCTGGGAACTGCTATCTGACATCAGGTATAAGACCAAATAGCATGTTCTCGGCGAGTCCTGTCCGGTGTACTCATAACCCAATGAGCACCTGTATACATCTTAGGTGAACCAACTGACACTAGTGGCTTGTGAGACCGGCCACCGCCCCTCGTCGGGGTCTCGACTGTATACACTAGTCTACTCTGGAGAATCGATGCCCTGTCTCGAAACTCCCACGACTAGGGTCCTTTTAAGGATATGCTTGTAGACCCCAGCTCTCACGTATATGATCGCCCTCATACTGCTGGTCGTCAAACAAGAATCCTAGGGGCTCTATCAACGTGCAATAGCGACCTGTCAGGTCACCTAAAGCAGTACACGATGATAAAGGTAAACCAGATAGCATACTATCATCTCGAGTAAGACTGTCGTACCGGGATAGGTCCTCCCTCAATCATTACAATCACGTGCCTGTGATCCAATAATTGACTCTGAGGGCACTATCTCCAACATTTCCTTTCTTTTCTTTTCTCACCACAATAAAACCATAACATAAACAACACAAATGAACATGTAGCCAAATGAAACATGTCATAGTGCACTAACCATGAAAATTATAGAAACATGGATTTGGCTTAATCGCGATTAGCAGTGCACTAATCGGGTTTTTATCCAAACAGCATATAATAAATTTTAAAAATGCCAAATCCTTTAAAAATATTTCTAAATGAATAAATCATTTTAAATTTCCAATTATTTCACAATTATTGGTATATATTTATACCCATTTTCAAAACCCCAATTTCGCAAATCGGGCAGTTTTCGGGAAATATATTATTTTAATATTAAATTCCAAAAATAATATTTTATATTTTCTGAAATGTTACAAGCTTCCCCCTTAAATAAATTCAGTCCCCGAATTTTATTTTAAACCTCCAAATACTAAAATATTTCAATAATCAGTCTAAACATTTGGGCTCCGAAATCACGGAAGATATAGGAATACTACAGCGCATCGCGTACGCCTGAAAATGAATACAAGACACAAATCGAACTTCGTCAAGCGTCACGCAAATCATCTGATTTGCACGCATATCCTCGGAGTTACAATAGAGATACATATCTTGAAATCCACTACTGAAATCCAATATATACCAATCAAATACTATAATACATATATAGTACGCATCCTTGAAAACTCCAAAATCTGAATAAAATTCATGCAAAATCTTTTCTGAATCTCTATGTGATGTGTAACTCATGGCACAAGTGACGGTCGCTCATTTGTAAAATAATATATGTCTATATATGTTTTGCTAAATATGCGTTCCGTTGTTTCAAAATATCCCAAAAGGTTTTCCTTTATAAACGTACATGTCACTCACGGACACATAAGAAATAGCGAGACTATAGCTCCTTTTTCAAAAATCACTTGTTAAACTTTTTAATGCATGCAAAGTACTTAGGTATTGTCCTCAGATCAGTCCTGTTTGGCTCTACGTAACATAGTGCTCATCATGAAAACAAGGTGCTCAAGAGCAAAATCAGCCTCAAAAAGCGTATCCAACAATCACGTGTGTCTGGTGCGCACGGAAATCAAATCCAAATACAGGTGCCACAATATGCACAAAAGCAAATGTAAGTGCAACGGGTGTGCACGAAAGCATCTGTCCAGTACAACAGGTGTGCACGACAATAATATCAAGTGCATCTATAGTGCACGAAAATCTCAATACAGTGCATCCGGTGTGCACAAAATCATATCCCGTGTCATGCGCCCAACATGCGCGAAATCCAAATCAAGTGCATCCATCATGCACGAATAAAATCTAAGTCAAGCCCATCCAACATGCACGAAAGAAATCGCATCCAAAATGCACGGATAAAAATCTAAATCAAGCGCATCCAACATGCAGGAGCAAAATCTCACTCAAGTGCATCCGATGCGCACAAAATCCAATATCAAGCGCCTAATACACACAAAAATCTAACCCAAACGCGTCGGGCTCCTAAAAGCATATAGTGCAGTAGCATGCATGAAAATGAACGGCAAGTGCCCACGCGCACGAAAACCCAAATCTGGTAAAACGAATCCTTAAAGGCATAAATCGGATGCAACCAAAGTACGGAGTATAAATCTAGTGCAAATAACGCACGAAATAACCACATGGTGCAACAAACACACGAAATGCAAATCTAGTGAAACAAATGAACAAAATACGAATCTGGTGCAGCAAATGCACAAAATATAATCTGGCGCGACAATTGCACGAAATGAAAATCCAGTGCGACAAATGCACGAAATGAAAATCTGGTGCGACAAATGCACGAAATGAAAATCTAGTGTCACAACGCACGAACACAAATCTGGTGCATCCAGTGCACGAAATACAAATACAGTGCATCTAGTGTACGAAATACGAATCCAGTGCATCTAGTGCAAGAAATACAAATACAGTTCATCCAGTGCAAATTACGAATCCAGTGCATTTAGTGCACGAAATACAAATCCGGTGCATCTAGTGCATGAAATACGAATACGGTGCATCTAGTACACGAAATACAAATCCGGTGCATCTAGTGCACGAAATACAAATACGGTGCATCTAGCACGAAATACGAATCCAGTGCATCTAGTGCATGAAATACAAATACAGTGCATCTTGTGCACAAAATACGAATAAATAACTCAAATGCGTAAATAGCAACACCGAGTGTACCAAGGTGTATAAAATCATAAACGTGTGCAACTGCGTGCACAAAACACATATCAACACACGACAAGCACTTATAAGCTATACCGAGTGCAAAATCAAATCGAGTGCATACCGCATGCACAAAATCAAATCAACTGTATGAAATCCACTAAATCATAAACATGTGCAGCCAAGGCATAAAATCAATATCAAGTGCAATACTATGCACAAAATGTAAATGCCCAGTGGGTGCAGCCATGGTGCACGAAATCAATATCAGGAAACTCATCATCAAAACTCAAATTCAAGAGGTATAAGCATGATACTCAGATCACAAATACAAAACATAATAAATGACATTGAGGTACATCTCCTATAATGTCGAAGAATAAATCGGTGCGCCTAAAACTGGCAGAACAAGAACATTCGCTTGCCTCCCGCTCACAGTCTGGCATCCTCTGTCTCTGGGACCTCATCTTCTATGTATATTTACTAATCTCGCAATCCATCGGCTCATCGGCCCGGTCAGGTGTGCTAACGGGAACGATTCCGTTCTGGTCTCTGGTCATCTCTCGGTCAATCATCACGACCACTCGTAAAGCAGCACGTCATTGGCGTCGGCCTCAGGCCCTCTGAATACTCATGACACAACTGATCCTGGGTGCAAATCTTATCGCAACAGTGTCCTGGAAGGGACCTGGTCAGGGTCTCTTCTGGTCTCGCCTACGCCGAACTGTACGGAGGTTGGTACTCTTGCATAATCTTTTCTCGTTCTCCAGGCATTTGCGTTTTCAGCACAGCATTTCCTCGGGAACTGGCCGTATCCCAACGCCTATATATGCATGTCAGATCTCTAATCTCGACGGAGAGTAGCAACAGCTCGTCAGCATCCCGCATGAACCTCTTACTCCACTCGTCTTCATTATCGTCTACTTCGACGTCACATCATACTATCTGCGTACTGCAAATGTTTTCGGCTACAGTCCATCCAGAGTCTCTCACACAGACTCGAAGCCACGAACACGGTATCTTCATCACTCTATAGAAGATCTCTAGCCGAACACGTTCTCGGGAACTCGTCCCAACCATCAGAGGAATACTCAATACTCGTCTGTTTTCGATCAACTCACAACGCATCTGAATGATGTCCTCTATCCGAAACTGGTCAGCTTGCTGATCTCTTATCATATGATATCCGTACGACGCTAAACTTTTCGATCGAGTCATCAAGGTACCACAATTTCCCGAAAGCTCAACACCTGAGCATAGTTTAATAATATCTGGTACATACCACAGTATCTCTGGACCAGCCGTAGAAGGGCAAACCCAAGCTTCACTGATGGCACCACTAAACTGCTGCAAACCCTAAGGTTCAAAAGCAGTTCCATAGTCATCATGTCGAGTTAGGGTTTCATTCTTCTAGAGGGCCCACAGAATTACTTGCATGTTCCTCTGAATACTTTAAACTTGGAAAAATGAGTTTTCTGACATTCATTCGAACTTTTTAACTTTGCCTATACAACATGTGAAAACCCTTCGTCTGCATGCTAAACAATACCTCAATCGTCCAGGAAAGGCGATACCTCAACGGTCATCTCTGGATCGGTCTGCTCTAGATCTGAATAAGACACTCCACACTGAAAAACTTCAACTCAACTCGGCCTGCGTCGGCGCATTAATCTGATGAATCACCTTCGTCTCTCAACTCGGGATAGACTAGCTATCATCTGTCGCATTTCTGCATGGAAGCTCCAGCGATCTCAGCTCTTAAAGTCTGGAGACGATATCCTATCAATCTCAACAACAGCTGGATCATCTATCCACACGGTAGACGACATCACAATCTCTGAGGTATGATGTACGTCAACAGTCCTCTCACAACAAGCAGCCTCTGTCATTGGCTCGATCATCCGGTGCAAAACCAAACACTCGCCTCAACAAGGGTCACAACACAAATACCACATCGAGACGTTCTGATGTCACCAGAAAACACAATGGTCAGTCCTCGTCCATGACGAGCTCGCCCTGACCGCAACACTAGCAGCAGCTCAATCTGTGCTCAAACCCGGGTGACAGGAACCTGAAGCGTGTATCGATGAAAATAGATCAAGGGTATAAAAGAAAACGACAGATCCATATTGGATACACGATCATAAGAAGGAACATCATCAATGAGAGTATGATCATGGAAACAAATAGAATCAAGGATCTCAAATGGATGTATAATCATGAGTATGAAGAGAATCATAAGTCTCAAAAATATGTACATCCTAAGGTTTCTTAAGTGGAGTATCGTATCGTAAATATGCCGTGGAACATACGTATGGTACGTCACTCTACTTAAGCTACCTGCTCCATCAATCAGGGTCAGCCTATGTAACGAATATTCGGGTCTAATACCCCCCCGTTCAAGTCTAAGTTCCGTAAGGTCAAGCCTAGGTTCCGAAATACATACCCACCCTAGACTCTGCATAGTCAAATATAGACTCGAACCAAGGTTAAACCTAACGCTCTGATATCAACTTTTTCACGATCCGAAATATTAGCTTGTGACCAGCACTTAAATCATGCAACGTCTAAAGGCGTATTGTAATTCAAGTAAGCTGAAACCCAGAAATTTAAACACTTCTAAGAAAATAAAAGAGGTGAAGTTTTGAAATAAGGTTATAATGAAATCAAAAGTTTTTCTTAGATGCATAAATAGCGGAACATGAAAAATGCAAGCTTATCTTACTAGATGAAAACATGTTTCGTCTTTTAAAAATTTGGGCAGCACCTCCTTTGTATATTTTGATCCAAAACCATAATACATAATGATAATAAAGGAATCCCCAAGCGGGAGCTAGCTCTTCACCAAACGGCGGATCACAACCACGCAAGACAGTATATATAAGTATACGACGCTCAACGGCGAAGTTCACCACAAAAGATAAAGAAATAAGCAAGATGTTCATATCAGATTTTTGCATTTTCATACCGCCCAATTTTTATCACATTGCATATCAGTAGATACTCTTGAGCCGTGTTTGCTAGTCAATTGCAGGATACAGGTTCTCGGTTCTAAAACTGTGAAATTCATGAAAAACACGACAAAATCCGGGTTCCTGCCAACCACAGATAAAACACGGTCTCCGCTCTTCATCCGTATGTTGCCAGATACCAGTTTAGGAAGACAAAATGTCAAATCAATGCCACCTTCATGCACAAGGCTCAATGGCAACAACAAGTTCCAAGAAATCTACGCGGAGCTCGAGGCAATCATGCCAAATCTTGACAAAAAGTCCACCTTTCCCTCAACAGAAATTCTGGAAGAAATGTGGAAGTATTTTCAGAAAACACATATGCCAAACTACAGAGAAAAGCAAACCAGGGGACCACAAGAAAAATGAGACCCCAACTCTACTATAGGGCCGCGGATCCGCGGCCAATAGGGGGTCTAGGCCGCGGATCCGCGGCCATATGGTGGCGGCAGATGAAGAATTTTCAGGGGTATTTTGGTATTTGTATTTGGGTTCTGGTGGTTGCCCTAGGTTTTCATTTTTTGGCCTATAAATAGCCCAGAACTTTGTGAAGGAAGGGGTCCATTCTTGTATTTTCATTTTGCCTAGGTTTAGTGATTTTCTTCTTCCTCTTCTCATCTCTTCTCCATTAAACTTGTAGTGAGCTTGTGAGTGAAGAGTGATGAATAAAGAAGATCATTTTATTATCATGCTTGTCTTGCCTTTTTTATAATTGTTGTAATTTTAATTCGTTAAGTAGTTGTTGTTATTTTCTTGTTGTTTCTTTCTTCTCTCTTTTTCTTTATCCTTAAATACGACAATGATGCTTACGCTCGATCCTCGCCAAGGTGAGGTCGCAAATAGCTAGTCGTATTCTTCTAATCTCCTTCTTTTTATCTTCCTCTTTGTTTTGTTTTATTTTTCCGTATCATGATGTGTGAGTAGTTTATACTTGTTAGGGTAGGATAAGGGAAGTTTGAGAGAAGGAAATCTCTCTCACTCTTTCCTTGCCCAACAGCTTAATTCGACTCCCGTTAATTGAACCACAATCCGCTCCTTACGGCACCCTATCCTAAATGATAGCGGTGATTCCGTAGTGAGACCGGTTGTGGTTGAATTAACCGGAGGTTATGGATAAGAGCCAAGAACGGACGGACAAGCACCAAAATGAAGACTTATGCGTTGGAAAGCCTAGCTTATACTCGCAAAGTCCTTCCTAGTCGTGCTAATCCCCGTTGTTGCCGATTACCGTAACACCGATATTAAGAGGGGCAACGAAGGATGTGGAGACTCCTAACTCAAACTAACCTAATTCTAACCCTAACAAGCTCTCTTTAATTATCAACTCAACACTTAGATAATCACAACAAAATCTGAACTATCGGACTTAACTCGTTAAAACACATTGAAAAAGACTCCCATCTCCCTGCGGACGACCCGTACTCAACCGGCTAGCTACAAGCGAAACCGTCTTGATTGCGGTATTTAAACTAGAACTTGAACACGCAGAACTTCTCACAATCACAAGACATCAAAACCACAAGTAGCGGAAAATACCCTCGCTCTATGCCTCGCAACCACAAATCTCACTAAGTCTCATTACTTATACAAATACTAATTTTGATTGATGGAGTTGACTAGATACAATATAAAATATAAATACAAGAGGGGGTACGATACAAATGTCCCACCTACCAAAGAAAAACAGCTGAATGCAACTGTGTGCCAGTGAAGCTGCTACTGATCCGTGCGGTCAACCTGTAAGAACTGTGGCATAACGGGGGTGAGTTGCCAACTCATGAGTAGAAAAACATCGACAAGTAGAAATCGAATAAACAACGACTCCTAGGTCAACTATATCATAAAGGTAAAACTATGATATCTAGGGTGACCGGGTCTGTATATGTGCCAACAATATACACAATGTCTATATGTACGTGGATATCATCCAACCAAATAATCAATGTGTGTATGCATGTGGATCTCGTCCAACAATATGATCAATGTATGTATGCAAGTGGATCCCGTCCACGTGTCAACCAATGACACAACAACATCATGCATGTAAATATCATAAAAGCATATCCATGAAAATATGAGGATATAAATCAACGTGTGTCCCTCGTGACACATCAAAATCATTGAACCTGAGTGTCCAGCATCGACACTCGAAACGTCATGAAACCCGTGTCCAGCATCGATACGTAAATCCTCATATCTCGGGCTCAGTCAGTCCGGATCGGCTCTCGGGCTCCGTCAGTCCGGATCGGCCTATATCATCTCTCGACTCCAGTCGGTATCCTCCGGATATCCGCCGAGCCCAAATACTATCACCGGTAGGTAGTGCTCCCCTGCTAGGCTCACCGTCTAACAATACGAGTCTTCTTGCCCCAGGGTGTCTCACCTGGTCCCCCATATACCCACAGACGGTGCCTACCGTTCCTCGAATCGGGTTTCACATGCCACTCTCAGAACCGAGAAATCATATGGTGGACGCACTGAAATATCATATCAAGAGAAACCGGGTTTTTAAAAGAGTACATGCTTTCTTTTGAAATAGCCACGATTCTCAAATCCAGAAATCTCATGAAAACGGCATATCTTAATGCGTAAAAGCGTAAAGCATGGTGTATGCGACATATAACAGAATGTAAGCATATCCGTATATCATGCAACATGGAACTGTAATATGCACATAACGAGGGAAAACAGCTCTTTTAAATGAATCCGGTTTTTAAAATATATCATGCGGTTCCCAAATCTCCAAAGTCAATTACAACATCGTATATTAGTGAATGTGTATGTACGCAAGTATGGATGTATAAATGTGTATTTCCGCAAGTATGGGTGTACAATATGTACGTACGCAAGTATGGGTGTACAATATGTATGTACGCAAGCATGGTGTACAATATGTATATAGGCAAGCATGGTGTACAATATGTATGTATGCAAGTATGGGTGTACAATATGTATGTACGCAAGCATGGTGTACAATATGTATGTACACAAGTATGTGTGTACAATATGTATGTACACAAGCATGGTGTACAATATGTATGTACGCAAGTATGGGTGTACAATATGTATGTATGCAAGCATGGTGTTCAATATGCATGTACGCAAGTATGGCATACAAGGTGTCATATGATGATGCAGCAATCCTACTGTGTAGTGACATGGCAATTATCGATGATGAAGTGTGTAAGACGGCAAATCTGTGTAAGTGTAACAAACGCATCATCGATAATGGTACAGGTGTACTTGCACAGGTATAAGCAATAAAATGAGAATAATATGAATGCAGCATATGATAAACCATATGCAAATGCTGACGGGTATACGTATCTAACATGACCGAGTCGGTGAATCTATCAATCAGCATCTAGCCATACAACATCACATACGATATAATCCATCGTACGACATCCTCTAGTCAAGGGTATGGATCAAACATCAAGTCAAACTCATCACATACGGAAAATCATCGTATGGCGGCATTAAGCTATCAGGGATCCTATCAACCTATAAGACGAGGAGGGTATGGACCTAACGTCTCCTACAGCTATCACTCATGATTCACAACATATATAAATATCTCTATATACCTATGTCCCAGGTCACATCCGCAATAATCTTATATCAGGAAACTGGCAGGGTATCAATCATCTCAATCGACTCGCATCCGTATACCAACATATTATCAAATCATCATATCACGTCATATATTCTTTTCATCGCATTTATATCCCACATCAAGTCAATTTTTACAAATCCATCCTACCTTTACTATAAACATATGTATCTAATCTAACATACACATCCGAACCATACAAACAGTTTTTGAAAGATGCGAATCGTAGTTTTGAAAGTACGGGCTGCGGTGTTTTTAAAGAAAAGATATCATTTAAAAATCTGTAACGTCCCTCAAGGTATATGTTTAAAAGAAGCATACGATTCTTCAGTTTGGAAATAGGTATGGTTCGGATGATACAAATACGTCGGCTATCTAGTCCTATAGTACCCTAAACGGCAATATCGTCAAACGTCATCCTCAAATTCCGTCACCACATACTAGTCGTATCAAAACAGTTCTAACTATCCTTTAGTTTATAATACAATTTCACTAACAATCATTTAACTCTAACCCTAGTTTCCTAATCTAGGTTTTCTTAACCATATGCTACAAATCGGTTTCCACCAAAACTTTGCGGGGGTGCTATACGCCATCCACCCGGCATCCCCGTAGATATAGATCTACTCACCTTGCTTCTTACTTGCTGAAATCGATGACGCCATGCCCCGTCGCCTCGGAATCAATGCGAAGGTACCTAAAATAACAACACATATCGAAACGCTATTAAAATCGAATCCGGAAACCAAAACGACACACAGATCGCCTATAAATTAGAACCTATAGCCAACGCATGCAAAACTAACCAATCATCCCTCGTTGTTGATGTACAAACATCGAACAACCAAATACAGATCCAAACATCAAAACCAAGCACTAAAAATACGGAAAACAATACAAAAAACCACACCAAAGTGCTCCTAGATTTTGACTCAGGTGAAAAGGAGTTGCACAAACAAGTATAGGGTGTTGTACATGGTATATATGACCTACTGGACCAAGCTAGACCCAAACCCCTTCAATGTAGCCGGCCACTTGGCCTAAAAATCTAGCCTCCTCGGCCCAGGTGTCTCTGTTGGAGCTCGTACGGTCGGGGTGGTACCCTAATTTGGTCCCTGGAGTTGTTTGCTAAGCTCAGAAATTCCACGGGTTGCTCCAGATTCACTGTAGGCTCACAATTCAACACAAAACCGACACGGGTAAATTCTTAAATCCGTATTCTGGTTTCTATGCTATAGTCTAGGTCAAGAATCACCTCTAACTCTTATTGGCAGCTACTAACATCATCAATCTCCCAAACCATTCTCTAGAATTTCGTAGTTCATAAATCTATCACTAAACAACTTCTAAACTTAAACAAAATACTAAGAAATCATAACTACCCTAAATGAAAAGAGATATACCTCATGGTTACACCCATGCAAAACCCTAGAAGTCCTAATGTTGTCAAAATCCCATTTTGCTCGGTCCATTGCGATGAGGGTGAGGAGGTGATCATATTTTGTGAAAGGGGTATGGGGTCTTGATGATAGATTGGAGACGGGTCATGAGGGTAGAATGAGCGGCTTGAGGATGAAGAAGGAGATGAAAGAATTGGTGGGGGAAAAGATATGGGCAGCACTCCCCCCCCTCTCTCTTTCTCACTCTCATTCTCTCTCCTAGCATGCTCACTCTTATCATGATGTCCCCTCTCTCTCTCCTCAAGTCATCATGACACATTTTTCCTTTTCTTTCTTTTCTCACTACAATAAAACCATAACATAAACAACACAAATGAACATGTAACCAAATGAAACATGTCATGATGTACTAACCACGTAAACTGTAGAAACACGGATTTGACTTAATCGCGATTAGCAGTGCACTAATCGAGTTTTTATCCAAACTGCATATAATAAATTTTAAAAATTCCAAATCCTTTAAATATATTTTTAAACGTATAAATCATTTTAAATTTCTAATTATTTCATAATTATTGGTATATATTTATACCCTTTTTCGAAAACCCCAATTTCGCAAATCGGGCAGTTTTCGGGAAATATATTATTTTAATATTAAATTCTAAAAATAATATTTTATATTTTCTGAAATGTTACAGATCAGGATCCAAATATCATTGTGCGATAATGCTGTAGGAATCCTACCAACATTATCAAACTCCAAATGGTATGCAACACTAGCAAGTTTTAGTTTCTTTAGAAACTCCCGATGTGGATTTTTGCCCCTTATTCTTATGACCTTGACTAAGGCCAACAAATCATAAGTCACATGTCAAGTTCAACCTGTCATTATCCAGGTTAATTTGAACCCAGCCATACACACTCTTGACTAAGGCCAACAAAGTAGTATGACTGCCCCAAACCAACGCATCTATCTTTGCAACATATGAATACCCAGTAGCTACCAATCACTATGCATTGACTAAGGCCAACAAATACAGCTTGAATACTATTGAATATTCATATGAAATGATGGAGGGCTACGAATGGTTTTGGCGAAACCGTGAACATAGTGAACTTTATAAAATCGAAGGAACTTGATAGATTTTAAAAGGAGTGGTTTAAGCTCCGCATTTTAAAAGTTTTGCTGTTTTGAATAAAAAAACCGAGTGGTTTTGAAATTATTCCAACGATTCAACTTTGGTTTGTTTGCTTAGCATTAAAATAATGCAGTCCCATCAATTAATCCTACCATTGCAGAAAACAACGAAAATATAACGTACGCTTATGCCATCCGCATTCGCCACGGGGCCCCGTCATCACCCGTTAGGTTACTTAACTAACGACAGAACGGGGGCTGGACTAGCGCGGATGTAAAAGATAAGCAACGTCTACTAGATATCATATATAGATATATACATTCGTCAGATGCACTAATAGTCATTCTAGATCACAGATGAACATATTGGATATGCTAGGAATCAACGTTTCGTTTGAGCCTGCAATGAAAGGCAGATTACACGGTCATGATGAATAGACGAACCCAACCATAGACCCCTACGGGTGCGGCAAACTACCCGCCTAATACCCGGAGTGAAGCAATCTCCCTCAACAAAGTGAGTAGGCCACTCGGCATTTCAAAGTACTCAGTAGTTTGTGCACCCCACCTTGGGTCTATCCTAGGAGCAGAAAACAGTGAAAGAAATAATATACAATGGTGGCTACAAGCTCAACTCGGATATGTGACCATAAAATAATATTACATCTGTAAGTCTGCGCCATCGCCCCGGCCAATAATCTGAGGCCAAATACGGAATAAATTTTTTTTCATAAACTGGCGCTAACATAGACTGTAACCCGGATCGTGCCATTAACACAAAACTAGCAAACTGTAAAATGATAGAATGGTTATACCGATCAATCCGTGTCCTTCGGTCTTTATCCATCATCCCATGCTCCTCGCGGCATCTGCGATCTCGCTCGATCTTCGGTCTTCTCATCGAGGTGGCTCCACGTCAACGGATCTTTATACGGGCTCCCACCTCTAAACCGAGGCAACTCGGACATGAAGTTTGCTAACCGACACGTCCAAGATTGAAGTAGAGAGTGTGTAAAATACTTTGTCTCAAGATAAATGAAGTTGCCTTTTGGATTTGTCATTAAAAGAGCTCAAGGATTTTGCAAAGGAAATTTTTTGTGCATGCAAAGAAAAATTCAGCCATGTTAAAAAATTCTGCCCTCTCAAAAAAATGCCCTCTGTGAAAATAGGGGGGGCAGCATATTGCTCGGCCATTTGATGTGGGGGTGAGCACATCAAAGGGGTAAGCATAAGGAAAAGATCAGTGAACAAATATCCTTCTCAATCCAAAAGACAATCAATGCAAAGAATGAGTCACTAATACACCTCATCTCGCTCTAGAATTCCAGCAACTTCTTGAGCCCCATGAACCACAGAAAACCCCCTTCCTTTATAAAAATAACATTTTCAAATAAACCCCTTCACAATTAAGTAATTCAGCAAAGAAGGAAAGAAAGAAAAATGGCCAAAACGAAGATACAAACTGGCAACTTCAAAATGCGATCTCGTAACTAATTACAGGATAACCCTACTACAGTATATACATAGCCGCATTTGTATTCCGACCGAATACAAAATGCAACGAGACAAAAATATCCCTACATAATATAATACTAGAATCCGGCTTAAACTAAGGCCCACTAGTATTATCTGTCCGAACCATGACACATGCATAAGTGCACGTGCATGTTCGAACCCTGCCATAAAACCATACGGCCTCTACAACTTTTTTTCTGAACTTGGGAAACAATCTGTGGGGGTCTCTAAAGACTCGTCAATACCCTGGCAGTGGGTTTAACCACAAGCCGTTAGTGGTACTAGCTATACGTAACGGCTGCCCATGTATTGACAGAAAGGGAAGCTGATGAGCAAACTCATCCTGAAACCCTACTGAGCCTATCAGTGACAATATCCGTACAGTCCGGTCCGTTTGTTTATGAGCAACGCATATCGGGCCTTGGGGGCTGGTAACGTCAGAACCCGAATAGTGGTATAAGTCGTGTCAGAGTGTAGCCCAGAACTCCATGAGATACTACTGGAGTACCTACCAGTAAATCTCCTGCCTCGGCCGAGGGCTTTGTGTAATGGATCTCCTAGACACAACGCAATCTCACCCCCAATACCGGGAGAGACGAATCCCTTGCCGATCCGCTCACTTGCCTCCTTGTGGCTGGGGACTGTACCCAACTAAAACCTGTTTGCACGACTCCTTTGAGCCGTGGTAGGGTAATAATCAAAGCACTGTAGGAACTCACACGAGACAAATGACGACCTCAGGTATATGAACTAACCTGTACACATGTCACCTGGGAACTGCTATCTGACGCTAGGTATAATACCAACTAGCAGGTTCCCGGCGAGTCCTGTCCGGTGCACTCATAACCCAATGAGCACCTGTATACATCTTAGGTGATCCAACTGTCATCAATGGCTTGTGAGACCGGCCACCGCCCCTCGTTGGGGTCTCGACTGTATACACTAGTCTACTCCGGAGTATCGTTGCCCTGTCTCGAAACTCCCACGACTAGGGACCACTTTTAAGGATGTGCTTATGGACTACCCAACTCTCACGTATATGATCGCCATCATACTGCTGGTAGTCAAGCAAGAATCTTAAGGGCTCTATCTACGTGTAATAGTGATCAAGTCACCTAAACCTGTACACGATGATAAAGGCAAACGAGATAGCATACAATCATCTCGAGTAAGACTGTCCTACCGGTATAGGTCCTCCTCAATCATTGCAATCAAGTGTCTGCGATCCAATAATTGACTTTGAGGGCACTATATCTAATAATCTCCCACTTGCACTTAAGGCTAATTATTGCGATATCACATAATCACAGCCCGTGTGATGCCGAACACCCAACTTCTCTACTAACCAGTTTCACAAAGCTCGTTTGTAAAACTCTTATGTTCGAGAAATAGCCTCAGTGAGTGGATCCGCCCTGATTTTTCTGTCTATGTCTCTCTTAATCTCATGTTCACGGAGAAAGCCATCTCCCGAATTGAGTAATACCTGTCTTAGAATATGTCTGGATTTCTGATAGGACCTAGTTCATAAATGAACTCCAAATCCAAACTTCTTAGACTGTATCGTGAACAGAACCTAATCAGTATCCTACACCATGCCTCCCTCAGTATCCGCCTGGACCACCTGTCCAAACTACTGCCCCTCGTCAGAGGGAAAACTTTAACTCTGATAATCACTCTGTCATCCATGCCACCTTGGAAGCCTGGAATGATAACCGTCCCCCGAAGGAGGCTGCCATCATCAAATCCGTAGAACATTCACTTATGTTCTAAAACTGCTTCCGAATGTTTCTCCAGGATTGGATTAATATCAACTTATTGCGTCTAGTGCAAAAACAACATCTGGTGTGGCACTTGACATCTCATGATCAACTCAATTGCCTAAGCAAGTGATTTGTTAATCATGCACATCCCTCTCCCCTTTAGTCTATAAGACACCTTTAGAGAGGGTGACTCCATCACCTGCAGGTACACCACCATGCCAGGAGTCATCTATTCTAAATACCTTTAGAATACTGTCTAAGTACCCAGATTAGGAAACTACGAAAATCTAGATCTAAAACCTTAGATCTAGTAACCTGAATGTCTGATATTATATCCATATCCTGTGTGGAGAAACAACTGTGTAACAACCACAGTATAACCGATCGTAGGATAGGAGTCTCGGTTCCTATAAAGTGCATGTCATCCAAATATCAGGACATCACACCTACTACCTTCTTAACAGATCCATCCCTTATTCCGATGAAGTCAAAGCCCATGACTGTCACATCAAAATTAGATGATATATCTCCGCTATATCTGCTCTAGTCTATAAATAGACATAAGCTACTTTCCTACTATGCTTCCGCTGCTCCCACTGACCACAACAACTCTTTGGCAGAATAATATATACGTGCACTTCTAAAACTAGTTTAGAACGACGCTATACTCATCCTCCTACCGGGTCTCATAGCTTGGAACAACAGTAGTGTCAAGTCTGGGTAAACAAGAACCTCCCTGTCACCGTCCTTGAGGCTACCGGAGTACCTCTCGGGTGCCTGAGGTTACCCACCATATCTGCGGAGTGGCTAATGGAATGTCAAACCTGATTGAATCTTTAGGTTCTATTAAATTTTCCGTAATCGTTTGTGGTTCTGGAATCACTTCTAGTTCTACCATACTCCCACTACTGTTTTCTGAAAAAATCCATTTTACTAAAATTATGTCGAGTCAAGAACAATATCTCTATTGATTTTTCAGATGGTAGAAAGTCAACCCTCGTCATAGCCTGGGTCAACCCACAAACTGCCATTACAGAAATGTGCCTTGAGTTATCCAGAGTCTGGTTTTAAGCACAACTCTCTGTACCATAGCATCGTTAAGATATGAACCATTCTATATCCAATATAGAAACTTTGGTACTGATTTAATTGGAACCGGATTCAAACCATGCATCTGTCTCCAGCGCATGTCAACTTTAATGGTAAGAGGCCGATCAACATTACTCAACTTAGGAGTGCATCCAATTATGTGTAACCTGAAAGAGAAACAAGTTTCTCAAAACCATTACTATCAACTGAATAACAATCACAAATATCTACATCTTCGATCTCCTTGAAGAATCCCGATACTTGCGACATCTGGTTCTCTACTTTATTCTTTTACCTATAATTTCTCAAAACTTAGACCTTGTATTTCTGCGAAACACTTGTCTGAAAACTAGAGAAGTCACAAGTAAACAGAACATAGTACGAAGACCAACCCCTTTTTCCTCATGGACACTGGACAACAAACAATACTCTGTATGAGTCCCCTGAGTCGAATAACTCAAACCCTGCGTGTCGTAGGTTGAAAACTGTACCCAGACGATTTCCTTAAATATCACCAATTACAACGAATTCCGATATAATGAGGATGATCATCTAATTCCCATAACTTACTCCCACTCATCATCTGTAAAACCATACAGATGTGAGAATCATACCTGGTAAATACATAACCTGAAGTAAGTATCTAATCGGGAAATCAGTTTTCCTTTAGCAATGCACAGTGAAACCGAAACATGAAAATGTTTCGAAGGGGTATCTGGGTATTCCTAGTAATGCTTCTTCCATAATCTAATTCATGACTGTAACCGTATATTTTTTTGCCATCACTCCAAATCCCTTTATTTGTCTTTAGTCGTTACCTTCTGTACACCATCATTAGGCTTAATGGTTTTCTTCCTTCCCTACCGTTTGGCACCAGCCTATGGTTTGGAAGAAGACTATCCAATAAGCGTAATAGGTGTACCCTCCTAAACCAAGAGTACTCGCAACCTGAGAGAAGGTGATGATAAAAGAAAACTGAATAAAACCTTATTCTATTCCTCCTGAACCGGAGAAAAGCAAAGGTGAAATAGGAGTGGCGATGATGTATGTGGTTTGGTCGTGAATGATACCTATCGCATTTTACTTTGCCCTCTTTCTAATCCCTTCATATGTCTTTACTTATTACCTTCTGTACAACCTACTTAGGCTAATTGGCTTTCTTTATTCCCTAACTTTCGGCAACTGCCTTTGGTTTGGAAGAAGACTATCCAATAAGCATAATAGGTGTACCGTCTCCTAAACCAAGGAGTACTCTCAACCTGAGAGAAGGTGATGATAAAAGACAGCTGAATAAACCAATTCAATTTGTCCCGAACCTGAATCCATCCTCGAAGAAGTCCCTTCGAGTTCGTATATAACCATACGATAGATTTATCCAGTAGAAGTGGATGTTCGTAGTAATACGAGGTGTTCTGGAGAAATGCAAAGGGTAAAAGAAGGAGCGGCAATGACTTATACAACTCAGACAATCCAAAAGCCAGTATTTTAAGAAAGTTCGGTCAACTTGGTCACTGAGTCATAGTCTAGGGTCAGTCAATGGTCGCTGCCAAAGAGAGAGAGAGAAAAGAAACATTCTGCGTGCACTCTAAGCTAGATCAGAATGGTTATCACTTTATCTAATCAGGAAACCTCCCTCTGTACCATCAAATTCTCCTCCAAACCTGAAAGAAGAATTAGTCGGGATCACCCGAAGAGTAAACCAACTCATCAGTGGGAATCGGAATCCAACTATCATCGCATGATAATGTGAAGGAATCCACTCACGTTATCACACTCCAGAAGGTATGCGCATGCCTGGCAAGTTTCAGTTTCTTTAGAAACTCCCGATGCGATTTTTACCCCATGCTCTTGTGACCTTGACGAAGGCCAACAAATCATAAGTCACATGTCAAGTTCTATCCATCATTGTCCAGGTTAATTTGAACCCACCCGTACATACCCTTGACGAAGGCCAACAAGGTAATACGACTGTCTCAAACCAACGCATCTATCTATGCAACAGAAAGGTAACAAGTAGCTACCATCCACTATGCCTTGATGAAGGCCAACAAACATAGCATGAATACTACGTGCTACCCGTCTGAAACGACGGTGGGTTACGGTTGGTTTTTGGCGAAAAACGTTTAACGTAATGAACTTGATCCCGTTGAAGGAACCTGATAGATTTTTACAAAAATATAGTGGCGAAAACCTTTGTGAAAGAGGTCACTCCCGGTGAAGGGATCTCGGCTCTTTCCCCGTAGAATGAGGTGAAGGATATTGCAATTGAATACCGTGATGCAAAGCAACAAGTAATCGACTATAGTGAAGTTATTACCTTGACGCAAACTTTTGCCTAAGGGGTCACTCCCGGTGAAGCGATCTCGGCCCTTGCCTCGTCGAATGAGGTGCAGGATATTCCAACTGAATTCCACTGTGCAAAACAAAAGAAAACGTCCTTGTAATAACACGTTTTGAAAACTGTTCCAACAACATCAAACAGGTTTATTTTCCTTTGCATTGATCAAAATCAAAGCAGTCCCATCAATTAATCACACCAGAAAAGAACGAAAATAAAATGTACGTATATGCTATCCGCATTCGCCACTGGGTCCCGTCATCACCCGTTAGGTTACTTAACCAACGACAGAGCGGGGACTGGACTAGCGCGGGTGTAAAACATATACAACATCTACTAGTATATATACCAATATACAATAATCGCTCCAGGCGTGATAAATGCAACATTACAGAAAATTAATAACCATCACAGAACAATACAGATAATCTGGAAGCCCCGGGTTTCACAGAGCTGCTACTGAAACTCGACATTCCCCTGGTCGTGTGGATAGCCTGTGCAATGAAACCTAGACCCATACGAGTGCGGCAAATTACCCGCAAAAACCTGAAGCGAGGCAGCCCCCTACAGCAAAGTGAATGGACCACCTAGCAATTCACGGAATCCGGTAACTTGAGCACCTCTCCTTGGGTCAACCTGTACCCCCTACGAGTGCGGCGAATAGCCTGCCAATTCTAGAGTGAGGTCCCCTCCCTCTCAAAGCCATGAGCTGCGGACCCGTTTCCCTCCAGAACCTGGCTATCCGTGCACTCCGTCGCGGGGTAATCCTAGTACAGAAAAGAAAATATGTACAACGGTTACATCGACCTCAACCCGGTCATGCCCCAAAAGAATAATATACAAACAGGCAGCGACGGCAGTCTACATGTCGGACGCTCGCCCCGCGCTATCAAATGTACAAATAAATCCAGACTGCACTACCATTGCACACAGCTATCCACCACGACAAATTCGTAACAACACAGCACAACAAAGAATATCAACGCGAATGTCACGTTCGCAAACCTGTCTAAAAGGACTATAGCAATCAGACAAGATTTACCGCTCGAATGACATTCACGGTCGCAGGTATAATATAAGTACTGTAAACTAACACATTTAAAATTTCGATCGACAAAATTTCCCGAAGTGGGCCCCAAGTACAAATCCAGTACTCTAACAAATCTGGGCCTAAAAAAAATTCCAGAAACCACAATTCCACATGAAAGACACCCAGAAAAAAAATGGTGCACTGAAGCCCTAAAATGGCGGCGGAACCGTGGCAAACCCAGGGTTCTGCGATGGTTACACGGCAGTTTTGTAGGATCAGTCTACCAAATTTCTTCTGCGGTCTTAGAAAAGCCTGCTCGATTTTCGAACATACTCAAAATAATTTTTATACGACAAAAAAAATTCGACAGAAACTTTAAATTTGGAATTGCAGTTTTGGAAATTTCGTTCGATCGATATTTTAAACATGTTAGAACAAGCTGGTAAAGGTTAATGGCGTGGCTTTGATACCATGTAAGTCTGCGCCAGCGCCCCGGCCAATAATCTGAGGCCAAACGCGGAATAATTTTTTTTTCATAAACTGGCGCTAACATAGACTGTAACCCGGATCGTGCCATTAACAATAAACTAGCAAACTGTAAAATGATAGAATCGATATACCGATCGATCCGTGTCCTTAGGTCTTTAGCCATCATCCCACGCTCCTCGCGGCATCTGCGATCTCGCTCGATCTCTGCTCTTCTCGTCGAGGTAGCTCCACGTCAACGGATCTTTATACGGGCTCCCGCCTCTAAACCGAGGCAACTCGGACATGAAATTTGCTAACCGACATGTCCATGATTGAAGTAGAAAGTGTGTAGAATACCTTGTCTCAAGGTAAATGAATTTGCCTTTTGAATTTGTGATGAAATGAGCTCAAGGATTTTGCAAAGGAAATTTTTTGTGAATGCAAAGAATAATTCAGCCATGCTAAAAAATTCATCCCTTTCAAAAATATGCTCTCTGCGAAAATGGGGGGGGGCAGCATAGTGCTCGGCCATTTGATGGGGGGGGTGAGCACATCAAAGGGGCAAGCACAAGGAAAAGATCAATGAACAAATATCCTTCTCAATCCAAAAGACAATCAATGCAAAGAATGAGTCACTAATACACCTCATCTCACTCTAGAATTCCAGCAACTTCTCGAGCCCCAGGAACCGCAGAAAACCCCCTACCTTTATAAAAATAACATTTGCAAATAAACCCCTTCACAATTAAGAAATTCAGCCAAGAAGGAAAGAAAGAAAAATGGCTAAAACGAAGATACTAACTGGCAACTTCAAAAAGCGATCCCGTAACTAATTACAGGATAACCCCAATACAGTATATACATAGCCGCATTTTTATTCCGACCGAATACAAAATGCAACGAGACAAAAATATCCCTACACAATATAATACTAGAATCCGGCTTAAACCAAAACCCATTAGTATTATCTGTCTGAAACATGACACGTGCACAAGTGCATGTGCATGTTCGAACCCTGCCATAAAACCATACGGGCTCTACAATGTTTCGTCAGAACTTGGGAAACAATCTGTCGGGGACTCTAAAGACTCGTCAATACCCTGACAGTAGGTTTAACCACAAGCCGTCAGCGGTACTAGCTGTACGTAACGGCTGCCCATGTATTGACAGAAAGGGAAGTTGATGAGCGAACTCATCCTGAAACCCTACTGAGCCTATCAGTGACAATATCCGTACAGTCCGGTCCGTTCTTCTATGAGCATCGCTTATCGGGCCTAGGGGGCTGGCAATGTCAGACCCCCAATAGCGGTATAAGTCATGTCAGAGTGTAGCCCAGAACACCCTGAGATACTACTGGAGTACCTACCAGTAAATCTCCTGCCTCAGCCTAGGGCTTTGTGTAATGGCTCTCCTAGACACAGCGCGATCTCACCCCAATACCGGGAGAGACGAATCCCCTCCTGATCCGTTCACTTGCCTCCATGTGGCTCGGAACTGTACCCAATTAAAACCTATTTGCACGACTCCTTTGAGCCGTGGTAGGGTAATAATCAAAGCACGGTGGGAACTCACACGAGACAAATGACGACCTCAGGTCAATGAACTAACTTGTACACATATCAGCTGGGAACTGCTATCTGACGCTAGGTATAATACCAACTAGCAGGTTCCCGGCGAGTCCTGTCCGGTGAACTCATAACCTAATGAGCACCTGTATACATCTTAGGTGATCCAACTGACACCAATGGCTTGTGAGACTGGCCACCGCCCCTCGTCGGGGTCTCGACTGTATACACTAGTCTACTCCGGAGTATCGATGCCCTGTCTCGAAACTCCCATGACTAAGGACCACTTTTAATGATATGCTTATGGACTACCCAACTCTCACGTATATGATCACCATCATACTGCTGGTAGTCAAGCAAGAATCCTAAGGGCTCTATCAACGTGTAATAGTAATATTGTCATCTAAAGCTGTACACGATGATAAAAGCAAACTAGATAGCATACTGTCATCTCGAGTAAGACTGTCCTACCGGTATAAGTCCTTCTCAATCATTGGAATCACATGTCTGCTGTCACGACCCGAAAGTACGGAACATGACTGGCACTTAAACTACGAACGTCTCGAGGCGTACGTAATCTAAGTAAACCGAAAACCCAGAAATCCAAACCAAGAAAAGAAGTAGAGTGCAGGAAAAACCAAATTAAAGCAAGTAGTTTCAATAGCATAAGCCGAATTATGCGGTTTAAAAAAAACATCAAATTTACTGAAAATTTCGGCAGAGTCTCCTTTGTAAATACTGACCCCCAAACGGGATACAACATGAATAGTATACGAAATTAAGAAAAGGCATCCCCAAGCGGGAGCTAGCTCTTCGTCAATCGACGGTCACAACTACACAAGCAATATAATATACAACGCCAACGGCGAGGATCAAAACTCAAAAGGAAACTCAAAACCACCAGAAAAATAACGAGCGACTCTAAGGTCGAAAGAATAACCAACACTGGTCTCTATCTCAATAAATACATGTTTGGTTGATGGAATTCTAGATACAACAGAATAATGATATACAAGATAAATAATGGGGGTATGATACAAGTAAACCCATCTACTAGCAAATCACCCGAATGAAACTATGCCCGCAAAGCCGTAATGAACCTGTACGGCAACCTGCAAGAAACTGGGGCACAACGGGGGTGAGTTGCCAACTCGTGAATAGAAAAACATCTACGCACAGAAATCGCATAAATAACGCAATCCTAGGTCAATGATCATAATATATCCTCAAATATATGTATAACATGCAGCCTATAACAATGGCTAGGGTAATATCTAACCGAGTGTAATCTCATGTGCCCGTGTCAGTGCCTCAGGTAGCAATATATCATATGAGTGAGGTATGAATGCATGAAAACAGAATACATGTAAATGAAGAAACTGTTTTCATAAATTAGTGAGATTTCCTTCTGGTTTTTAAACTGAGGTATCATAATGAAATCAGTATCAACAGTGTCTAGTATCGACACAAAACATAAATCTCACTGTCTCGAAATATCATGTCTCAATCTCAATATCTAGGGCGCCGTCAGTCCAGACCGGCCCCTACCATCCATCTCAAGACCACGACGGTATCCTCCGGATATCCGACGCGTCGGGTAATATCACCGGTAGGTAGTGCTCCCCAGCCAGGCTCAACGTCAACACCACATTCCTCTTGCCCCGGGGTACCATACCGGGCCCACCATGTACCCGTGACGGTTCCTCCACTCCTCGACACGGATCTCCAAAACCACAGCAAACTCATGGTGGACGACACTTTACATCACTAGAAAACCGCAACATTTTATATTTTAAAGATCATAAGTTGTAAATTTTGCGGCTTTCCCCGAAATCCAGAAATATCATAAATCTCAAGAAATCATCACAAGTGCATATGTCAATGATAATGAACTCGGCAATGAACAACTGAATAACAGTATGCATGAAGTGGTAGATAATAACTACAATGTCTAATATGGCATATAAGGGAAGTACACTAATATCATGTCAACACTACTAGCTAACAATCTAAGTCAAGCAATTATATTCTCTAAAGTGTACGTGACACGGCAATTACCGATGAAGATGTGTGTGAGCCGGGAAGTAGGTGTACGTGGTACATACGCATCATCGGTAATGGTGCTGGTGTCCTAACAGCATGATATCAATAATGGAATATGCAGCAAAATAAATATGCGAGGCAGAGCGAACAGCAATAATGTGCGGGAGCTGAATACTAGACACAACGATAACTAATCTGCAATAATCTAATATAAGCCCTACAAATGGTGCCTTTTGAAATAACACGAATCATGGGGTTTTGAAAATAGGTACGGTGTTTTTTTTTATGAAAAGATACGTCGTTTTTGAAATATCCGTAGATTCCCTTGAGCTGTCTTTAAAAATGCCTACGATTCGTTAGTTTTTGAAATAGGTAAGAAGTCTAATCTAATCTAACAACTACACTAAACTATACGGCTGAACTACAAGCTGAACTACAGGTAAGAAAACCGCCTATCATCTGAGTCGATACATATACATACCTATATATGTATAGTCGGTGATCTCGCCTCAATAATATCATATCCGATACCATATCTATAATCAGGCATCCCAAGTCAAGAGTGCGTATCAATCATCAATATAGCTCGTACGTAAATCCGTCGTACGGCATCCCAATCTGGGTACGGGTCAATATCACATTCATCATACTATTCACCTGGTATCCTCTTTATCAAATATCATGATCGGGTACTGATCTACGTCTAGTACCATACTGATACCGCCTACGTATGCATGGACGTGTGTGAAACACTACGTCAAGGACCCGCTACAACGTCATGTCGTATCTAAGATACGAACCCTGCTATATCACCGATCTCACGGCCTCAAATCAAATCTCATCGACTCATCATAAATCCCAAGTACTATCATCCTCAATCCGTATGTGAACACATAGTCCCATACCCATGTGAACACATAACTATATAATCCCGTATAAGCGCAAATGAAAGAAGAAAGTATGCAAGTATGCATGTGTGTATGTGTAGTGCAACACTACCCTAGGGTTCGCAACACTAAAAATAGTCCAACCCACCAATATCCATCCTAAGCATCGTTATTAATCCTAAATAACGTATAATAAATGTTGGTGTGTATACGCATCCGTATACACCACCACGGACTGCAGGGGTGCTATACGCCATCCACCCGACTTCTCCCCGTAGATATAAATCTACTCACCTGGTCCTCGCTTGCCGAAATCGATGTCGCCACGCGCTTGCTTGTCTTCTCGAAGTCCTCGTGAAGGTACCTACGTATCATGACACATCGCATCGCATTAAAAACCCAATTCGAAATCGAAACGGCATACGAAAACCAAATCGGCACGCGTATCACACATAGGTCTAAACCTATCACCTACGCATGCAAAAATAGCCAAACCAACACTCGATGTCGATGTCCAAACGTCAAACCATCGAGAAAAACCCAAACGCACCCATTTGCGCATTCACAAACACTAATTATAATATGAAATAGGTTAGAATTCACAAAAACCTCAACTCACTTTAAAAGCTATTTTTCCGAAAACCTAGTAAGCAAACTTTTCCATTTTAGTACAAAACTAAAGGTTTTAATGATTTTAGTGGCTACAATGCTCACTAAATATCTTAACTAAGCCACCCAAACCATTACTAGATTTTAAACTTACTCATTTCCATAAATCCCAAAATTCTAGTTTGCAATTTAGCTTAAATAGTAAAATTCTAAAATACAATTTGCAAACTAGTTACTAGGTTTGATTTAACATGCCTTAATATGATAAATTACACACTTAAACCATGTTCAAATGATTTAAAACCCTAACTAGATTTAAATCTCACATATATATGCATTTCATAAAAACCTAGTTTACATAAAAGCTTATTTATTGCAAATTTTAAATTAACAAATTGCAACTAGCAACTAGATTAGGTTTTACATTTCCACAAGATGATAATCTACACTTGATTATCCTATTAGTGATGGTTAAACCCAAATTAGCTTCAAACCATACTCTTGAATTCTCAAATTAGCAACAAGAGCAAAATTAACACTTTAACAACTTAGCCTTAAGAAATTAACTAACTACTTAAGCAAAAATGGTTAGAATTTATACCCAATGAATTGAAGATCCACAAGCACACACATAGCCTCCCAAATTGGAATCTTGTTCCCTAGATCCATGCAATTTTGGCTATAGAGAAATGGGTAGGAGTCGGATTTTGATTTTGTGAGGGTTTGTGTTGATTTTTGTTGATTTTTTTGAAGGAAATGGAGATGAAGGAAGATGGATACTTGAAGAAAATGGGGGGGGGGGCTGGTTCTGGCCGAAAATGGGGAGGGTGAGGTTAGAGAGAGAGAGTGTTGGTTTCAAAGTCAAAGAAAAGTCAAAAGCCCATTCTTATACATTCTTTTATCCTTTCTTTTCCTTTTCTTTTCTTTTGCAAAACAAGTGGGGACAAGAGAGGGGGGGCTGCTGAATTCAGCCAAGGGGGAGGGAAAATGGGGGTGTGTGAGTGTGGGTATGGGTGTGGGGTGATGGAAAATGATAAATACAGTACCCCAAACATCCATTTACGCTAAAAAAAAGCCTTTTTTCTTCAATAATTTCTAAACCGTTTTGGCAAATGATTTCGTTCCAAAAACCACATGATAAATTTTTATTTAATGTTTTATGATGCACAAAATTTATTTCAACTCATTCCAATTTGTACTTTTCCCTAATTAAATGTATTAGTGACGGCTTAAAATAATAATAAAATAATATTTTTTCCAGAAAATTTGAAATTTCACCAGCGGCTCAATAAACACCAAATAATAGCAATTACATAGCTAGAATATGTATATTTAATTTTTATAATAAGATATTTGTATTTTGACTTTTTACCGAAAACACCCTTATTTTACCGATTTTTCGAAATTTCACCGAAACGATTTTCAAAACGTTACAATCTTCCCCCCTTAAAGAAATTCGGTCCCCGAATTTAAATTCAAACTCCCCCAATACTAAAACATCTAAGAAAAACCATCAAGTCGTCGGGGCTCCGAAATTGTAACTACATAAAACAAATCGTAGAGCAGCGCATGCGCTTGAAAAATGAGCATATAACTCAAATCGAAACTCCGTCAAGCATCCCGCAATCATCGGAGTCATGGAGAAGACATCAATGCCAAATCCAAATCAAAACCAATATGCCATAACTCGAAACTATACATGTAAATATCGAATCTATATATGTAAGTATCTGAAGGAAATGCATGCCAAATCTCTTTAAGTCGCTGTGCACGTGTATAACACTGCACAGTGGCGGACTTCTATCATAAGGAAATAACTATATACATATATACCTTTGTTTGAAATGTACGTTCCGCCGTTTTGGAAACAATTTAGAAGGGTCTCCTTGTTTTAAACATTTTGTGTCATATCAGACACGTAGGTAAATACTGAGGCTATAGCTCGCTTTTTGGAAATCCCTTCAATAACTATCAATGCATGCAAAATGGATTCAGGTACTGTCCTCTGACTAGTCCTGCTCAGTACGGAAACACATAGCAATATCATAAAAACGTACTGCTCTATAAGAAATCAATCCCAAAATATGCACATGAATACTACGTGCGTCTGGTGCGCACGGAAATCAAAATCCATGAATGTGCCATACATGCGCACAGAAACAACATCTAAGTGCATCAGGTGTGCACGAAACATCTGTCGTAGGCAACATGTGTGCCTGACAGCAAAATCAGGTGCATCTGACATGCACGAAAAATCTCGAATTAGTGCATCTGGTGTGCACCAAATCACATCTCGTAACAGGAGCCCAACAGGCGCTAAAAATCCAAACCGGTGCATAAAATGCACAAACAAATGTCGAGCATCACCCTCGAAATCGAAATCCAGTGTATCCAAGTGCACAAAATACATGTCACTGCACTGCCAGCATATATAAACTATACAGAGTGCAGGAACCAAATCGCGTGCGTGCATACGCACAAAATCAACTCTACTGTTTAAAACCGTAAAATCACAAACATGTGAAACTAAAGCACGAAAACGATATCAAGTGCAACACTGTGCGAAGATCGTAAATCCTCAATCATCAAAATCAAATCATACGAATAAATCATCCAAAACATCGAAATCAATAATGGCGGAATAGTACCGCTCAAGTGCATCCTCTAAGAATCTCGGCCAACTGTCGTGGTCACTAGTGGGACGTCTCGTCGATGATCATGAACTCTGTCCTGCTGGTGTGCGTAACCATGACCACTCCTGGGTCAAGGTCTTCACTGTGAATTACCAATCTTTCGGTCCATCGGCTCATCGGCCCTGTCAGGTGTGCTAACGGGGATGATTCCGTTCTGACACTTCTCTGGTCATCTCTTGGTCAATCATCGCGACCACTCGTAAGACAACATATCACTGGCGTCGGCCTCTGGCTCTCTGAATGTACGTGACACATCTGATCCTGGGTGCAAGTATCATTGCAGCAGTGTCCTGAAAGGAATCCTGCTCATGGTCTCTTCCATGTCTCGTCTCTGCCAACTGTCCGGAAGTCGTTGTCCTTTCCTATATCTGCATCTTGCTCTGGAACGACTGCATACTCATCGCGACTCCTTCTGGAAGGTAAGTCCAAGTACCATGCCTCGGCATGCGCATCGCCTCTCTGATGTCGGCGGAGTGGAACATCATCTCATCTAGATCTGGTGCGAACCTCTTACTCCACTTTTCTCTAATGTCGTCTTCTTTGGACTCGTCTCGTCGCGGCTGCATGGACTGAGCTCCAACGGCTATCCTCGTATCTGGAGTCTCCCAAGAATGCACCTCACCACCTAGCATCCGAATTAAGTCGAGCCATCCGATCGAGTCGTCAAAACCTCATAATCCCCCAAGAGCTCAACCTCTTGGGCACAGTTTAATAGTATTGAGTACATACCACAGCATCGGTGGTCCAGCCGTAGAAGGGCAAACCCAAGCCTCACTAATGGCGCCGTAGAACTGTCGCAAACCCGAAGGTTCAAAGGCTTTCACATGGTCATTAAGTCGAGTTAGGGTTTCATTCTTCTAGAGGGACCATAGAATTGCCTGCATGTCTTTCCGACTACTTTAGACTTGGAATAATAAGTTTCTGACATTCGATCGTCTCTGTCGACTACCAACGTCTCCGCGTGAAGTCGTCTTTAGCTGGAATCAATCTATCTGATGACCTCGCATCGGGTTAGGCGAACGATCCATATGTCCTAGTCATTCATCCACGATGACTAGCGACCTTCTATCATCTCTTAGTACAACTCGTTCTGCACTAACTCCAACATCTGGGGCAATACCTCGTCGTTCGCAGCAATAACTGGCTCGCTCGTCTGCACGCTGAACAGTGCCTCGATCATCATGAATAAGCAACACACCAACGGTCATCAAGATCTGGCTGGCCTCTATCACTGGCTCAATCCTCTAATATCGATCAGCACATCCGAGTAACCTCATAAAGGCGATCCGCCAAACGCTCGTGGCGTGGAAACACAGTCAAAAGACACCTCTCTATAATCGGGTGTCGCCGGAATCATGCCCTGGTCAGTCCTCGTTCGTGCCGAGCTCGTGCTGACCGCAACTCTAGCCGTAGCTCTCCCTGCCCGTAATCGTGGCAGCAAAACCAAACTGGTACCGACGAGGCTAGATCAGGAAGGAATATAATACTGAACAAGGAAATGTACATCCTAAGGCTTCTTAAGTGGAGTGGCGTGTCGTAAATATGCCGCGGAACATACCAACGGTACGTCACTCTACTTTAGTCACCTATTCCATCAACCAAGGGTCATCCTACGCTCCGAAGGTAAAACCTAACGCTCTGATACCAACTTTGTCACGACCCGAAAGTACGGAACATGACTGGCACTTAAACTACGAACGTCTCGAGGCGTACGTAATCTAAGTAAACCGAAAACCCAGAAATCCAAACCAAGAAAAGAAGTAGAGTGCAGGAAAAACCAAATTAAAGCAAGTAGTTTCAATAGCATAAGCCGAATTATGCGGTTTAAAAAAAACATCAAAAATTTACTGAAAATTTCGGCAGAGTCTCCTTTGTAAATACTGGCCCCCAAATGGGATACAACATGAATAGTATACGAAATTAAGAAAAAGGCATCCCCAAGCGGGAGCTAGCTCTTCGTCAATCGACGGTCACAACCACACAAGCAATATAATATACAACGCCAACGGCGAGGATCAAAACTCAAAAGGAAACTCAAAACCACCAGAAAAATAACGAGCGACTCTAAGGTCGAAAGAATAACCAACACTGGTCTCTATCTCAATAAATACATGTTTGGTTGATGGAATTCTAGATACAACAGAATAATGATATACAAGATAAATAATGGGGGTATGATACAAGTAAACCCACCTACTAGCAAATCACCCGAATGAAACTATGCCCGCAAAGCCGTAATGAACCTGTACGGCAACCTGCAAGAAACTGGGGCACAACGGGGGTGAGTTGTCAACTCGTGAATAGAAAAACATCTACGCACAGAAATCGCATAAATAACGCAATCCTAGGTCAATGATCATAATATATCCTCAAATATATGTATAACATGCAGCCTATAACAATGGCTAGGGTAATATCTAACCGAGTGTAATCTCATGTGCCCGTGTCAGTGCCTCAGGTAGCAATATATCATATGAATGAGGTATGAATGCATGAAAACAGAATACATGTAAATGAAGAAACTGTTTTCATAAATTAGTGAGATTTCCTTCTGGTTTTTAAACTGAGGTATCATAATGAAATCAGTATCAACAGTGTCTAGCATCGACACAAAACATAAATCTCACTGTCTCGAAATATCAATGTCTCAATCTCAATATCTAGGGCGCCGTCAGTCCAGACCGGCCCCTACCATCCATCTCAAGACCACGACGGTATCCTCCGGATATCCGACGCGTCGGGTAATATCACCGGTAGGTAGTGCTCCCCAGCCAGGCTCAACGTCAACACCACATTCCTCTTGCCCCGGGGTACCATACCGGGCCCACCATGTACCCGTGACGGTTCCTCCACTCCTCGACACGGATCTCCAAAACCACAGCAAACTCATGGTGGACGACACTTTACATCACTAGAAAACCGCAACATTTTATATTTTAAAAGATCATAAGTTGTAAATTTTGCGGCTTTCCTCGAAATCCAGAAATATCATAAATCTCAAGAAATCATCACAAGTGCATATGTCAATGATAATGAACTAGGCATGAACAACAGAATAACAGTATGCATGAAGTGGTAGATAATAACTACAATGTCTAATATGGCATATAAGGGAAGTACACTAATATCATGTCAACACTACTAGCTAACAATCTAAGTCAAGCAATTATATTCTCTAAAGTGTACGTGACACGGCAATTACCGATGAAGATGTGTGTGAGCCGGCAAGTAGGTGTACGTGGTACATACGCATCATCGGTAATGGTGCTGGTGTCCTAACAGCATGATATCAATAATGGAATATGCAGCAAAATAAATATACGAGGCAGAGCGAACAGCAATAATGTGCGGGAGCTGAATACTAGACACAACGATAACTAATCTGCAATAATCTAATATAAGCCCTACAAATGGTGCCTTTTGAAATAACACGAATCATGGGGTTTTGAAAATAGGGGCTACGGTGTTTTTTTTTATGAAAAGATACGTCGTTTTTGAAATATCCGTAGATTCTCTTGAGCTGTCTTTAAAAATGCCCACGATTCGTTAGTTTTTGAAATAGGTAAGAAGTCTAATCTAATCTAACAACTACACTAAACTATACGGCTGAACTACAAGCTGAACTACAGGTAAGAAAACCGCCTATCATCTGAGTCGATACATATACATACCTATATATGTATAGTCGGTGATCTCGCCTCAATAATATCATATCCGATACCATATCTATAATCAGGCATCCCAAGTCAAGAGTGCGGATCAATCATCAATATAGCTCGTACGTAAATCCGTCGTACGGCATCCCAATCTGGGTACGGGTCAATATCACATTCATCATACTATTCACCTGGTATCCTCTTTATCAAATATCATGATCGGGTACTGATCTACGTCTAGTACCATACTGATACCGCCTACGTATGCATGGACGTGTGTGAAACACTACGTCAAGGACCCGCTACAACGTCATGTCGTATCTAAGATACGAACCCTGCTATATCACCGATCTCACGGCCTCAAATCAAATCTCATCGACTCATCATAAATCCCAAGTACTATCATCCTCAATCCGTATGTGAACACATAGTCCCATACCCATGTGAACACATAACTATATAATCCCGTATAAGCGCAAATGAAAGAAGAAAGTATGCAAGTATGCATGTGTGTATGTGTAGTGCAACACTACCCTAGGGTTCGCAACACTAAAAATAGTCCAACCCACCAATATCCATCCTAAGCATCGTTATTAATCCTAAATAACGTATAATAAATGTTGGTGTGTATACGCATCCGTATACACCACCACGGACTGCAGGGGTGCTATACGCCATCCACCCGACTTCTCCCCGTAGATATAAATCTACTCACCTGGTCCTCGCGTGCCGAAATCGATGTCGCCACGCGCTTGCTTGTCTTCTCGAAGTCCTCGTGAGGGTACCTACGTATCATGACACATCGCATCGCATTAAAAACCCAATTCGAAATCGAAACGGCATACGAAAACCAAATCGGCACGCGTATCACACATAGGTCTAAATCTATCACCTACGCATGCAAAAATAGCCAAACCAACACTCGATGTCGATGTCCAAACGTCAAACCATCGAGAAAAACCCAAACGCACCCATTTGCGCATTCACAAACACTAATTATAATATGAAATAGGTTAGAATTCACAAAAACCTCAACTCACTTAAAAGCTATTTTTCCGAAGACATTGTAAGCAAACTTTTCCAGTTTAGTACAAAACTAAAGGTTTTAATGATTTTAGTGGCTATAATGCTCACTAAATATCTTAACTAAGTCACCCAAACCATTACTAGATTTTAAACTTACTCATTTCCATAAATCCCAAAATTCTAGTTTGCAATTTAGCTTAAATAGTAAAATTCTAAAATACAATTTGCAAACTAGTTACTAGGTTTGATTTAACATGCCTTAATATGATAAATTACACACTTAAACCATGTTCAAATGATATAAAACCCTAACTAGATTTAAATCTCACATATATATGCATTTCATAAAAACCTAGTTTACATAAAAGCTTATTTATTGCAAATTTTAAATTAACAAATTGCAACTAGCAACTAGATTAGGTTTTACATTTCCACAAGATGATAATCTACACTTGATTATCCTATTAGTGATGGTTAAACCCAAATTAGCTTCAAACCATACTCTTGAATTCTCAAATTAGCAACAAGAGCAAAATTAACACTTTAACAACTTAGCCTTAAGAAATTAACTAACTAATTAAGCAAAAATGGTTAGAATTTATACCCAATGAATTGAAGATCCACAAGCACACATATAGCCTCCCAAATTGGAATCTTGTTCCCTAGATCCATGCAATTTTGGTTATAGAGAAATGGGTAGGAGTCGGATTTTGATTTTGTGAGGGTTTGTGTTGATTTTTGTTGATTTTTTTGAAGGAAATGGAGGTGAAGGAAGATGGATACTTGAAGAAAATGGGGGGGGGGGGCTGGTTCTGGCCGAAAATGGGGAGGGTGAGGTGAGTGGGAGAGTGAGAGAGAGAGAGTGTTGGTTTCAAAGTCAAAGAAAAGTCAAAAGCCCATTCTTATACATTCTTTTATCCTTTCTTTTCCTTTTCTTTTCTTTTGCAAAACAAGTGGGGACAAGAGAGGGGGGGCTGCTGAATTCAGCCAAGGGGGAGGGAAAATGGGGGTGTGTGAGTGTGGGTATGGGTGTGGGGTGATGGAAAATAATAAATACAGTACCCCATACATCCATTTGCGCTAAAAAAAAGCATTTTTTCTTCAATAATTTCTAAACCGTTTTGGCAAATGATTTCGTTCCAAAAACCATATGATAAATTTTTATTTAATGTTTTATGATGCACAAAATTTATTTCAACTCATTCCAATTTGTAATTTTCCCTAATTAAATGTATTAGTGACGGCTTAAAATAATAATAAAATAATATTTTTTTCAGAAAATTTAAAATTTCACCAGCGGCTCAATAAACACCAAATAATAGCAATTACATAGCTAGAATATGTATATTTAATTTTTATAATAAGATATTTGTATTTTGACTTTTTACCGAAAACACCCTTATTTTACCGATTTTTCGAAATTTCACCGAAACGATTTTCAAAACGTTACATCTGCAATCCAATAATTGACTTTGAGGGTATTTTATCCAACAACATCAATTTACAATTTACATCAAATGAAAGATAAAAAACACTCATCTCACATCCCTGGCTATTCATCCACGACAATCTAACAAGTTTATATACACAAACCAATATCATAGATCACAGATATATGCAACCCCACTAATCGACGTATAGTGATTAGCAGACGTTCAGCACATATAACACATCATGGATATAATCAAATTAGCCAAAGTTTATAGAATTTCGATCAATAACCATATTTGAATCTACTCCAAGTACAACACTGTACACAAAAACTCCTGAGCAGAAACAAAATATTCCAGAAAACACAAAACAACCACAGAGAGCACCAGAAAAAATTTGGACCAACTCGGAGTCGACTCGGCCCCGGATCCGTCGCAGAACGCATGGTTCGGCCACGGTTCCATGGTGTTCTAACCAGGTTGGCGCCCAAATTTCTTCAGTGATCTAGAAAAAGCCTGCACGTATTTTTCAGGTCTCTGAAAATATTTTCAGACCTGATTTAAAATTCGAAAGAAAATACAAGTTTCGGTCGTGTTTTCGGTATTTTCCGTGATCAAAGATCTAAAGACTTTGCTAACATGTTAGTTATGGTTTAGCCTGGCACTGATACCACTGTAAGTCTATGTTACTCACCCCGGTAGTTAACGGGGAGGCGGAATAGGTAAATATTGAATTTTTCTTTGCAAGGTAACATAGACTAGCCATTAGGATCTTTGCTAAACATTAACTAACAAACTAACTAGGAGTTCTAACTACTATGTTAGATGATTATACCGTTCTCCGCCGAACACAGAGACGCGACCGCGTAGGTCCGTCATGCCTGAATTTCAGGGGCAGATGCTAATTGGTGTTATCCGTCCACCTCTTCGAAGATGCCAAGTTGATTTATAACACCATGTATCGAAGGTTTAAATGGATGCGTCCGATGTAGCAGATTTCGTCAGATTCCCCCTCATTTGAGGGGTTTTTGATTATGGGGACGCTCTTCCCTGCAGGCCCAAACCCCTGCAGTTAATTACGCTACCGCATCGCGGTAACAACTTTCTCCTTCTCTAGATGGTCACTTCGTGTCGTGGGTGTTTATTTGGTTTTTGGTTGCCCGTGGATTGTATACGGAGACTAATTTATGTTGTCACCCGTAGGGCGTGGATTAGTCTAAATCCGTATTTTCTTAGATTTGGGTTTGGGGTTGGGTTTAAGGATACATTAATCTTATTTGAGACTAAGATCAACTTAAACGTTTGTTAAGGATACGTTAGTCTAATTTTAGACTAAAATCAACTTAACGGTTTGTTAAGGATACGTTAGTCTAATTTTAGACTAAGATCAACTTAACGGGATCATCTAGATCTAACAAAAGAGCATTTGGGCTCTATTGTTTAGTTTAGGGACATTTCGATCCATTATTAGTTTAAGGATATTACGGTCCAAGGTTAAGGACATCATAGTCCATGGGCTTAAGGACCCCACAGTCCAAGGTTAAAAACATTATAGTCCATAGGCATAAGGACATCACAGTCCAAGGTTAAGGACCCCATAGCCCATGGGATGATTGGTTATCAGGACCCGTCACCTTTCTGAAGACGTTGTAGGATTACAACGACAAATATCAAAGGAGTGAAGAGATGTACCCTTGAACCAATGTTGATTGGGAAATCTGTAGTCCAATTTGGGACTAAGATCAATTAGTTGGATTATGAGCACATGGGCTCAGTTAAATCTGAATTGAGGACTTATGGCCAACTTGGGCTAAGTCTGTTAGTTGTATGTATGACCTAGAGGCCAGTATTGTACAGATGATGTATATTATATTGGATAATTGGACATATATAGAGATGACTTTCTTGCTCGATATGATAGTATGCTATCTGGTTGCACTTTATCTTAACATGTATACTTGTCTCTTTATACTGTCTTATGGTTACATGTTGGTAAAGCCCTTAGGATGTGTACTTGACTACCTGGACTATGATGCGGATCATACTAGTGGGGACATGGTAGTCCATAAGTACATCCTTCAAGGTCCCTAGTCGTGGGTGTATCGAGACGGGGCATCGATATACCGGTGTAGACTAGCGTATACGCTTCTCGACCCATGAGATGGGCGATGGATGATCCCATATCCATTGGTGTTTGACAGCAGAGATGGTATACGGGTGCTCAGTGGAGACTGGGTACACTGGACGGACTCGCCGAGAACTCCCAGATGGTATTATACCTCACGTCAGATGGCAGTTCTCAGGTGACACTTGTGCAGGTTAGTCTGTAGACCCGAGATCGTCATAGAGTCTTGTGTGATTCCCACTGTGCTTTGATTTCCACCTTACCACGTCCATAAGGGCGTGCAAAATGGTGGTTTTAAGGTACAGTCCCGAGTCACATGGAGGCAATGAGCGATAGGAGGGGTTTCGTCTCTCCCGGTATTGGGGGTTGATGTTGCACTGTGCTCGATTGGCCGTAACAGGGAAGTCCCTGGCCAAGGCTGATTGGAGATTTACTGGTAAGTGTTACCAGCAGTTTCTCGATCCGTTATGAGCCTCACATCGACACGACTTATCGGTTATTAAGGTCTGACGTTTACCCCCCTATACTTGATATGCGACATATCAGACGAGGAGACCAGACTGCACGGTAGTGTTGCCGGTTGGCTCGACGGGAGTTGTAGCAGGTTCGCTTGTTTTCTTCTGATCGTTCAATACCCGGGTGGCCATTACGTTTAGCTGACCGCTTGCGGCTTGGGGGTGCTTGATATGATCATCACCCACTGCCGGCGTATTGACGAGTCTTAGAGTCCCACAATGGAGTTTCCTAGTCCAGGCGAAAAGTTGTGGTGCGCCTATGCGATATGCGTATGGACCCGATTAAAATGTGCGTATAGGGTACCGTATATTGATCGGGCAGCTTGCTTTTGGTGGGGTCATATGTGATATGGCCGGATTGATAAATCAAGTGTTGATTTATCATTTAACCATTAGTTTTCTCACTTGAAATCTTTTCTTGTATATGATGGATGTATGCATGCATGTATGTTTTTCTTTCTTTCTAGTTTCATGCACATATAGATGTGTATACATACATACATCATCTATTATGGTTGCTTATACAAAGAAAATGGTGGCAATATAAGACTCACACCATGGTTTTATTTATATGAATTATTGTTGCATTTGATTTAAAACAAAAGGAAAAAGGAAAGGATAATTCATGGTTTCTTTCTATACTCTTCTTTGACCTAACCATGCTCACCCACCTTTTAACCATGGATTAACTTTCCTTTTGGGTTTTAACACAAGTTCAATAATATATTTATTGTTTAACCATGGTTTGAGATGAGAGAAGAAAAATATATATTGATATATTTTTATTTTTCTCATGAGGGTTTATCTTTTGTATTCTTCTTAAAAAAGCCATCATCTTCTTCAACCTTGAGCTCTTGCTCTATAGACTTTTCAAGTGAGCATAATACTCAACAAGATAGGATTTTGAAGTGAGAAAGAGAACCACAACACCATTCTATACAAATCTAGCCCACTTGTTTAGAGTGTTAGCTTCGTTTCATCTTCTTGATAAAGTGAAGTTGCAAGCTTGGACAAAGCGGACTCCGGGTGGATCATCAGTGACCTAGAGGAGATCAAGCGGAGCTTTTCCAAACCCCCAGTGGCCAAGGAGTCTAGCGTAGGGAGATACAAAGGTTGTACTCTCAAAACCCTAGCTTTTCTTTCATGAGATGATTTGCAAATTTTGAAACCCTAATTTTTCTAGGAACGATTCAATGATCGTTAACTTAGCACCCTAAAAATTCCATCTTTGGTACATCTGATGCTTCTAATCCCTTCATGAGGTGCTAGGCTAACCCAACATTGGTATCAGAGCCGACCTAGAACATTAGGCGACACTTTAACGAAGTTAAAACCCCGATCGAACCCGATATCGACAAAACGACCCCCTCTCTGGACAATTTTTGAAATCTGGGATTTTTGTGAATTAAAAATACTTAAAAAATATAGCAGGGATTTCTAAGAATTACGGCGCAAAACTTATCACATGATCTGTACGGACCACCGCGGTTCCGCGGCAATACCCTGCTTGTGCCGTGGAACCGCGGCCGTACAGGGAGATCTTGACAGTATGTTTGCGCAGTAATTCTTATATCTGAATGTGTTATTTTATGGGTATTTTTAAACTGACTCAAGTGTTGAGAATTTAGGGGTTCATTTTGTTACCATCGATTCGATCGGAGAATTTAATTTTGTTATGTTTCTTTTCCGGATAAATTTGAAACTATTGAGGTGTTTGAAGGAGTATTATTTGCTCACTTTTCACGGGGTTTAAATATTTTGGAGATACGTGCAAGTTTTGTGGTGGACCCTCTAGAAGACAATAAACCTTAACTCGATTATGTGACCGTCTTGAACTGCCCTTTGAACCTTAAGGTTTGGGGCAGTACGGCGTGACACATGTGGGGCGTTGGCTCGACCCTTCTACGGCTGGACCGCTACTACTGTGTCACACTCCGGGTTTTTGAACTCCGCTCAAGTGTTGAGCTTTAGGGAATCTTGGGTATTGGATCGTTCGTTCGAAAACTTTAATACTGTCTATTTATCTGGAATGTGATGCAATGTGTGGAATTCATATTACTAGACATGAAATACGAAGTATGTGATATTTCGCATTTATGATGTCTAAAGAGAATGTAGATTCCTGATATTGCAGCTTTACACTTTCTTTTCTGTGACGTAAGTGTAGTATGTCGATATCGCCAGTTTCGTTGCTATACGTCAACGACAATTGGGGTACGCATACTTACTTACGTTGATGATATGAGATATTATGTGTTGCTGAGATATGATGTGCAGGATTGTCGCGATTGAATAGCCGGGGGTTTTATGTGAGATGAGAGTTTTATATTTTCATTCATGTAAATTCAAATGAAATGTAATATTCTTTTATTTAGGGCACTTCCGGGATGAGGTCGATGCCACCAGTGTTGTATATTATTTACTTTTCCGCATTAGGATGGACCCAAGGATGGGAGCACAGGTGACCAGGTTCTGGGGTTCAGTGGGAGGCCATATCGAGGAGTCGAGACCGGGTCTCCTGAACTCCATAATTGGTAGGGTCGCTTACCGCTCTCATAAGGGTCCAGGGTGTGGGCTTGGCTATTCATCACGACTGTGGAATCCGTATTTTCTATTGTTGGCTAATTACTAAATACGGACGTCCTAGTATATCCAACATTATATCTATGTTTCTGCTGCGATATCTGTGATGTGATCATTAGATATGTTCTGTGATGGATACAGTATATAGTATATATGATATATTTTATAGACGTTACTTATGTTTTACACCCGCACTAGCCCTGCCCTGCTCCGTCGTTAGTTACCTAACCTAACGGTGCACGAGGGGACATCGAGGCAAATGTGGATGGCATAAGTGTACGTCGTATTTATCTGTGATGTTTAGGTGACTTAAATGATGGGACTTCATTAATGTGATTAATGAAAGAAAAGAAACCTAAAAGATGTTGTAGAATCAAATTTTTAAATAAAAGGGTAGCTAAAGTTTTGCTTTGCATAGCGGTATATATGATATACCCTGCACCTTATTCGATGGGGAAAGAGCCGAGATCATTTCACCGGGAGTGACCTCTTTAGCAAAACTGGCAGATGCTACAACACTCGGTTTGACTATTGACTGCTTTTGGAGTTTCGCTTTGCACAGTGATATATATGATATATCCTGCACCTTATTCGATGAGGAAAGAGCCGAGATCCCTTCACCGGGAGTGACCACTTTAGCAAAACTAATAAAAGCCTCAAAATCACTCCATTTCAAAACTTCACTTGATTCTACAACGATATCAAGTTCATTGCGCTCATGGATTTCAAAAAAACCTGCGTAGCCCTCCGTCAATTCAGATATGTAATATTCAGTATTCGTGTTGTGGTTGTTTGGCATGCGTCAAGGCGTTGTGTACGGTAGACGATTATTACTTATCTGTAGCATGAGATGCGATTGGATTAGGGTATTCGTACGGCGTTATTTTGCATGCGTCAAGGGTCGTACGGGTGGGTTTAATTCAATTACGAATTGTACGGGTTGAACTTGACTAGCGGACTATGGGTTGTTTGGCATGCATCAAGGTCATAGCACGCTAGGGGCAAAACATTATCGGGAATTTCAAATGTTGAGATTTGCAATGAGATTGCATACCTTCTATGAGATAGTTGGATCCCGATACCCACTGCGGGTAATTGTTACTCCTGGGAGAGTTTTACACAGGACAATTAGCCGATCAAGTAGGTGTCTAGAAAGGTGTCAACGGGGTTACGCCTCTTGGAAAACGAGGTTTACTTTAATTAGGTCCGTGCGAAAGCACGGGGAACCTCCCTCAAAGTACCGACACTGGCCTGGCTGAAAGATCGGCGAAGTTGTAGGGTGTAATTAATCCCGGCTAGTCTTTCGTTTTACGGTTTGAAGGAAGATTTGATAAAAACAGTGGGAGCCACCCTGATTAGATAAAATAATAACCAATCTGATCTTGCAAGAGCATACGCTAAAGTGTTTTCTTCTCTCTCTCTCTCCAGGTAGCGACCATGTCATGCCTTAATCAAGATAATAATACGGATGTATTGACCGAACCCGCATGTTATACTATGGAGGGGAACGTTGGACCGGTTCTTTCTTATAAGAGTTATAAGACTGAACAGGGAATAGGAGAATATCTAGATTCTCAAGCCGCCCAAAAGAACATGGATGTTGATGCATCTTCTTCAGGTGTGTTAGTTATTGAGAACTGTTTCTCAGTTCACCCTACGTCCTAGGTATTAGATACCGGATTAGGATCCCACATATGTAAAATGTTACATGGGCTACGGAAAGGTAGAGAACTGGGAAAAGGTGATCATTTCGTTCAAGTAGGGAATGGGGCAAATGTTGCAGCCAAAGCAGTTGGCGAATATCACCTAATATTACCAAGTGGTAATACACTGATTTTAAATGAATGCTATTATATACCAAACATGATGTGCAACATTATATCAGTTTCTTTATTAAGTAAAGAAGGATATAATTTTGTAGTAAAGGATAATGTTATGAACATATTCCTAGATCAAAAGTTGATTGCATCAGGCTCGTTACATAATGGCATATTCATTCTAAATCAAAATACAGTACTCAATATACAAAACACACACAAGAGGAAAAGTTCAGAAATGAACGAATCCTTCTTGTGGCATTGTAGACTTGGTCACATCAATGCGACACGACTAGCTAAGTTGCATAAGGATGGATATTTGAATCCGTTTGAATTTTCATCTTATGACACTTGCCAGTCATGTTTCAAAGGCAAGATGACCAAAACTCCGTTTACGGGACACGGAGAAAGAGTTACGGAACTCTTAGGGCTGATACATAGTGATGTATGCGGTCCCATGTCTACACATGCCAGGGACGGTTCTTCCTACTTCATTACATTCACTGACGATCTCTCTAGATACGGACATGTGTTCCTGATAAAACATAAGTCTGAAGCTTTTGAGAAATCCAGAGAATACAAGCACGAAGTAAAGAACCAAACGGGCAAAAGTATTAAGATCCTTCGATCTGATCGAGGAGGAGAATACTTGAGCAATGATTTTCTAGATTATTTAAAAGAGAATGGGATTCTCTCTCAGCTCACTCCTCCTTATACACCACAGCACAATGGTGTATCGGAACGGAGAAACCGTACCCTATTAGATATGGTGCGCTCAACGATGAGTACAGCTGAGTTACCTATTTCCTTCTGGGGATATGCGCTTGAGACAGCCATGGACCTATTGAATAGAGTTCCTACCAAATCAGTGCCTACCACTCTATATGAGATATGGAAAGGGAAGAGACCGCATCTTAATTACATTAAGATATGGGGTTGTCCAGCCTATGTCAAAAGACAAAATCCAGACAAAATCGAGGCAAGATCAGTCTTATGTAAGTTTATAGGATATTCCAAAAATTCACAAGGGTATATCTTCTACCATCCCGAGGAACAAAAAGTGTTTGTTTCTCGACATGCCACTTTCTTAGAAAAAGGTTTTCTTATGAAACAGACAAGTGGCATTGAGGTAGAACTGGAAGAGGTTCCAGCAACACAAACTATAATAGAAGACTTGGTAGAACCAGAGGATTCAGTAGTACCTGATGAACCCTAGCCACTCCGCCGATCTAGCAGGGTTTCTCGTCCACCTGAGTGATACTACGGTTTTCTCATTGACGGTGGGAGCGAGGATTGCATCATGGAGGATGATGACCCAACTAGCTTCGAGCAGGCCATCACGAGTGGGGACTTAGTGAAATGGCTGGATGCTATGAGGTCCGAGATGGAATCCATGTACACCAACAAAGTATGGACTTTGGAAGATGCTCCTGAAGGGGTAAAACACATTGGGAGCAAGTGGATCTTCAAGAAAATCTTGGAGTAGATGGAAAAGTAGAGACTTTCAAAGCTAGACTTGTTGCAAAAGGTTTTCGTCAAAGACCAGGTGTGGACTATGACGAGACCTTTTCTCCACTGGTTATGCTTAAATCCATCCGGATCATGCTTGCCATCGCTGCATATCATGACTACAAAATCTGGCAAATGGATGTTAAGACCGCCTTTCTAAACGGTGATTTAGAAGAGTGCGTGTACATGACTCAGCCAGAGGGCTTCGTAGATAGTGGGAGCAGCGGGAAGGTGTGCAAGCTGCTTAAATCCATTTATGAATTAAAGCAAGCATCGCGGAGTTGGAACATCTGCTTTGACGTCGTTATCAAAGAGTTTGATTTCGTCAAAAACGTAGATGAACCTTGTATCTACAAGAAGGTGGCAGTGAGTAAGGTTGTCTTCCTCGTATTGTACGTGGACGACATACTCTTGATAGGAAATGACATTCCTATGCTGCAATCGGTCAAGCTCTTCTTGTCACAAAGATTCTCGATGAAAGATCTTGGTGATGCCTCCTGCATATTGGGAATTAGGATCTATAGAGTTAGATCCAAAAGGATATTGGGATTGTCCCAGTCCAGGTACATTGACACCATACTAAAGAGGTTTAGTATGGAAGAATCCAAGCGTGGGAACTTACCCACGATCTCTGGAGTCACTCTCTCCAAAGAGATGTCTCCCAAGACTGATTTGGAGAGAGCTCGCATGCAAGGGATACCCTATGCATTGGCTGTAGGCTCTATCATGTACACGATGCTATGTACCAGACCCGATGTAGCATACTCACTAAGTGTAGTGAGTAGGTATCAAGCTGATCCTGGAGAGAGTCACTGGACAGCTGTGAAGAGCATTCTCAAGTACTTACGAAGGACTAAAGAGATGCTCTTGGTGTATGGTAATGGAGAACTCCAAGTGGAGTCCTTTACCGATTCGAGCTTCTAGAGTTATAAGGAAGACTCTAAGTCGCAGTAGGGATTTGTCTTTACCCTTTACGGAGGGGCGGTTAGCTGGAAGAGTTCCATGCAGGAAACCGTAGCAGACTCGACGATGGAGGCTGAATACATCGCTGCCAACGATGCTGCCTAAGAGGCTGTCTGGATCAAGAAGTTCATTACTGAACTTGGAGTGGTTCCATCCATTGAGCATCCAATACCTTTGTATTGCGATAACAATGGAGCTGTGGCTTTGGCCAAGGAACCTAGGTCCCATCAGCGATCCAGGCATATTCTGAGGCGGTATCACCTGATCCAGGAGATTGTTGATCACCGGGAGATCGAGGTCAGGAGGGTTGACATGAAGAACAACACAGCGGATCCACTCACGAAGGCCATTCCCCAGATACAGTTTGAGAGACTCTTCGGGATGCTCAGTATGCGATACTACAGCAGCTGGCCCTAGTGCAAGTGGGAGATTGTTAGTTGTATGTATGCCCTAGAGGCCAGTATTGTACAGATGATGTATATTATATTGGATGCTTGGACATATATAGAGATGACTTTCTTGCTCGATATGATAGTATGCTATCTGGTTGCTCTTTATCTTAACATGTATACTTGTCTCTTTATACTGTCTTATGGTTACATGTTGGTAAAGCCCTTAGGATGTGTACTTAACTATCTGGACTATGATGCGGATCATACTAGTGGGGACATGGTAGTCCAGAAGTACATCCTTCAAGGTCCCTAGTCGTGGGTGTATCGAGATGGGGCATCGATATACCAGTGTAGACTAGCGTATACGCTTCTCGACCCATGAGATGGGCGATGGATGATCCCATATCCATTGGTGTTTGACATCTGAGATGGTATACGGGTGCTCAGTGGAGACTGGGTACACTGGACGGACTCGCCGAGAACTCCCAGATGGTATTATACCTCACGTCAGATGGCAGTTCTCAGGTGACACTTGTGCAGGTTAGTCTGTAGACCCGAGATCGTCATAGAGTCTTGGGTGATTCCCACTGTGCTTTGATTTCCACCTTACCACATCCATGAGGGCATGCAAAACGGTGGTTTTTGGGTACTGTCCCGAGTCATATGGAGGCAATGAGCGATAGGAGGGGTTTCGTCTCTCCCGGTATTGGGGGGTTGATGTTGCACTGTGCTTGATTGGCCGTAACAGGGAAGTCCCTGGCCAGGGCTGATTGGAGATTTACTGGTAAGTGTTACCAGCAGTTTCTCGATCCGTTATGAGCCTCACATCGACACGACTTTTCGGTTATTGGGGTCTGACGTTTACTACCCCTAGACTTGATATTCGACATATCAGATGAGGAGACCGGACTGCACGGTAGTGTTTCCAGTTAGCTCGACGGGAGTTGTAGCAGGTTCTCTTGTTTTCTTCTGATCGTTCAATACCCGGGTGGCCGTTACGTTTAGCTGACTGCTTGCGGCTTGGGGGTGCTTGATAAGATCATCACCTACTGCCGGCGTATTGACGAGTCTTAGAGTCCCACAATGGAGTTTCCTAGTCCAGGCGAAAAGTTGTTGTGCGCGTATGCGATATGCGCATAGACCCGATTAAAATGTGCGAATAGGATACCGTATATTGATCGGGCGGCTTGCTTTTGGTGGGGTCATATGTGATATGGCCGGATTGATAAATCAAGTGTTGATTTATCATTTAACCATTAGTTTTCTCACTTTAAATCTTTTCTTGTATATGATGGATGTATGCATGCATGTATGTTTTTCTTTCTTTCTAGTTTCATGCATATATGGATGTGTATACATACATACATACATACATACATACATCATCTATCATGGTTGCTTATACAAAGAAAATGGTGGCAAAATAAGACTCACACCATGGTTTTATTTATATGAATTATTATTGCATTTGATTTAAAACAAAAGGAAAAAGGAAAGGATAATTCATGGTTTCTTTCTACACTATTCTTTGACCTAACCATGCTCACCCACATTTTGACCATGGATTAACTTTCCTTTTGGGTTTTAACTCAAGTTCAATAATATATTTATTATTTAACCATGGTTTGAGATGGGAGAAGAAAAATATATATTGATATATTTTTATTTTTCACATGAGGGTTTATCTTTTGTATTCTTCTTAAAAAAGCCATCATCTTCTTCAACCTTGAGCTCTTGCTCTCTAGACTTTTCAAGTGAGAAAAATACTCAACAAGATAGGATTTTGAAGTGAGAAAGAGAACCACAACACCATTCTACACAAGTCTAGCCCACTTGTTTAGAGTGTGAGCCTCGTTTCATCTTCTTGATAAAGTGAAGTTGCCAGCTTGGACAAAGCGGACTCCGGGTGGATCATCAGTGACCTAGAGGAGATCAAGCGGAGCTTTTCCAAACCCCAAGTTGCCAAGGAGTCTAGCGTAGGGAGCTACAAAGGTTGTACTCTCAAAACCCTAGCTTTTCTTTCATGAGATCATTTGCAAATTTTGAAAACCTAATTTTTCTAGGAACGATTCAATGATCGTTAACTTAGCACCCTAAAAATTCCATCTTTGGTACATGTGATGCTTCTAATCCCTTCATGAGGTGATAGGCTAACCCAACAAAGTCTAGGTTTAAAATGTTGGACCTTTGTTTGGACTATTGAACATTTGTCTGGGTTCACCCCCCATTATTTAGCAATGCTTAAATAGGGGTTTGGGGCTCTGACAACATTTTGTCTTTGGCTGAGCACTAACCCTTCATTATAGCACTGGGATTTACTTTGCATATCATATGAACTGATTAATTTTGAGGTTCTGTTGAAGGGGAGATTTGCCTCTGGAAAACTTAACCAATTTGGGCTAAGCTTGGTTTTAAAATAGTGTTAAACATTAGAGGATATTTGGCGATCACGTGTTCCCACGTGATGTGCTTAAAATAGTGTTAAATACTAGGGACGAAGCACTTAAAGTAGTGTTAAACACTAAGACTGAAGCGCTCACGTGAGGTCACGTGAGGCGCCTGATGATTGAGCCTTGCCTCTGTTATTTGTTTCTCAGAATATTCACAGAAGTGATAAACACTTAATCTTAATGGCCATCACGTGTGGGTACGTGATGGGTACCCATGAATTGATTATTAAAGTGTTTATTAGGGGTCAAGTGGGGACACGTAAGGGCGCCCAAAATTGATTCTGCCCTTACTTTATTCTTTTATTTTGAGGAATTTATCCAAGGGTCACGTGGGAGCACGTGAGGTATTGCATCCAAGTTTTTTCTTTCTCATCTTGAGGAGTCTATTTAAGGGTCACGTGGGGGCACGTGACCATGTCTCATTCGTTTTTTCTGACTACTGATGAGGGGAGTCACGTGTTGCCACGTGATCAGGTTTGATACCGATTTCATTACGTGCATGGAGAGAATTAAATTCTTTGGTAGGGTTAAACCCTAGTTTTGTTTAGAGCAATTAAATTCCTATGTATATGAAAGAATTAAATTCTTTAATGTGAGACCACGGCAGCGCCCCGGCCGTCTGTCCGAGACCAAAATGTGGAAAACAAAAACTTTTCATTACTAGAAACTGGTGCTACCGCGGACTATAAACCCGGATCGGACCATTAACCTACTACTAGCAAACTAGAGAAAGGGTAGAGAGCTATACCGAGCGATCCGTGTCCTTCGGTCTTCGGCCACCATCCTTATCTCCCCGCGGCATCTCCGATCTCGATCTCCTCGTCGGAAAGGGCACCATATCACCGAGACTTTTTACGGACTCCCATCTCTGAACCGAGGCAACTCGGACACGATGTTGGTAAGCCGACGTGTCCAAGATTGCTGTAGACTTTACGTAGATCACTATGTCTCAAGGGGTTATAAGAAGTTGCTATTTGGATGTGGAGGTGGAGTAGTAAGCTTTTTAGATGAACAAAAGGATTTTTGCAAGCCAAATGAGATGAATCCCCACACACAAAAAAATGGACAGCCCCCCTTATGGCCGGCCATGCTATGTGAAGGGGAGAGAGAATAATGCAAGAAAAAGAAAATGGGTGATCATGAGGAATAATCATCACTACCATATCAAATCCTAATCCCATCATATAAAGCAAGTCATGATGAACAAAAGGAAGTCAAAGTCAATATAGAACCATCATGAAGCAACCACTTACAAAAAACACCCTCCACTTTGCTAATTTGCACATTTGCAAATAAGCCCCTCCCATCAAAGGAATTTCAGCCAAGAAGGAACAAAGGAAAAATGGCCGAAATGGAATGCAAACTGGCAACTTCAAAAAAATCGATCCCGTAATAAATTAGAGGCAAACCCCGCGACTGTATATACATACCAGCATTTGTATTCCGACCGAATACAAATGCAAAGAGACAAAATCTACACTGTACAATACTAGGATCCGGCTTAAACCAAAGCCCGCTAGTATAATCCGTCCGATCATGATCCGTGCAATACCGCACGTATATGATCGAACCCTGCCATATATCCATACGGCCTCTACAGCGTTTCGCCCGAAACTTAAGAAACTGTCTGTGGGGGACTCTAAAAACTCGTCAATACTTTGGCTGTGGATTTAACCACTAGCACGTCAGAGGTATTAGCCGTACGTAACGAGATACCAGGTATTGACCAAAAGGGAGGTCGATCAGTGAACTCATCCTAACACCCAACTTAGCCTGTCAGTGACAATATCCTTACAGTCCGGTCCGTTCGTCTATGAGCATCGCATGGCGGGCCTAGGGGGTTGGTAAAAGTCAGACCCCCAAAAGCGGTAGAAGTCTTATCGGAGCATAGCATAGAACACCCTGAGATACTACTGGAATACCTACCAGTAAATCTCCTGCCTCAGCCGAGGGCTTTATGTAATGGATCTCCTAAACACAGCGCGATCTTACCCCAATACCGGGAGAGACGAAAACCCTGCCGATCCGCTCACTGCCTCCATGTGACTCGGGACTGTACCCAACTAAAACCTGTTTGCACGACTCATTTAAGCCGTGGTAGGGTAGTAATCAAAGTACAGTGGGAACTCACACGAGACAAATGACGATCTCCAGTCGATGAACTAACTTGTACACATGTCACCAGAGAACTGCTATCTGACGTCTGGTATAATCCCAACTAGCAGGTTCCCGGCGAGTCCTGTCCGGTGTACTCATAACCCAATGAGCACCTGTATACATCTTAGGTGAACCAACTGACACCAGTGGCTTGTGAGACCGGCCACCGCCCCTCTTCGGGATCTCGACTGTATACACTAGTCTACTCTGGAGTATCGTTGCCCTGTCTCGAAAACTCCCACGACTAGGGACCTTTTAAGGATGTGCTTATAGACCCCAGCTCCCACGTATATTATCGCCATCATACTGCTGGCCGTCAAGCAAGAATCCTAAGGGCTCTATCAACGCTTAATAGTGACCTGTGTAGGGTTCCTAGGCACACTAATGAGGTCTCACAAGGCATCAACCATGCCAATATCAAATTTTACAAGTGCCGTGAAACCCTAATACGGATCGTTAACTAGAATTTTAGGCGACATAGCAACTAGTTAACAACTTGACTAAAGGAAACGGAAATACAACCTTTGCAGATCCGGTTCTCCACCTCCATAGCTCCGCAATGAAGTCTCCTCGCTGTCCAAATCGCATCCCAGACTCTAGCATCGGCTTCATCGGAGAAATGGGCGGGCTTGGTCGTCGGCTTCGATGCCGAAGATGATCTACGTCGAGGCATCACAAGATCAAGCTCCCACTTCACCAAGTCATGAAACTTGTGAAGAGAACACCCTATACTACTTGGAAAGAGGTAGAGGATGAAGAAATAGGAGGTGGGTTCACTTTAGAATTGGATTTCTCACTCATTTGCTCAAGTTGCCATTGATGGAGCAAGGTTTCTTCATGAAGAAGAAGAAGAGGAAGATGAAGTATATTATGATAAGTATATCTCAAAAAGAAAATAAAAAGAATACTTATCATAAACCAACCATGGTCAAGTGTAGAGAATGAACTAGGGTTAAGTGGAATGGTTAGGGTTAAGCATGAGACAAAATGGTGACTTAGTCAAAGCTTCATGAAGCTTCAATATGAAACAAAGAAAGCCACCATTTTCTCTTTATCATTTTCTTTTGCCAAAATGAACAAAAGATAGAAATAAATGAATAAGAAAATAAACCAAAACCCTAACCACTCATATAACCATGGTTTAATCTTTACACAAACTCAAGTAAGCATGTATCATCAAACATGATACAATCAAGTGCACAAAAGTATATCACATATACAACTTGTGAACTTCAAGTGGGCAAAATCCATTTAAAGTGAACCAATACTAGTTAATGCAAAGTAATATATCAAATATATAATTATACATTAAATGATTAGATCAACACATGATTTAACGATCCGGTCATATCGCATACAACCGACTAGTATCCTATGTATCGGCTTACCGAATCAATCCTTGATTCGATAACTAGGTTATATCGCATACAACCTTTCGATACATTCATCGCGAGAATGAAATACGGTATCACATACACGCATTATTCTCGGTCCCGCACATATCTCATATGCGCTCCTATTTCGTTTCGCTTGAGCCAGGAAACCTCTGTGTAGGACTCTAAAGACTCGTCAATACGCCGGCAGCAGGTGATGATCATATCAAACACCCACAAGCCGCAAGCGATCTGCTAAACGTAACGGCCACCCGGGTATTGAGCGATCAGAAGATCGACGAGCAAGCCCGCTTATACTCCTGTGAATCCAACCAGTAACACTTACCGTACAGTCCGGTCTGTTCGTCTGATATGTCGCATATCTCGCCTAGGGGTGGTAAACGTCAGACCCCAATAGCTCGATAAGTCGTGTCGATATGAGGTCTATAACAGTTCGAGAAACTACTGGTAACACTTACAAGTAAATCTCAGCAACCCTGGCCAGGGATTTCCGGTTATAGCCAATCGAACACTGCGCAACATCAACTCCCTATACCGGGAGAGATGAATCCCCTCCTATCGCTCATTGCCTCCATGTGACTCGGGACTGTACCCAAAAACCACCGTTTTGCATGCCCTCTTGGATGTGGTAAGGTGGAAATCAAAGCACAGTGGGAACCACACAAGACTCTATGACGATCTCGGGTCAACAGACTACTCTGTACCAGTGTCACCAGAGAACTGCCATCTGACGTAAAGTATAATACCATCTGGGAGTTCTCGGCGAGTCCGTCCAGTGTACCCAGTCTCCACTGAGCACCCGTATATCATCTCTGATGTCAAACACCAATGGATATGGGATCATCTATCGCCCATCTGTATGGGTCGAGAAGGTATACGCTAGTCTACTCTGGTATATCGATGCCCCGTCTCGATACACCCACGACTAGGGACCTTGAAGGATGTACTTATGGACTACCATGTCCCCTCTCGTATGATCCACATCATAGTCCAGGTAGTCAAGTACACATCCTAAGGACTTTACCAACATGTAACAGAGAGACAATCAGTGTACACGTTAAGGTAAAGAGTAACCAGATAGCATACTATCATGTCGAGCGAGAAAGTCCTCCCTATATATGTCCAAGCATCCACTACAATATACATCCTATGTATAGTAATGGCCTCTAGGGCATACATATAACTAACAATCTCCCAGTTGCACTAGGGCCATCTGTAGCAGTGGTTGTAGTATCTCATACTCAACCATCCCATAAAAGTCTCTCTCTGGGAAAAGGCCTTTGTGAGTGGATCCGCCGTGTTGTCTTCTGAGTCTACTCTCCTAACCTCAATCCTCTGGAGATCAACCATCTCCATGATCAGGTAATACTGCCTTAGAATATGTCTGGATCACTGATGGGACCAGCGTTCCTTAGCATAAGCCACAACTCCATTGTCTCACAATGGTTGGAACGTGGTTCATCTCATGAACCAATATACACCCAGACTGCCTCTTTGGTAGCATCTTAAGTAGCGATGTATCCAGCCTTTATCGTCTAGTATGCCACGGTATCTAGCTTAGAACTCTTCCAACATACTGTCCCTTTACTGAGGGTAAAGACAATGCCTGTGACTGACATTCAGTCGTCCTTATCACCCTGGAACCTTTCCAGTGATTCTCCCCAGGATCGATTGATACCATCTCACTACAACTAGTGAGAATCCTAACATCCAATTAGATCTATCTCATAGATCCAAACCCAGGATTTAGGAGGTATCACTTTGATCCTTTATGGAGAATCATTGTGATAAGCGGAGATTGACCGAGTGTAGCATAGGAAACTCCTTTCTTATCAAGAGTATGTCATCCACGTACTCTACGAGGATCATCACCATACTCCCTACTACCCTTTTGTTTATACAAGGTTCATCTACCATTTTGATGATGTCAAACTCTTTGACTTATCCATCAAAACAGATGTTCCAACTCCGCGATACCTGCATTATCCTATAAAGCATCTTGTACACGTTTCCGCTGCTCCCACTGTCTACGAAGCCCACTGGCTGTGTTCTTATAGACGTTCTCTTCTAAATTATTATTTAGAAAAGTAGTCATGGCACCCAACCGCCAGATATCGTAGTCATGGTATGTAGCCGTGGCAAGTAGGATCTGGATGGACTTAAGCATAGCCACTTGAAAAGGATTCATCATTATCCACGCCTGGTCGATGACGAAAAGCTTTAACAAGTCTAGCTTTGAAAGTCTCAACCTTTCCATCTACACCAAGTAATCTTCTCAAGATATACTTGCTCCTGATGGGGATTTAACCCTTCAGATATAGCAACCAAAGTCAATACTTTGTTGGTGTATGAGGATTCCATCTCAGATCAGTAAGCATCCAGCCATTCTTACAGAGTCCCACTCCTGATGGCCTACTCGAAACTAGTTGGGTCATCATCTCATGATGCAATCCTCGCTCCCACTGTCATTGAGAAACCGAAGTATCTCTCAGGCGGATGAGGAACCCTACTAGATCGGCGGAGAGGCCGAGGTTCGTTGGTATCTATTGAATCCTTTGGTTGTACCAAATCATTAGCTGCAGTTTGTATAGCTGGAACCTTTCCAGTTCTACATTACAGACCTTGCCTCGAGCTTGTCCGGATTTTGCTTTTAGACATAGGCTGGACAACCCCAAATCTTAACCATCTCAAGATATGGGCTCTTCCCTTTCCATATCACATATGAAAAGGTAGGCAACAGATTTGATTTGAACCCTATTCAATAGGTATGCAGCTTCTCAAGTGCATAACTCCCAAAAAGGAAATAGGTAACTCAGTAGTACTCATCATAGAGCACACCTTATCATATAGGGTGTGATTGCTCCACCCCGATATACCATCGTGCTATGGTGTATACGGAGGAGTAATGCTGAGAGAGAATCTCATTCTCCTTTTAGAATAGTCCAGGATTTCCGTGCTCAAGTATTCTCCTCCTTGATCTCATCAAAGGACATAATACTTATACCCATATTGGTTCTCTACTTCTAGCTTATATTCTGTGAATATCTCAAAAGGTTCGGACATGGGTTTCAACATGAACATATGTCTGAATCTAAAGAGATCATCAGAGAATGTAATGAAGTACAAAGAACCAATCCTGGCATATGTAGACGGGGGACCTTACATACATCAACATGTATCATCCCAAGAGTTCACTAACTCTTTCTCTGTTTCCAATAGACAAAGCTGTGGTCATCTTATCTCTGTGACATGACTGGTAAGTTTCACAAGATGTAGATTCAAACTGATTTAAATATGCATCTTCATGTAACTTCAGCTAGTCGGGTCGCATTGATATGACCTAGTCTACAATGCCCCAAGAAGAATACATTCATTTCTGAATTCTTCCTCTTGTGTGTGTTCCATATACTAAGAACTGTAGTTTGATTTAGAACATCAATGCTTTTAGATAACGTGCCTGAACCGATCAACTTTTGATATAGGAAATGTTCAAAACATTATCCAACAATACAAAATTTTATCATTTCTTTACTGATAAAGAGACTGATATGATTTTGTATATCAGGTTGGGTATCTAATAACATTCGTTCAGAATCAATGTATTGGTAATACAGGGTGACAGTGACCAACAGACTTGGCTGCAACTCTTGCCCCGTTTTCTGCCTCATGAAACTTATCACCCATTCTCAGTCCTCTACCTTTCTGTAGCCCTATGTAACAGATTACATATCTGGGATCCTGATCTGGTATCACATACCCAGGACGTAGAGGATACAGAGAAACAGTTCTTTGTAATGAACACACCCGAAGATGATGCATCATATGCACTTTCTTCGTTTGGGCGTCATAGGAATTCTGGTATTCCCCAATTTCCTGCTCTGTCTTATAACAATTATAAGGTGGAGCGGGACCAACGTTCCCCATCTCAGTATAACAAGCGGGTTCGGTCAATAATCCGTATTATTATCTTGATTAAGGCGTGACATGGTCGCTACCTGGAGAGAGAGAGAAGAAAACACTCAGCGTGCGCTCTTGCAAGATCAGATTGGTTATTATTTTATCTAATCAGGATGGCTCCCACTGTTTTTTTATCAAATCTTCCTTCAAACCCTAAAAGGAAAGACTAGCCGGGATTAATTACACACTACAAGTTCGCCAATCTTTCAGCCAGGCCAGTGTCGGTACTTTGAGGGAGGTCCCCCGTGCTTTTGCACGAACCTAATTAATGTAAACCTCGTTTTCCCAGAGGCGTAACCTCGTTAACACCTTTCTAGACACCTACTTGATCGGCTAATTGTAATGTGTAAAACTCTCCCAGGAGTAACTCTTACTCGCAGCGGGTATCGGGATCCAACTATCTCATAGAAGGTATGCAATCTCATTGCAAATTTCAACACTTGAAATTCCCGATAATATTTTGCCCCTAGCGTCCTATGACCTTGACAGAGGTCAACAAACCATAGGCTGCTAGTCAAGTTCAACCCGTCATTTCCTGATTGAAGTAAACCCACCCGCATGACCCTTGACAAAGGTCAACAAGGTCGCACGACTACCCTAAATCAATCACATCATATGCTTATACAGATAAGCACTAATCAGCTACCGCACACTACGCCTTGACAGAGGTCAACAAACGCAGCACGAATACTAACCAGTACATATCTGAAATGACGGAGGGCTACGACAGGTTTTTCTGAAAACCTATTGCGTAATGAACTTGATATCGTTGTAGGATCGAATGAATTTTGAAATGGAGTGTTTTTGAGGGTTTTCTAGTTTTGCTAAAGGAGCCACTCCCGGTGAAGGGATCGTCGGTCCTTTCCTCGTCGAATGAGGTGCGGGATATATCACATATATCACTGTGCAAAGCAGAAACTATAGAAGCAATCAAAAACAAACCGAGAGTTGTAGCATCGGCCAGTTATTGCTAAAGGAGTCACTCCCGGTGAAGGGATCTCGGTCCTTTCCTCATCGAATAAGGTGCAGGATATATCACATATACCGCTATGCAAAGCAAGAACTGTAGCTGCCTGTTTTATTTTTGAAATTCAATTCTACAACATCTTAGGTTTCTTTTTACTTTCATTAATCACATTAATGAAGTCCCATCATTAAAGTACCTAAACATCACTGATAAATACGATGTACACTTATGCCATCCGCATTCGCCTCGATGTCCCCTCGTGCACCGTTAGGTTAGGTAACTAACGGCAGAGCGGGGCAGGGCTACCGCGGGTGTAAAACATAAGTAACATCTATATAATATATCATATATACTATATACAGTATCCATCACAGAACATCACATGATCACATCACAGATATCGCAGCAGAAGAATCATATGAAATATTGGATATACTAGGACGTCCGTGTTTTCAATATGAGCCAGTATAAAACACGGATTCCACGGTCGTGATGAATAGCCAAACCCACACCCCTAGACCCCTACGAGAGCGGCAAGCAACCCTACCAATTTTGGAGTTAGGAGACCCGGACTCGACTCCTCGAGTTGGTCTCCCTCTGGACCCCAGAACCCGGTTACTTGTGCTCCCCTCCTTGGGTCTATCCTAGTGCGGAAAAGTAAATAATATACAAATGGTGACATCATCCGCAACCTGGAAGTGCCCCAATAAAAGAATATTACATACAAGTTTTTACATGAATGAAAATGAAAAACACTCATCTCACATAAAAACCCCCGGCTATTCAAATACGACGATCCAATATAACATATCCAGCAACACATAACATCACATGTCATCAATGTAAGTAAATATGCGCATCCCAATTATCGTTGACATATAGCAACGAAACCGGCGATATCACATATTACACTTACGGTCACAGAAAAGAAAGTGTAAAACTACAACAGTTGGAATCCGCAACCTTCTCAGACATCGCATGCCTGACCAAATGAATTTCTTAGACATCGCATGCCTAACAATTATAAACCCCGCATTTTAGTCCCATTATCGAAAACATTTTTCAATACCAAGTCGGGAAATTCAACAAGATTCCCGACATCCTGATCGAATGCTCGTCGCAAACTTCAGTAGGCGGCCGCACCCCCGATACCGTCGACGAAGTGCACCAAGGCGGAACACCGCTGCCGCGAGCACCCGAACGGATGCTTTCGGCGACGGGGTTCTCCTACAGTCACTTGGTCGGGGCTATGGAGTGAGGCTGTCTATTAAGTTTACCCGGCGAGTATCCGCGTACGCTACGTGATTGCGACGGACTTTTGATCACATCAAAATTCCGTGGCAACCGATCAAGTGAGACTAAACTGCTATGTTTATAACATTCATTCAGTTATCACATAACTACTTGTGAATTCCAATTATTGTATCACATTCCAGATAAATAGAAAATGTTAAACTTTCCGATCGAACAGACGAACACCCAAGTTTTCCCGAAACAGCTCATCACATGAAATAAGTTCAAAAACATTCACTTCGTGCCTCAGTACTAACGGTCCAGCCTAGAAGGGTCAAGCCAACGCCTCACATGTGGCACGCCGTACTGCCCCAAACCCGAAGTCTCAAAGGGCAGTTCAAGACGGTCACATAATCGAGTTAAGGTTTTTTGTCTTCTAGAGGGACCATCGCGTTACTTGCACTACTTAGAACGTCCTTAAACTACGGAAAAATCCAACACTTGGAAATTTTCCGGCAGGGAAAAAGTTGGGTATTTATATCCGGTCGAACCTTTTAACATATTCTATAATCATCCGGAAAGCCACATAGACAAAATCTGATACTCCGATCGAAACACCGAATCCCCAAAACAACCCCAGAAAATTCAACTCTTGAATAAATATTAAAAAATTCCCAGAAAATCCAGCATAAGAAAATAGGAGTTACTGTGCAAACAGGGAATGATGATGTCATCATCTGGCCGCGGAACCGCCGCAGAAGCCAGGCTTCTGCCGCGGTTCCGCCGCACTATGGAAGCATCACAGGGAAAAATTTACACCGTAATTCTTAGAATTCCCTGCTGAATTTTTTAAGCATTTTTAATCTGGAAAAAACCCAGTTTTTGAAAAAAGTCCAGAGAGCATGATCGGGTTAGGGTTTCGGGTTCGTTCGGGTTTCAAACTCTGTCTACGCATCGCCTAAGGGTCTAGCTAGGCTCTGATACCACTGTAGGGTTCCTAGGCACACTAATGAGGTCTCACAAGGCATCAACCATGCCAATATCAAATTTTACAAGTGCCGTGAAACCCTAATACGGATCGTTAACTAGAATTTTAGGTGACATAGCAACTAGTTAACAACTTAACTAAAGGAAATGGAAATACAACCTTTGTAGATCCGGTTCTCCACCTCCATAGCTCCGCAATGATGTCTCCTCGCTGTCCAAATCGCATCCCGGACTCTAGCATCGGCTTCATCGGAGAAATGGGCAGGCTTGGTCGTCGGCTTCGATGCCGAAGATGATCTACGTCGAGGCCTCACAAGATCAAGCTCCCACTTCACCAAGTCATGAAACCTGTGAATAGAACACCCTATACTACTTGGCAAGAGATAGAGGATGAAGAAATAGAAGGTGGGTTCACTTTAGAATTGGATTTCTCACTCATTTGCTCAAGTTGCCATTGATGGAGCAAGGTTTCTTCATGAAGAAGAAGAAGAGGAAGATGAAGTATATTATGATAAGTATATCTCAAAAAGAAAATAAAAATAATACTTATCATAAACCAACCATGGTCAAGTGTAGAGAATGAACTAGGGTTAAGCATGAGACAAAATGGTGACTTAGTCAAAGCTTCCTGAAGCTTCAATATGAAACAAAGAAAGCCACCATTTTCTCTTTATCATTTTCTTTTGCCAAAATGAACAAATGAAATAAATAAATGAATAAGAAAATAAACCAAAACCCTAACCACTCATATAACCATGGTTTAATCTTTACACAAACTCAAGTAAGCATGTATCATCAAACATGATACAATCAAGTGCACAAAAGTATATCACATATACAACTTGTGAACTTCAAGTGAGAAAATCCATTTAAAGTGAACCAATACTAGTTAATGCAAAGTAATATATCAAATATATAATTATACATTAAATCATTAAATCAACACTTGATTTAACGATCCGGTCATATCACATACAACCGACTAGTATCCTATGTATCGGCTTACCGAATCAATCCTTGATTCGATAACTAGGTTATATCGCATACAATCTTTCGATACATTCATCACGAGAATGAAATACGGTATCACATAAACGCATTATTCTTGGTCCCGCACATATCTCATATGCGCTCCTATTTCGTTTCGCTTGAGCCAGGAAACCTCTGTGTAGGACTCTGAAGACTCGTCAATACGCTGGCAGCAGGTGATGATCATATCAAACACCCACAAGCCGCAAGCGGTCTGCTAAACGTAACGGCCACCCGGGTATTGAGCGATCAGAAGATCGACGAGCAAGCCCACTCATACTCCTGTGAATCCAACCAGTAACACTTACCGTACAGTCCGGTCTGTTCGTCTGATATGTCGTAAATCTCGCCTAGGGGTGGTAAACGTCAGACCCCAATAGCTCGATAAGTCGTGTCGATATGAGGCCTATAACAGTTCGAGAAACTACTGGTAACACTTACCAGTAAATCTCAGCAACCCTGGCCAGGGATTTCCGGTTATAGCCAATCGAACACTGCGTAACATCAACTCCCTATACCGGGAGAGACGAATCCCCTCCTATCGCTCATTGCCTCCATGTGACTTGGGACTGTACCCAAAAACCACCGTTTTGCACGCCCACTTGGACGTGGTAAGGTGGAAATCAAAGCACAGTGGGAACCACACAAGACTCTATGACGATCTCGGGTCAACAGACTACTCTGTACCAGTGTCACCAGAGAACTGCCATCTGACGTAAGGTGTAATACCATCTGGGAGTTCTCGGCGAGTCCGTCCAGTGTACCCAGTCTCCACTGAGCACCCGTATATCATCTCTGATGTCAAACACCAATGGATATGGGATCATCCATCGCCCATCTGTATGGGTCGAGAAGGTATACGCTAGTCTACTCTGGTATATCGATGCCCCGTCTCGATACACCCACGACTAGGGACCTTGAAGGATGTACTTATGGACTACCATGTCCCCACTCGTATGATCCGCATCATATTCCAGGTAGTCAAGTACACATCCTAAGGGCTTTACCAATATGTAACAGAGAGACAATCAGTGTACACGTTAAGGTAAAGAGTAACCAGATAGCATACTATCATGTCGAGCGAGAAAGACCTCCCTATATATGTCCAAGCATCCACTACAATATACATCCTATGTATAGTAATGGCCTCTAGGGCATACATATAACTAACAACCTGTAAGGTCACCTAAAGCAGTACACGATGATAAAGATAAACCAGATAGCATACTATCATCTTGAGTAAGACTGTCCTACCGGTATAGGTCCTCCCTCTATCATTGCAATCATGTTCCTGTGATCCAATAATTGACTCTGAGGGCACTATATCCAACAACCTCCCACGTGCAATCAAGGCTAATTATTGCGATGTCGCATATTCACAGCCCGTGTGATACCGAACACCCAACTCCTCTACTAGTCAGTCTCACAAAACCCATTTGCGAAACTATTGTGTTCGAGAAATAGCCTCAGCTAGTGGATCCGTCCTGATGTTTCTTTCTATGTCTCTCTTAATCTCAAGTTCGCGGAGAAACCCATCTCCCGAAGTGAGCAATACCTGTCTTAGAATATGTCTGGATATCTGATGGGACCTAGTTCATAAATAAACTCCAAATCCAAACTTCTCAGACTGTATCGACAACTGAACTTAATCAGCATCCTGTGCCATGCCTCCCTCAGTATCCCCTTGGATCACCTGTCCAAAACACTGCCCAACTTCAGAAGGAAAACTATAACTCTGACAGTCACTCTGTCATCTATGTCACCTTGGAAGCCTAGAATGACAACCATCTCCTGAAGAAGGCTGCCGTTATCAAATCCCTAGAACATCCACTTATGTTTTAAAACTGCTTCTGATCATTTCTCCAGGATTGGATTAATATCCACTTATTGCATCTACTGCAAAAACAACATCTGGTGTGGTACTTGACATCTCATGATTGACTCAATTTCCTAAGCAAGTGATCTGCCAATTATGCATATCCTTCTCCTCTTTAGTCTGTAAGACACCTTTAGAGAGGATGACTCCATCACCTGCAGGTACACTACCATGCCAGGAGTTGTCCATTCTAAAACACCTTTAGAATACTGTCTAAGTACCCTGATTAGGACACTTCCCAAATCTAGATCTAAAACCATAGATCTAGTAACCAGAATGTTAGATATTATATCTATATTCTTATATAGAGAAACCACTGTGTGACAACCAAAGTATAACCGATCGTAGTATAGGAAATTCACTGCCTACTGTGTGTATGTCACCCACAAATCAGGACATCACACTCTACTACCTTCTTAACAGATCCATCCCCTATTCTGATGAAGTCAAACCTATGACTGTCACATCAGAAATAGATGATCTATCTCCGCTACATCTGCTTTAGTCTCTAAATAGACACAAGCTACTTGTCCACTACGCTTCTGCTGCTCCCACTGATTACGACAACCCTCTGGCAGAGTCATATACACGTGCACTTCTAAAGCCAGTTCAGAACGACGCTATATTTATCCTCCTGCCGGGTCTCACAGTCTGGAACAATAGCAATGCCAATTCTGGGTAAACAAGAACCTCCCTGTCACCGTATTTAAGCATACCGAAGTACCTCTCGAGTGCCTGAGGTTACCCACCAAATCTGCGGAGTGGCAAATAGAATGTCAACCCAAATTGAATCTTTAGGTCCTATTAAATTTTCAGTAATCGTTTGCGGTTCTGGAATCATTTCCAGTTCTACCATACTCCCACTACTGTTTTCTGAAAAAATCCATTTTTATTAAAACTGTGGCGAGTCTAGAACAATATCACTATTGATCTCCCAGATGGTAGAAAGTCAACCCTCGTCATAGCCCGGGTCAACCCACAAACAGCCATTACAGAAACGTGCCTTGAGTTATCCAGAGTCATGTTTTAAGCATAAGCCGGACAACTTCCCGTACCTTAACAATGTCAAGATATGAACTGTTCTATATCCAATACAGAAACAGAGGCACTGATTTAATTGGAACCAGATTCAAATCATGCAGCTGTCTCCAGTGCATGTCAACTAAATGGAGAGAGGCCGATCAATATTACTCAACTTAGGAGTGCTTCCAATTATGAGTAATCTGAAAGAGAAGTAAGTTCTCTTAAACATAACTATCAACTGAATACCATACACAAGTATCTACATCTTCGATCATCTTGAAGAATCCTGATACTTGCAACATCTGGTTCTCTACTTTATTCATATACCTATAACTTCTCAAAACTTAGACCTTGTGTTTCAACGAAACACTTGTCTAAGAACTAGAGAAGTCATAAGTAAACAGAATATAGTACGAGTACTAACCCCTCTATCCTAATAGACACAGGAAAACATACAATACTCTGTATAAGTCCCTTGAGTCTAATAACTCATTCCCTGTATGTCGTAGGTTGAAAACTGTACTTATGGTTAAGAAGAATTACAACGCTGTTTAATGCTCCTTACCTAACCATCCACTAATATAGGTAAATGTCATGGACATAATTTCCAAAAATTATATCTCACTCTATAAAAATAGGCGTACAGAGACAACAACTTTAAATTGGTGCATAATAACGGATATTCAAAACCAAATATTTGTCGTCCGGCAAACAACCTAGGTGATTTCCTCAAATATCACCAATTACAACGAATTCCGATATAATGAGGACAATCACTTAATTCCCAATAACTACTCCCACTCATCATCTGTAAAACCATACAGATGTGAGAACCAAACCTGGTAAATACATACCCTGGAGCAAGGACTAATTGGGAAATCAGTTTTCTTTTAACAGTACACAGTGAAACTGAAACATTGAAATGTTTCGTAGGGATATCCGGTTATTCCTAGTAATGCCTCTTCCATTATCCAGATTCACAACTGTAACCGTATATTTCTTTTCCATCTCTCCATATCCCTTCATATGTCTTTAGTCATTTCCTTCTGTGCGCCCTCTTAGGCTAAATGGTTTTCTTCCTTCCCTACCGTTCAGCACCAGCCTATGGTTTGGAAGAAGACTATCCAATAAGCATAATGGGTGTATTGTCCTAATCCTAGGAGCACTCGCAATACCAGAAAAGGTAAAGATAAAACACACCTGAATAAACCTTATTCCTATTTCTCCTGAACCAGAATCCATCCCCGAACTGGAACAAGTTCCTTCGAGTTCGTATATAACCATACGATGGAGTATCCAAATAACTGTGGGTCTTCGTAGTGATACGGAGTGTTCTGGAGAAATACAAAGATGAAGTAGGAGTGGTAATGAAATACTTGGTTTTGGTCTTGAATAGCAGTCGCAATTTACTTTGCCCTCTTTCTAATCCCTTTATTTGTCTTTACTTAATACCTTTTGTACACCATCGTTAGGCTAATTGGTTTTCTTCATTCCCTACCGTTCGGCACCTGCCTATGGTTTGGAAGAAGACTATCCAATTTGCATAATAGGTGTACCGTCTGAATCGAAGGAACACTCGCAACCTGAGAGAAGGTAAAAGGAAAAGACAACTGAATAGTCCTATTCGTTTTCTCCAGAACCAGAAACCATCCTTGAATCTGGAACAAGTTCCTTCGAGTTCGTATATAACCATACGATGCTTTTATCCAATTGAAGTGGACGTTCGTAGTAATGCGGGGTGTCCTGGAGAAAAGGGTAAAAGTAGGAGTGGCAATGAGGTATGCAACTCTGACAATCCAAAAGCCAGTGTTATAGGAAGGTTTGGTCAACTAGTTCACTGAGTCATAGTCAAGGGTCGGGTCAAAGTCGCTGTCAAAGAGAGAGAGAAAAGAAACACTCAGCGTGCACTCTAACCTAGATCAGAATGGTTACCAATTTATCTAATCAGGAAACCTCCAACTGTAACCTCAAATTCTCCTCCAAACCTGAAAGAAGATTTAGTCGGGATCACCCGAGGAGTAAACCAACTCGTCAGTGGGAATCGGGATCCAACTATCATCGCATGATAACGTGACGGAATCCACTCACGTTATCACACTCCGGAAGGTATGCGGATGCCTGGCAAGTTTCAGTTTCTTTAGAAACTCCCGATGTGTGTTTTTATCCCAAGCGGCTTATGACCTTGACTAGGTCAACAAACCATAAACCGCTAGTCAAGTTCAACCCGTCATTATTCTGGATTGCATTAAACCCGCTCGTACGTGCCCTAGACTAGGTCAACAAGGCCGCACGACTGTCCTAACCAATCCCACTTAGGCAACAGACAAGTACCACTTAGCTACCGAACACTACGTCTTGACTAGGTCAACAAACGCAGCACGAATACTAAATAATACCCGTAAGAAATGGCGGAGGGCTACGTCTAGTTTTTGGCAAAAAACCTTTAACGTAATAAACTTGATATCGTTGAAAGAACTACATAGCTTTTTATAAAAATATAGTGACGAAAACCTTTGCTAAAGAGGTCACTTCCGGTGAAGGGATCTTGGCTCTTTCCCCGAAGAATGAGGTGCAGGATATTCCAACCGAATACCACGATGCAAAGCAAAAGGCAATCGGCTATAGTGAAGTTATTACCCTGACGCAAACTTCTGTCCAAGGGGTTACTCCCGGTGAAGGGATCTCGGCCCTTGCCTCGTCGACTGAGGTGCTGGATATTCATAACCGAATACCACTGTGCAAAAAAAAAGAGAACGTCCTTGCAATAACAGCTTTTTTTTGAAAAATGTTCCAACAATATCAGAATAGGTTTGTTAAGCTTGCATTGATCCGAATTAACGCAGTCCCATCAATTGATCACACCAATAAAGAACGAAAATATGATGTACGTATATGACACCCGCATTCGCCACTGGGTCCCATCATCACCCGTTAGGTTACTTAACTAACGACAGAGCGGGACTGGACTAGCGCGGATGCAAAACATATACAACATCTACTAGTATATATATCAATATATAATAATCGCTCAAGACGTGATAAAATGCAACATCCCAGAAATGTAATAAGCATCACAGAATAATACAGATATCTGGGATCCCCGGGTTTCATAGCGCCGCTACTGAAACCCGACGTTTCCCTGGTTGTGCGGATAGCCTGTGCAATTAAACCTAGACCCCTACGGGCGCGACAAGTTACCCACCAAAACCTGAAGCGAGGCAGCCCCCTTCAACAACGTGAATGGACCACCCAGCACTTCACGGAATCCGGTAACTTGGGCACCCCTCCTTGGGTCAACCTGTACCCCCTACGCGTGCGGTGAATAGCCCGCCAATTTTAGAGTGAAGCCCCCTCCGTCTCAAAGCCATGAGATGGGGGCCCGTTGCCCTCTAGAACCCGGCTATCCGTGCACCCCACCGTGGGGTAATCCTTGTACAGAAAGTAAAATAATATATACAACGGGTACATCGACCTCAGCCCAGTCGCGCCCCAAAAGAATAATATACAAACAGGCAATAACGGCAGTCCACATGTCGGACGCTCGCCCCGCAATATCAAATGTACATAATAACCAAACTGTACTAACATTGCATCCAGGCTATCCACCACGACAAATCCGCAATATCACAACACAACACAGAACATCAACGTGAATGTCACGTTCGCAAATCCGTCTAAAAGGGTTATAGCAGTTAGACAGGATTTACCGATCAAGTGACATTCACGGTCGTAGATATAATGTAAATACTGTAAACTAACATGTTTAAAATTTTCGATCGACAAAAATTCCCGAAGTGGGCCACAAGCACAACTGTAGCACTCAAAATAAATCTGGGCCTAAACAGAATATACCATAAACCCCAATTCCAAGTCAGAGACCTACTGAAGAAATTTGGTGCACTGGGGCTATAGTACGGTGGCTGATCCGTGGCCAAAACGTAGTTTTGGCCGTGGATCCGCCGTGCTACAGTAAAATCAGCCAACTAAATTTCTTCAGTTTTCTTGAAATAGCCTGCACATATTTCTGCAATATACCAAATAATTTTTTGAGCACAAATGAAAATCGACAGAAACTGCATATTTGAAATTGTGGTTTTTGGAATATTTCTTCGATCGATGTTCTGAACACGTTAGAGCAAGCTAGAATAGGTTAATGGCGTCGCTCTAATACCATGTAAGACCACGGCAGCGCCCCGGCCGTCTGTACGAGACCAAAATGCGGAAAATAAAAACTTTTCTTTAACTAGAAACTGGCGCTACCGCGGATTATAAACCCGGATCGGACCATTAACCTACTACTAGCTAACTAGAGAAAGGGTAGAGAGCTATACCGAGCGATCCGTGTTCTTCGGTCTTCGGCCACCATCCCGATCTCCCCGTGGCATCTCCGATCTCGATCTCCTCGTCGGAAAGGGAACCACATCACCGAGTCTTTTTACGGGCTCCCACCTCTGAACCGAGGCAACTCGGACACGAAGTTGGCAATCCGACGTGTCCAAGATTGCTGTAGACTTTACGTAGATCACTATGTCTCAAGGGGTTATAAGAAGTTGCCATTTGGATGTGGAGGTGGAGTAATAAGCTTTTTAGATGAACAAAAGGATTTTTCTAAGCCAAATGAGATGAATCCCCACACACAAAAAAATGGACAGCCCCCCCTCCCTTGTGGCCGGCCATGCTATGTGAAGGGGAGAGAGAATAATGCAAGAAAAAGAAAATGGGTGATCATGAGGAATAATCATCACCACCATGTCAAATCCTAAGTCCATCATATAAAGCAAGTCATGATGAACAAAAGGAAGTCAAAGTCAATCTAGAACCATCATGAAGCAACCACTTACAAAAAACACCCTCCACTTTGCTAATTTGCACATTTGCAAATAAGCCCCTCCCATCAAAGGAATTTTAGCCAAGAAGGAACAAAGGAAAAATAGCCGAAACGGAATGCAAACTGGCAACTTCAAAAAAATCGATCCCGTAATAAATTACAGGAAAACCCCGCGACTGTATATAAATACCCGCATTTGTATTCCGACTGAATACAAATGCAAAGAGACAAAATCTACACTGTACAATACTAGGATCCGGCTTAAACCAAAGCCCGCTAGTATAATCCGTCCGATCATGATCCGTGCAATACCGCACGTATAAGATCGAACCCTGCCATATATCCATACGGCCACTACAGCGTTTCGTCCGAAACTTAAGAGACTGTCTGTGGGGGACTCTAAAGACTCGTCAATACTTTGGTTGTGGATTTAACCACTAGCACGTCAGAGGTATTAGCCGTACGTAACGAGCTACCAGGTATTAACCAAAAGGTAGGTCGATGAGCGAACTCATCCTGACACCCTACCGAGCCTGTCAGTGACAATATCCGTACAGTCCAGTCCGTTCTTCTATGAGCATCGCATGGCGGTCCTAGGGGGTTGGTAAAAGTCAGACCCCCAAAAGCGGTACAAGTCGTCTCGGAGCGTAGCTAAGAACACCCTGAAATACTACTGGAATACCTACCAGTAAATCTCCTGCTTCGGCAGAGGGCTTTGTGTAATGGCTCTGCTAGACACAGCACGATCTCACCCCCAATACCGGGAGAGACGAAACCCCTGCCGATCCGCTCACTGCCTCCATGTGGCTTGGGACCGTACCCAACTAAAACCTGTTTGCACGACTCCTTTGAGCCGTGGTAGGGTAGTAATCAAAGTACAGTGGGAACTCACACGAGACAAAGTACGATCTCAGGTCGACGAACTAACCTGTACACATGTCACCAAGGAACTGCTATCTGACGTCTGGTACAATCCCAACTAGCAGGTTCCCGGCGAGTCCTGTCCGGTGTACTCATAATCCAAGGAGCACCTGTATACATCTTAGGTGAACTACCTGACACCAGTGGCTTGTGAGACCGGCCACCGCCCCTCGTCGGGGTCTCGACTCTATACACTAGTCTACTCTGAATTATCGATGCTCTGTCTCGAAAACTCGCACGACTAGGGACCTTTTAAGGATGTGCTTATAGACCCCAGCTCCCACGTATATGATCGCCATCATACTGCTGACCGTCAAGCAAGAATCCTAAGGGCCTTATCAACGCGCAATAGTGACCTGTAAGGTCACCTAAAGCAGTACACGATGATAAAGATAAACCAGATAGCATACTATCATCTTGAGTAAGACTGTCCTACCGGTATAGGTCCTCCCTCAATCATTTCAATCACTTTCCTGTGATCCAATAATTGACTCTGAGGGCACTATATCCAACATTTAAAACCAACTCCCTCTTTATGTTTTGGATCTGCATGGCAGAATCTCCCCGATGAGAATTAAATTCTCAACTTATGGGGAGATCTGCTTCTGCAGATCTTCAACCATGAAGAAGAACTAAGTTCTTGTTTTAAGGGTTAAGCCCTGTCTCTGTTGGATGAATTAAATTCCTAAGTATTTGGAGGAATTAAATTCCCTAAACTCAATTCTCCCTCTATGTTTTGGATCTGAATGGCATAATCTCCCCGATGAGAATTAAATTCTTAACTTATGGGGAGATCTGCTTCTGCAGATCTTCAACCAAAGAAAGAACTAAGTTCTTATTCAGAAGAGTTAAACTCTAAGTTTGAGAATTAAATTCTCTTTTTTGTTTTGTGGAGCTTATGATCTCTTTCCCTTTCTCACCTAGTGTTTCTTTCTCTTCTAAGGAAATCTTCTTTTCTCTTTGGAGAATTAAATTCTCTTTTTTTTGTTGTTGTATCTCTCCAGAAAAATAATCCCTTTTGTTCACTGTATATCCTCTTTTTTTCTTCTTTGGTCCTTATTTATAGGAGAAAGAAAAGAATCAGTTTGCTTAGTCAATCTTTCATTGAAAGATTTTAATTGATTTTGTAACCAACATGATCTTTTAGATCACTCAGTGAATTTTATTCACCATTGGATTTTTAATCCAAAAGATATTTTATCTGTTATTCCAGGCAAATTTCAGGGAAAATCTTTCCTTGTATAGAATCTTTCTATAAATTGGTGATTTTTAATCACCATTGGATTTTTAATCCAACGGTGCTCCACTTTACAGAGCACAATCTTTTTTGCTTGGAAAGATGTAGAGAAATATTTTTCCAGTTAGGGTTATGGATTCCCTCTTAATTAGAATTTAATTCTATTAGTTCAGAAGGCTTAAGAGACTGTCACGTGTTAGCACGTGACCTTCTGATTGACCATTTAATTAGAATTTAATTCTATTATTTCAGAAATCTTAGGATCCCATCACGTGTTAACACGTGACACCCTGATAAACATTTTAACCAGAATTTAATTCTGTTATTTTAAAGAGCTCAGGAATTATCACGTGTTAACACGTGACCCTTGGTCACGTGTGGGCACGTGACACCCCATTAGGGTTTTCCCCTGTTCTTTTATTATACCTTTTCCAGTAGGTTTAAAGGTCCATCACATGTGGGCATGTGACCCCATTTGAAGTTGTGTATCTCAGCTCCTATAACTTTGCACATAGAAGGTCACGTGTCACTACGTGATGCCCGATCACGTGTGGACACGTGATGCTTCTCTTGTGTATTTCTTTGTTGCTTTATTCAGTTCCCATGAGTGAACAAATGCTCTTACAGCGTTGTTCTCACGTGTTTGCACGTGAGTGCAACGCTGTCATCTTTTGTGGCCGTTGGATCTGCCTAGGGAAGGGGGTAGATGAACCGTTTCCCATCACATCCTATAAATGCAAGGGTCTCTTCAGAAGCGCCTCCACTCTTTCATCTTTTTATTTGTTCATTTTTCTTTGAGAATTTAATTCTCTTTCCCAGAGCTCAGTTCTCTGTTTCAAAAATTTCCAGAGTTTAACTTCGTCAACAGAAGATTTCCTTTTTTCAGGTAAGGATCTTAAACGGCCAAAGAACTTCTTATAGAAATTTTCTTTGGATTTTAAATCCACACCAAGGTTTTTTTCCCTTTAACAAGATCCCATCTTTTTAAGTTCTTTAAAAAATGTCCAATCTTTAAATAATAAACCCCTTTTGTTAGGGTTTCTCTGATCTTAGGGATTGATAATGATACTTGTCCTCCCTGTGGAATTTAATTCCATTTCAAAGAGCTTAGCTCTGAAAATGTTTTCTGGGAAATTAATTCCTCTGTTCAAAAGGAATTTAATTCCTCTAAAGAACTTAGTTCTTCACAGAGAACTTCTTGGGATTTTCTTGCCCTGAGTTGTTCTTTGCAAAAATGTTTCCAGAGAGATCCTTTATGATTTGCGTAGAGTTCTGCAGTGGGTTTTCTCCTTGGGGAATGTGTCGAGTTGTCTGAAATCCACTGTTCATTTATTGAGAATCTTCTTTTTGTTCTCATAATGATTACCCTGCCTCATCATTAGTGAGCTGACATCTTGATTTTGTGGGGCCCCTGTGTTTTGTAACCAATGGTCCCATAAAATAAGTTTTTTGTCGCTTTCTTCCACTGTCTCTCTCTCTCTCTCTCTCTATATATATATATATATATATATATATATATATATATTTATGAATATATATATACACGTGTTGGCTTCGCTAACGGTTTCCCCTTCCTTTGTTTCAGGAACAATGGCTTCTCTTCCATACTTCCCTTTCACCCGCTCGGAGGTTGCCTTTCCTCAGTCACCATCTGATGAAGAGGTGATGGCGATTATTAGAGCTCACGACCCTAATTACACCAACTTGCTTTTATGGGGGACCTGGTACGGGCATAAAATTCGGGGCCGCCGCAGCTTTCTTTCCGAGATACCAACAGAGCCTAACACCCATTTTTGCCGATGGAGCGTCCACGGACCGCCTTTGCTGTGGAGGTGTTGAATTGGACCCCCACGGGACGGCTTGAGCCGTCGACAACTGGGATTCCAAACCACCCTGTGCCGGCTATGGATATCTTAGGGCATCGTATCTGCCAAGGTGAAGCCCAGCCCTGGGGACATGTTTACAAAATAGGGCTTACTCCTCGACATCCCACGGGCTTCCTTCTCTAGGCTCGTTATATCCTGTCTTCCCATCGTGCGCGACTACAAAGGGTCGGGCTCTATCAGGCGGTGTACGCGTCTCTCTTCCACTATCAGTCCCCTCATGTCTAGTGGGTTAAGGCTTTCCTAAATCAATGGAATCTTCCCACCAACACCTTCTTGCCAGGGGGCCGCGAAGTTTCAATTTCTCTGGAAGAATTTCGCGAGATATCAGGGTTGCCGATCAGGGGGACGCACTATTAAGAATTGCTGCCTCCTGATGAATATGTTTTCGAAGCTGAGCCTGCTATGCTTGATGGCTTGTCGACTGAAAATGCCGTCCGCCACAAGCACCCAAGTCTAATCAAGGCTCTGGGCATTTTTGAGAAGCTGTTCACAGAGTCAGAGGAACGGGGCGTCACTTTCAAAAGCTTTATCGTCTGCTTCCTTCGCGGAGACGTTCTATCAAAGATGGCTCCAAAGTTTGCAAATATCAACGACCCCTTCGGGTTCGGATTAAATAAGCTACCGGCTAGAGAAGAGGATTTGCCGCAGTTCTACATTCCAATCCTGTCGGCTGTACCTTTTGAGTCGATCGCAGGTCCTGGCATAGATGAAGAGACTTTCTTCTTAGGTTTTATTAGCGTCTAGCTTAGCTGGTTCGTTATTCCGACGCACCGTCAATTCATGAGAGCTTCGGTCATTTACCCTACTCATCGCATTGCCGGGGGGACGCGACTAGCCGTGGGCATTACGGGGCTAGCGCATCTGTATCATGGGCTAAGCGTTGCAGCCAATACGTCAACCCCAGGCGTGAACATAGTGAGTTTCTCTCTTTATTACATTACGTCATGGATTGAGATGCACGTGGTAGGGGCATTTGCTGTGCATCAGAGACCCAGCTTTTATCATGCCTACGCTTTTCCGTGGCTCATGAGGTTAGTGGACGCTTCTACTCCTGATCCGACTCAGTCTGGAGCTATTCGTGTGTTGGTTAATTCCTATGCCAATGTGGGCGGGATGGTATTTAACGATCGAGTCCTCTCTTCTCCTTCAGGACCGATTCAACAGCTTTTTGACTCGTCAAAAGAGGGAGCACCATCCCTGAAGCCCAAGGAAGCCATGCACTTAAATTCGATCAGACCGGGTTATCAGGTGTTTCGTCAAAACGGTGCGGCCCTTTTTATGCGGTACAACCCACACCGCTTCGCTCGGCAACTGGGATATGACCAGGGTGTCCCCTTTGAGGCGTTTACAGTGGAGCCCGACCCATCGTCGGAAGTTGTTTGTGACGCCGCTCATCACTTCATGCGGCTGAACACCGGCTCTCGCTTCGTGATTCCTGAGGTTGACTAAATTCCTCGATGTGTGGGGACTTTCATGGGCTGGTACCTCCACCGATTCAGTCCCATTATTGTTGAGGAGAGGAGGATGCTCCTTAGATATAGGGCTCCCACTCCGATCCAGGCTACGGGAGTCCCGCCACGACCGCGGGCAGAGGTTCGTCCTCCCCTGAGAGATACTGGTATCGTGCTTATTCCAGAGGCAATGGAAGTGGATCTAACTCCCACAGCTGGCATGCCGCTGCGCACTAGAGATCAAGCAAAGGCCAATAAGACACCAATGGCAGTATCATCAGCTGCGGCTTCAGCAATAGCAGTGTCGTCATCGGTAGCACCGCCGAGAGTAGATATTGAAGGCGAAGTGGGTCAACGTCGCACTAAAGCACCGAGGGGGAAGAAGCGATCGTCTTCTGGTGTTAGTTCTGGGTCCAAGAGGCGAAAGAAGACGGTCACCAATCTGCTCGACTTTTTAGTGGAATCAGAGCCTATCTTTAAAGATGAACCACTAGCTATGCAAGAGCCGGATGGTGGTCTTCTTTTCCCGGGTTCATCTGCCAAGGAAGCCGCACAATTGGCTGAGGATATAAGACGCTCCCAGGACGAGACTGAAAATGTAAGGTTCCTGAAAAGGCCTTATCCTGTCATCATCTTCTATGAAGATCCTCCATCGATACGGCGGATATTTATAGGTCCTTTGGAAGAGGGAGGTGAGATATCCCTTAAGCAGCCTATCTCGGCCGATGCCGAAGATGCGCTTTCATTGTGGACTGGTGGCCACGAGTCTTCCCTCGCACCCCGGCGAGCACGAATTCTTGAGAAGGAACGCCGGCTTGAAAAAGCCATACTAGAAGCTCCTTTGCGCATTGGTATACTTATATATCTTTTTGTAGTATTTTTCACTGCTCATATACATATATATATATATATATATATATATATATATATATATATATCCTTATCTTCGTGAAAACTTTGCAGGGACTTCGGCAATGGAAAAGGATCTGAGTTCGAGTCGCACGTTAACTATAGACTCTGCAAATATCCCCGATGAGACACTAGTAAGTGTAGAGGGGGTTGATACAACTGTTGTTCCTGCCACGGAGCTCCCATTGGTGATTTCTGTTCCCTCGGTGCTTGCTCCCCTGGAAGAGGCATCTTCATTGGCCGTGGATTCAATGGATCTCTCTAGGGATAGCCCGGAGACTATGGGACAGGTAGTCGAGGCTACCGTCCTTTCATTGGAGCCTGCAGCGGTGGCCATTGCTTCTCAATGGGAAGTTGTTATACCGGCCCACGTCCCGGATGATGTGCCTGGGAGCATGGAGGAGGCCGCCGAAGCTGCTATCCCTCCAGTCCAAAGTGAAGGGACATCAAAGGTTTTCTTCTATCTTTTGTTTTAATGGTCTCTCCATTATTTGAACCTTTCTGTATTTTCAGAATTGCGAGGATTGGCGACGTCCATTGTGGAATTGTCCCCCAGGAAGTCTTTTCAGCGTCTACTAGAGATGGCCGCTCCGCAGGCGATATCCCCCCAGCGCATCGTTCTCTCTTCCGGGCAAGGTTAGCGTTATTTGCCTTCTCGTCACAGCATTATTATTATTTCATATACTGATACTGATGTCTTCTGCAGTTCTGGAAGCCGATGACGAAGTTGAGATTCTAGACGGGCTTGGGGATCCTTCAGACCCTTCTTGCATGACTGTGGGAAAGTAAAGTTTCGACGTTGTTCCACCTGCTCTTTGCTTGCAAGTCTCGCTGATTATTTTTATGAATCTTAACAGCTTTTCCAGTTCTTACCATACTGGAGTCTCGCATCGTTATGCTGCCCGGCCCCCATGCTCTACGTGCCTCAGAACGGATGGCAAAGCTAAACCTTCACTCTTTGTCAGCTCTGATCGAAGACCTTCGTGCTGGTAGTTCGATCACGGTCGAAGAATTTGCCGCTGAAGCCAACAGTTCTCTCCCCTTTCTTGCTGCTTACCATAGCGAAACATTGGTGCAAGTCTGGGTTGAGTTTTGTCGTCGGGTGGAGGCTTGCTTACATAGCCTTGAGTGCTCGCGTCTTTCTTCAGAGGTTGTGGCTGCAAAGGCGACCTTATGGGGGCTGATCGAACTGTGCGCCGCCAATATGCTGTCATGCGAGAAGATGCTTAGCCGAAAATTTTCAGAGAGGAAGCTGGCTTCAACTGCCCTGGGGGAATTTCAATCTAACCTTACGGCCAAGACCACTCGGGCGTATGAACTTTGGTAGGTGCTTCAAGAAGCTTTCAGGGAGGTGGTAGCCATTGATAAAGCCGTCATTTTCACTCGCGAGATGGTCAAAGCTCATAAAGTTACTGAAAAGGATCTTGAAAGTCGGCTTGCCTCGTACCAGGCCTAACAGTCTCAAGCGGAGGCCCGTCTCTTGGCGATAATGAATCATGAAGCCGAAGCCCAGCGGAAAAAAGTTGAACTGGCAAATCTATTGAATCGTCCGCCGGCTTGAAGAATTGTATATTTTTTATTCTTCTTTTGTACATACTCTTGAATGAGAGTATTTTTTGATTCTTTCATAAATTGTACTTTGTATCCATTTTGATTCATGAATAAAAGTCGTATTTTGCTTCATGGTGGTGTGTCCCTTTTAGTAAATGCATTTTGTGGATAATCTATTTTGATCTCCTTGTTGGACAGCGATGCCTTAGGAGTCAGGTTCAGATCTGCCTCCTAAGGCTTTCCAACTTTATGAGCCGTGAGGGTCTCATAAAGGCGTTTCTCTTTACGAGTCGTGAGGATCTCTTAAGTGTGTTTTCTTTTGAGAGTTGTAAGAATCTAACAAGAGTGTTTTCTTGCTTACAAGTCGAGAGGACCCATAGATTATTTCTTTTCTTGTCGGAGAGTGTGGCCTGTAGAAAATCTACCTTGACCTCTCTTCGAAGGAACGATGGCTTGGGAGATAGGGTTAGGATCCGCCTCCTAATACTTTTCAACTTTATGAGCCGTGAGGGTCTCATAATGAATTTTCTCCTTACAGGTCGAGAGGATCCCGTAGGTGTATCTTCTCCTTAGGAATCGTGAGGATTCCTAAGTGTTTTCTTTTGAGAGTCGTAAGGATCTCAGAAGAGAATTTTTCTTCCTTACAAGTCTAGAGGACCCGTAAGTGATTGATGAGTTGACTTGCTCCCGAATCAAAGATTGCTTTGACGGGGAAGTCGAGGGTTGACTTTATCCGTATTTCACGGAGTCAAGGGTTGACCTTATCCGCATTTCACTGAATTAGGTGGTTGCTCTGGACGTTTCCCACGGGGTCAGGATTGACATAAGCCGTGTTCCACGAGACCAGGATTTGCTCTGGATGCTTCCCACTGTGTCAGGATTGACATAAACCGTGTTCCACAGGACCCGGATCCGCTCTAGATGCTTTCCACGGGGTCAGGATTGGCATAAGCCGTGTTCCACAGGACCAGGATCCGCTCTGGACGGTTTCCACGGGGTCAGGATTGACATAAGCCATGTTCTAAGAGACCAGGATTTGCTCTGGATGCTTTCCACGAGGTCAGGATTGACATAAGCTGTGTTCCACAGGACCAGGATCCGCTCTGGACGCTTTCCACGGGGTCATGATTGACATAAGCCGTGTTCTACGTGACCAAGATTTGCTCTGGATGCTTCCCACGGGGTCAGGATTGACATAAGTCGTGTTCCACAAGACCAGGATGTGCTCTGGACCCTTCCCACGGGGTCAGGATTGATATAAGCCATGTTCCACGAAACCAAGATTTGCTCTGGACGTTTCACATGGGATCCGGATTGGCATAAGCCGTGTTCCACGACACCATGATTTGCTCTGGACGCTTCCCACGGGGTTAGGATCGACATAAGCCGTGTTCCACAGGACCAGGATCCACTGTGGACGCTTTCCACGGGGCCAAGATGTTAGATATTGATGCCCTAGAGGCCTGTATTGTATGGAATGCTAGGCATGTATATGTGCAGAAACAATCTTTGCTCGAAATGATAGTATGCTATCTGGTTTATCTTCATCTTAACTTGTATTATATTTCATATCTTTATATGCATGTTGATGAATCCCTTAGGATTATGGTTGACTACCAGGATTATGATGAGATCATATTAGTGAGGCCTGGATAGTCTATAAGCATATCCTTTAATAGTTCCTAGTCGAGGGTATATCGAGACAGGGCATCGGTATTATGAAGTTAGACTAGTGTGTACGTTTCCTGACCCTGGGGGGCGATAGTTGATTCCACAACCATTGGTGTTTGACATCAAAGATTGTACACAGGTGCTCATTGGAGAATGGGTACACCGAACAGGACTCGCCGAGAAGTCCTAGATGGTATATATACCAATAGTCAGATAGCAGTTTGGCGACACTTGTACAGGTTAGTCTGTAGACCCGAGATCGTCATAGTGTCTTGTGTGATTCCTACCGTGCTTTGATTTCCTCCCTACCGCGGCTCTGCCAAAATCGTGCAAATAGGTGTATTTTGGGTACAGTCCCGAATCGCATAGAGACAGTGAGCGATAGGAGGGGTTTCGTCTCTCCCGGTATAGGGAGTTGGTGTCGCGCTATACTTGATCGGCCATAACATCAAATCCCTGGCCAGGGTTCTCGAGATTTACTGATAAGTGTTATCAGTAGTTTCTCGAACCGTTATGGGCCGTAAATCAGCATGACTTATAAAGTTACTGGGGTCTGACATTTACCACCCCTAGACTTCATATGCGACGTATCAGACGAAGAGACCGGACTGTACGGTAAGTGTTGCTTGCAGGCTCGTTGGGGTTGTGATGAGTTCGCTCGTCGGCCACTTTTTCGTCATGTACCTGTGTAGCCGTTACGCAAAGCTAGTGCCGCTGATGAGCTTGCGGTTAAACGCACTGCCAGCGTACTGTCGAGTCTTTAGTATCCCACACAGAGGGTTCCCTCATTCAGGAGAAAGATGTAGAGGCCGTAAGTTGTTACGGCAGCCGTAAGGTGTTACGACAGGGTTTCGATTATGTTCGTGAAATTGTTATAGGAATAATAATCGGAACAATATTACTGGTAGGCTTTGGTTTAAGCCGGATACCTGTTTTATATTATTGGATTAATGGTATTCGTATTTTTCGGAATTCGGATACGGGTATACGGTATATGGTATACGGAGGAGGGGTATTCTTGTAATTGTTATAAGAATACCTTCTAGAAGGTGCCACCTCATAATTACATTATTTATTTTATGAAAATAAATAAATGAGGTGGAAATAAGAGAGTCCAAGCATGGTTACAAGAATACCTTCTAGAAGGTGCCACCTCATAATGACATTATTTATTTTATGAAAATAAATAAATCATGTGAAAATAAGACAGTCAAAGCATGGTTGCAAGAATTGGTTATTTAATTTTATGTTGTTTTGGAATTACTATTGAAGCATGGTACTAATTTTATATTATATGCTTCAATTATTTCATTTGCAATATATCATTTTCTCATGCTTGAACTCTCTCATTATCAAAAACACTTTCTCTCTCCTTCTTCTCTTCTCCTCCTTCATCCTAAGGTTTACCCTTCACATGTGTTGTGAAACAAAAGTTTAGAATTAAAGATAATCCAATACCCTAATCTCTACATGATCCTAATGACCTCTTCTAGCAAACTTGGTCTCTAGGTTAAGCTCTTATGAAGAGTTTCTAACTTGCATGACAACTCTCGCGTGGATCATTTAGGTCTTAGGGTGGCCGGAGATTGAGAACATCGGCAACATCCAAAGGAGCTAAGGAGTGGCAAGGAGCAAAAGAGTTGCACCAAAGAGAAGACCCGAAGGACCGTATCATTGAGGTATAATCCCTAACATAGTAGATAAGATCTCTAGTTAGGTTTTTCTAGTTATGGTTTAGACAAGATCTTTGGAAAAGTGCGTGTTGTATGCAAAGAAAATTTTTGTTTACCGCTTCCGCCGCCTCACAAGAGTTGTGGGAGCATGCAACATGCATTAACATGGTATCAGAGCCTAACTAAACCATAATTAGATTATTAGCCAAACGTTAGAACTTCGATCGATGAATTTTTCCCGGAAAAACACATTTTCTGTCCCCGTTTTCTGTCGATTTTTAAAGTGTTCAAAAAATCAATTCAGTGGCCTTAAAAATACATTCAGGGTTTTCTAAGCACATTGTAGAAAAACGAGACTCTAACTCACCTGAAACGCCGCGGATCTGCGGCCAAACTCAGTGTTTGGCCGCCGATCCGCGGCCGAGTCATAACCGAGTTGACTCATTTTTCAGCAGTTTGTTTAGATTAAGAAAATTGTGTTTCTGGGATATCTGGAATTTACACAAAGTTGTTTATGCTCTGGATTGTGACAAGTGTTGGCATGGTTTAAAATTATCGATCGAAATTCTAAAGTGCTTGGCTAATTGGGTCTTCATGGTTAATGATATGTGTGTTTGAGACATCGACTAATTGCTATAAGTCGATTATTCGGGGTTGCACACTTCTGTAATGATATCATGAGATGGTATGTGTATATGAATATGTTGGATCGTCGTGATGAATGGCCCGGGGATGTGAGAAGAGCGTTTTTCTTTTCTTTCATTTAATATAATTTGTAAAAAGCAATGTAATATTATTTTGTGGGGCACATCCGGGTTGAGGTTGTAGCCATCGTTATATAATTTCTTTTTACTGCTTTTGCTCTTAGGATGGACCTAAGGTGGGGTGCACAAACTACCGGGTTTTCGAAGTGCCGAGTGGCTTACTCACTTTGTTGAGGAAGGTTGCTCCACTTCGGGAATTTGGCAGGTAGTTTGCCGCACCCATAGGGGTCTAGGATGGGGTTTTGGCTATTCATCACGACCGTGGAACCCGTCTTTCATTAAGGCTTGAATGAAATGCAGAATTCCTAGTATATCCAATGTATTCATCTGTGATCTGTAATGGCTATATTTATATATGAGATATATAATAAACGTTGCTTATGTTTTGCATCCGCGCTAGTCCAGCCCCCGCTCTGCCGTTAGTTAAGTAACCTAACGGTGCATGACGGGGCCCAGTGGCGAATGCGGATGGCATAAGCGTACGCTCTATTTTCGTTTCTTTTCTGTGATGTTTAGGAAACGTAAATGATGGGACAACATTAATGTGATTAATGTGTAGAAAAAGAAACCAGAAGATGTTGTAGAATCAAATTTTTTAAAATGGGTAACTCTAGTTCTTACTTTGCATAGTGGTATTCCTGAATATCCTGCACCTCATTCAATGAGGAAAGGCCCGAGATCCCTTCACCGGGAATGACCCCTTTAGTGAAACTAGAAAATGTTACAAAGAACTCGATTGTTTTTATAGTTTATCTAACTTTTGTTTTGCATCATGGTATTCATCAATATCCTGCACCTCATTCGATGAGGAAAGAGCCGAGATCCCTTCACCGGGAGTGACCTCTTTAGAAAAATTAGAAAGACACTACAAAACCATTCGATTTTTAAAACTGGAGCTTAAACCACTCTTTTCACTCAATTCTACAACAATATCAAGTTCAAAACGTCAAAGGTTTTCACAAAAACAATCCGTTGCCCTTCGCCATTTTAGGAAGCAGAATACGTAGTATTCATGCCACATTTGTTGACTCTAGTTAAGGCGTGGTGTACGGTAGCTAAGTGATGTCTTCCTACAAAGCATTTGATGCGATCGATTAGGACATTTGCATGACTTTGTTGACCATAGTTAAGGCTCTTTCGGGTGGGTCTAAATCAATCTCGAAATGGCGGGTAGAACTTGACTAGTGCTTATGATTTGTTGACCATAGTTAAGGTCATAAGACACTAGGGGTAAAAATCAAATCGGGAATTTCAAAAGTTGAAATTTGGAATGAGATTGCATACCTTCTATTTGATGGTTGGATCCCGATCCCACTGTGAGTAAAAGTTACTCCCGGGAGAATTTTGGACTTTACAATTAGCTAATCCAGTAGGTGCCTAGAAAGGTGTTAATGGGGTTACGCCTCTGGGAAAACGAGGTTTACTTTAATTAGGTCCGTTGAAAGGCACGGGGAACCTCACTCAAAGTACCGACACTGGGCTGGCTGATCGGTTAGCGAACTTGCAGATTGCAATTAATCCTGGCTAATTTTCTTTATGAAAGGTTTGAAGGAAAATTTGATAAAAAGCAGTGGGAGACATCAGTTAGATAATATTAATAACCTATCTAATTATGCAAGAGCAATCGCTGAGTGTCTTCTTTTCTCTTTCCTTATGGCATATACCAATGACGGGACTTAAGCTTTTATTAGACAAAGATAAACTCACGGGACTGAATTACAAAGATTGGCTAAGGAACTTGAATATTGCCCTGACCTATGATAAGGTCGGATACGTCCTGACTACTCCAGCCCCTCCTATCCCAGGCCCTGATTCTTTAGTTGCGGATAAAGAAATCCGCAAGACATGGGATATAGACTGTGCCACAGCCAAGTGCCTCGCGCTTGCTTCTATGAACAATGAACATCAGAAGCAGCATGAGAAGATTGATGTTCAATCCATCTTTCTCCATACAAAGGAGTTGTATGGAGAGCAATCTTGTACTCTCCGATACGAGGCATCTTGAAAGTTGTTTCAGATGCGAATGGCTGCTGGCACGTTTGTAAGTGACCATATATTGAAGATGATTGGACTTATCGAAGAACTTGAGGACCTGGGTTGGACCATGGAGAACGAGCAGTATGTTGATATTGTTCTATAGTCCCTTTCCCCTGCCTTTGCTCAATTCATTGTAACATGCACAACATGGAGAAGTCTTTGCCAGAACTCCTAATATGTTGAGGAGTGCAGAAGGCATACTAAAGGTAGTGAAAACTCCCGCTCTTATTGCTGGGCCATCTTCTTCCTCCGTCCCAAAAGCCAAATCCAAGGGAAAGGGAAAGAAGAAGAAGAATCCCATCAAGCGGAGAGGCGGAGTGAAAAAGGCACCGGGAAGGGACAAGAAAAGGGGCTGCTGCGACAGGACAAGGGGAATGTTTCCACTGCCACCAGACTGGGCACTGGAAGAGAAACTGCGTTGGATACCTGGCCGACCTCTAGAAAAACAAAAGGAAGGTTTCAGACATAAATGAAGCTTTCATTTGGTATTGTAGACTTGGTCATATTAACGAAACAAGACTAACCAAGCCACAAAAAGATAGATATTTAAACTCGTTTGAATATAAATCTTATGCGACTTGCCAGTCTTGCATCAAAGGTAAAATGATTAAAACTCCGTTTGCTGGACATGGAGAGAGAGCTACTGAACTTTTAAGCCTCATACATAGTGATGTATGTGGACCAATGTCTACACATGCAAGAGGTGTTTTTTCATACTTCATAACCTTTACTGATGACTTCTCAAGATTTGGACATGTGTTCTTAATGAAACATAAGTTTGAAGCCTTCGAAAAGTTCAAGGAGTAAAAATTTGAAGTAGAAAAACAAACAGGCCTAAGTATCAAGAAACTTCGATCAGATCAAGGAGGTGAGTATCTAAGCTCAGAGTTTCTAGATTTCCTAAAAGAGAATGGGATTATCTCTCAGCTCACTCCTCCGTACACACCACATCACAATGGAGTATCAGAAAGGAGGAATCGCACCCTATTAGATATGGTACGATCTATGATTAGTGATGCTGAGTTACCAATATCATTCTGGGGCACGCATTAGAGACTGCAATTCATCTTTTGAACAGGGTGCCAACCAAAACCATGTCTACCACTCCATATGAGATATGGTATTGGAAGAGACCATCTCTTAAAAGATTTAGGATATGGGGTTGTCCGGCTTATGTGAAAAAGCAGAATCCAGACAAACTCGAGACATGATCGGTTTTGTGTAGATTTGTCGGGTATCCAAAACACTCGTATGGATATCTCTTCTACCACAAGGAGGAACAAAGAGTGTTTGTTTCTCAGTATGTCACATTTTTAGAAAATGAATTTTTTTGCAAATGATAATGTTGGCAATGCGGTAGAACTGGAAGAAATTCTAGATACACAAACAATTACCGATGATTTGGTTGAACCTGAGATTTCAATAGAACCTGACTAACCTCAGCCACTCCGTAGATCTAGTAGGACTTCTCGCCCACCTGATAGATACTATGGTTTTCTAATTGATGGTGATAGAGAAGATTGCATCATGGATGATGATGACCCTACTAGTTTTCAGCAAGCTATCACGAGTGGTGACTCAGTGAAGTGGCTGGATGCCATGAGATCCGAAATGGAATCCTTGCACACCAACAAAGTATGGACTTTGGAGGTTGCACCTTCAGGAGTAAAACACATAGGGTGCAAATGGATCTTTAAAAGAAAGATCGATGTGGATGGTCAGGTAGAGACCTATAAAGCTAGGTTGGTAGCAAAAGGATTTTCTCAAAGACCAGGACTGGACTATGATGAAACCTTTTCACCAGTCGCGATGCTCAAATCCATTCGGATCATGCTTGCTATAGCTGCTCACTATGATTATGAGATCTGGCAGATGGATTTTAAAACGGCATTCCTAAATGGTGATTTAGAAGAATGCATTTTTATGGATCAGCCAGAAGGCTTCATTGATAGTGGGAGAAGCGGAAAAGCATGCAGGCTGCTTAAATCCATCTATGGATTATAGAAGGCATCACGGAGTTGGAACATATGCTTTGACGATACAATCAAAGAGTTTGGTTTTATCAAAAATGTGGATGAACCATGCATTTATAAAAGGATTGTAGAGAGTACTGTTATATTCCTCGTATTGTACGTGGATGACTTTCTCTTAATAGGAAATGATATTCCTATGTTACAATCGGTCAAACTATTCTTATCGCAAACGTTCGCCATGAAAGACCTGGGCGATGCCTCGTACATTCTGGGGATTAAGATCTATAGAGATAGATCTAAGAAATTATTGGGTTTGTCCTAATCGAGATACATTGACACCATACTAAAGAGGTTTAGTATGGAAGATTCCAAGAGGGGTAATTTACCCGCTTGTCATGGGATCACCCTTTCCAAAGAGATGTCTCCAAAGACTGATGAAGAGAGGGCTCGCATGAGCATTATTCCCTACGCTTCAGAAGTAGGATCTATAATGTATGCGATGTTGTGTACTCGCCCAGATGTAGCTTATGCACCGAATGCAGTAAGCAGGTATCAATCCAGCCCAGGAAAGAAACACTGGACTGCTGTGAAGAACATTCTGAAGTACTTGAGAAGAACTAAAGAAATGTTCTTGGTGTATGGTAACGGAGATCTCCAAATGGAGGAATTTACCGACTCCAGCTTGCAGAGCGACAAGGATGATAGTAAGTCCATCTCAGGGTTTGTATTTACCCTAAACGGAGGGGTGGTATGTTGGAAGAGTTCTAAACAAGATACCGTCGCTGATTCCACGATGGAATCTGAGTATATTGCTGCTAATGATGCTGCAAAAGAGGCAGTCTGGATGAGGAAGTTCATTTCCGAACTTCAAGTGGTTCCATGCATTGCTAATCCAATAACTCTGTATTGCGATAACAATGGAACCATGGCTTTGGCAAAGGAACCGAGGTCCATCAGAAATCCAGACATATCTTGAGGCGGTATCACCTCATCAGGGAGATAGTGGATCGCCAGGACATCGAGGTAGGGAGAGTAGACTCGAAGGAAAACACAGCAAATCCATTCACCAAGGCCATCCCTTAAGTCCAGTTTGAGAAACTGTTCGAGCTGTTGGGCATGCGGTACGCAGGCAACTGGTTCTAGTACAGACAGTTGGTACTTATTGCATCAACTGCAGGCCTTAGTGCAAGTGGGAGATTGTTAGATATGTATGCCCTAGAGGCCTGTATTGTATAGGATGCTAGGCAAGTATATATGCAGAAACAAACTTTTCTTGAAATGATAGTATGCTATCTGGTTTATCTTCATCTTAACTTGTGTTATATTTCATATCTTTATATGCATATTGATGAAGCCCTTAGGATTATGCTTGACCACCAGGATTATGATGAGATCATACTAGTGGGGCCTCAATAATCTATAAGCATATCCTTTAATAGTTCCTAGTCGAGGGTATATTGAGATAGGGTATCGGTATTACCAAGTTAGACAAGTGTGTACGTTTCCTGATCCTAGGGTGGCGATGGTTGATTCCACAACCATTGGTGTTTGACATCAAATATTGTACATAGGTGCTCATTGGAGAATGGGTACACCGAACAGGACTCACCGAGAACTCCTAGATGGTATATATGTTGGAGACAGTGCCCTCAGAGTCAATTATTGGATCACAAGCACGTGATTGCAATGATTGAGGGAGGACCTATCCCAGTAGGACAGTCTTACACAAGATGATAGTATGCTATCTGGTTTATCTTTATCATCGTGTACTATTTTAGGTGACCTTACAGGTCGTTATTGCGCGTTGATAGAGCCCCTAGGATTCTTGCTTGACTGCCAGCAGTATGAGGGCAATCATATACGTGGGAGCTGGTAGTCTATAAGCACATCCTTAAAAGGTCCCTAGTCGTGGGAGTTTCGAGACAGGGCATCGATACTCCAGAGTAGACTAGTGTATACAGTCGAGACCCCGACGAGGGGCGGTGCCCGGTCTCCCAAGCCACTGGTGTCAGTTGGTTCACCTAAGATGTATACAGGTGCTCATTGGGTTTTGAGTACACCGGACAGGACACGCCGGGAACATGCTAGTTGGTCTTATACCAGACGTTAGATAGCAGTTCCCTGGTGACATGTGTACAGGTTAGCTCATCGACCTGAGGATCGTCATTTGTCTCCTGTGAGTTCCCGATTGTTGATTTTTGTTGTGTTTATCAAATGATCCCCGGCAACGGCGCCATTTGATTGAGTGATTTTTGTTGTGTATTAGAGAAAATTGTATAGAAATCACAACCAAAAATTATTTGACTGCAATCAATAACGGTGTCGAATGTAGCGCGTTAGTAAGTACGGATCGTCCACAGGGAAAGTGTAATCGTTCGTCTTTTGAATTAGATGAGTCGAAACTTTAAAGAAAAGAAAAAAAAACAATTCATGATTTATATTGAAGTTCAAGAATTAGAAAATCTAGATCTAATAACAAGAAAAAGATAGAATCAAGAATTGATAGTTTGATGATTTTTCCAACCAAATATCAAGAATCGAAATGAGGCTCGTAGGAATCGATCGGATCTATAGATGTGATGTAATCTTACAATTACGTATTCTTATCCTTCGATGAATTGACACTAGAATGATGATGATCGACAAGAATTAGGGATTTCTTGTGAAACTAGGGTTTCATCTTATCCCTTGTTCTTTCATCGATATCATTCAAATTCTAGCCTCTAGTAATTTCAAGAAACGATCGTAGATTCCTAATTTCGAGCGATCACAATCAAGAAAGCATCGCAACGAAACTAGGTCATCGATTCTTGAACTTGCTAGGGTTTACAAAACTCGTAGGACTCAAGAATCGTTTAAAGATTTGTTACATCATCACTCTATTGATCGTCTTGACAACTTAACGAGCGGAGTTTTACTCAAACATCACAACAAGAACTACAATTACAAATTGAGATCGAATCATGATGCAAGAATTTAAAGAAAGCAAGATTAAAGAATTTCACCTTTTATTTATATCAACAATTTCGTTACAATCGCTCAAGAACTACAAGAGGAAGAACTCGATCGTCAATTTGGCTTCGCTCATCCTCGTAAGTCGCGGATCGGCTTGGATCACTTGCTCGATTGAAGATCGGCTCGGCTCATAAAAGGTTGAAGGCTTCTCACTTGATTTGTACTCGGGATCTTGAATTTGGAGTGGAATTAGGGTTAGGGTTTCGCACAAGTCTTGTCACTAGGCTTGTGGAAGATGAGGGAGAGTTGAAGAATAAGGAACTAATGAATTAATGAACCAACTAATGATTCATTGAACTAAGCAACCCTTAGATCTAGGTTCTTATTTATAGACATCAAAACCATAGATCTAGGATTTGTATTTTAAGTTTCCCTCCAAAAGTTTGTTGAGGAGATTTGAATTTCCCTCCAAAAGTTAGTTAGAGGAGAAGCTTCTAGATGTGATTAGTTAGGAGGGAGCTTCTAGAAATAGTTTGTTAGGAGCTTAATTAAGATTAGCCTTGCTTAATCATCTTTGCTGATCTGGCAGTAGCTTCGAGGTCCTTCTGGAATTTGAGGCATCTTAAATGAATGTGGGCCCTGAGAGATGAATTATGCACTGAAAATTATTTGCTGATGTGTCTAAACCGCCGTGGTTCCGCGGCAATAGCTGGCTTAGGCCGCGGAACCGTGGCCATATAGCTGAGTTAGGGCTTCATATCTCTGGTGCTACTTTGGGCTGATGTATGGGGCTTTTTATGATATGTTGAATATTGTAATTCCTTCTGTATTGCTACCGGATCTCAAAACTTGGAGTTGGTGTTTTTTATCAGCTTCTTTTGGCTTTTGATCCTGCAAATTCTCAAGACAAGTGTTGCGCAATATAAGGATGATGTGATGCCATGAAATGCGGTCAATTTCCTTTATAGTGCCGTTTTTATAGTCTAACACATTCAATCTGATATTTTATGACTGATTTGCTAATATGTGACATATGAATACCGAACATTTCTAAATGAGTGCAAATGATAGGGTAATTGCCGGTTAAAAGATGCAGTATTTTCGACTGATCAAATTCCCCCAAACTTATTTTCGATCGTCTCGAGCGAATTGTTTTATTTAAAAAGAGAAGGAGAAAATAAAGAAAGAGAAAAACTAACTAGCACACTTTCGTAGGCAACACGATTTCACTGAGCACCTGCAACAAGACTTTAAACCTCTAGGTGTCCCTAGTAGGAGGAGTGTTGTCTCCTGAGGGTTTTCAGCGGATTGCACCCACAAAATCCAATAATAAAAGAAAGATCATGAATATTACATTTAAAGAAAAAAATTGTAAAAGAAAAGCTTCGAAAATTAGGGTTTCCAACTAAGCTAGCTTTTCGGTTGTCATGAGCCCTATCTTAATGGTCATGAAAAAATGTTAGAAATTACGTCCTCCCTCAATAAAACATCGTCTTATTCTTCATTCCTATCTTTCATCCAAACATCGATCATATAACCCTGCGTGTGTGTAAAGGACATCCCTACACCCGGAGAATTCAATTCAAGCTATCATACTCTTGCCCATCAGCCTCAGTACTTTTTAATTAATGAATATTTAGACAAATTTGCTTACACACTTTCATGCGACCGTTAATACTTTTTGAGGTACTAACCGACCGATTACTCATGTACTTCCTTATTTGGTGTATTTTCCTCGTCTTGCACTACCTCAGGCATAGCAGTGACTCCCAGACCAGTTGGCCTTAGGGCACTAGGTGAAGAAGCACACTCGCTATATATTTTTTTATTGCCCTCGGCGATAACAAAACCAGTGTCCATTTTTCTCACCACTTTATATTTTTTTATTCACTTTTTTTTATTTCCTTCATACATCGGCTTTAAGATAAGAGCATTTCAAGGTATCCTCTACTATCCCAGGCTTTAAGACGTATGTAAGTGCGAATAGCAGGGTATCAACGTTCAAAATGTTTGGCTTCCAGAATAGAAACTATTTTTCAGACTTATTTTTATCCTCAGATTAGTGACGTCTTTCATCTTACTAACCCTTGGGACAACGGCTCATAACTACTTATTACTAGTTCGTATAAGAAAACTTCTAATATTCTTAGTTTTCTTAAATTTTTCTAATCTCATAGATGTAATTTTTCACTATCTAATCTTTTATTATCTTATTTATGTACAAAAATATTTTTATCTTTTTGAAATTTTTTAAATTTTTATGTGTTTTCGAAAATGTTTTGTGCTTATGCAAATGATATGCAAATGATGCAAAAATAAGCACAAACCTCCCCCAAACTTGTTTTCAACAGTGTCCTCACTATTGCCTTCAGCTAAATCTCGAAAAACCTATAAGCTTGGGAGGAATTTATTAGTGGGGGCAAAATATTTAAGTGAAGAACTTCCCAAAACTTATTTTGGCTCATCATTTTGTAAAAAATTTCTTTTCAAGAGCCAGAAAAATATACCCCCCCCAAACTTGTGTTATGCAATATTAATCTTTTGAAAATCATATGAGGGGGTCAAAAATCAGTGGTCGATGCCAAGCTTTGCAAAGACCGAATGTCAACACCAACCATTCAAAAATTTTATCAATGCAATACTCGGGTTGGTGGAAGAAGAAGAAGTGAGGAAAGGGTAAGTGGTGGAATAGAAAGTGTCTGCGTCTCATTTTGGAGAGACGATGCAGTGAATGTGATGGATTACTCGCATTCTTTTTACAGTTCAGAAGTAGGGGTGGAGGTTTAATTTCAGTGATTGGGAGATGATTCATCTCAACACCCGTGTTATTCAGAAATGCGAGTTCATCAGCGAAGATCTCCTCAAAAGTTTCATTAATACCCTGAAGAATAATTTCATCACAAAATGCGGGGTGATCTTCAAACTCTAAAAACAGTTCATAATCAGTGTTGGTTGTTGACCCGGACATTTCGGTGGAAGAGTCCGTATGTGTAAGATACATAGTTGGGTCAAACAACAACATATGAAAAGAGTCTAGATCAGTATTATGAGGGTCATCAAATTCGCTGCTGTCGACATCCATTAAGTCGACAGAACAGACCTGAGCAGTAGGTTCGGAGGGTACACTTCCCAACTTGTAAATGTTCAGCTCAATTGACCTATTCCCGAAGGATAGGGTCATAGAACCATTACGACTGTTGATGATAGCGTTGGAAGTGGCCAAAAAGGGGCGACCTAAAATCACCGGAATTTGATTTCGTGGGTTCGCTACAGGCTGTGTATCAATTACAATAAAATCCACTGGGAATATAAATTCCCCGATTTTTATTAACACATCCTCCAGTTCACCCCTAGGTTTGGTGATTGATTGGTCAGCCATCTGGAGTGTGCAATGGGTTGGCTTCAACTCTCTTATCCCTAACTGCTAATAGACTAAGTATGGAAGCAAGTTAACACTAGCGCCAAGGTCAAATAGAGCACGGTTAATGTGTTTTTCCCCGATAGAAATGGAAATAGTAGGATATCCAGGATCCTTACGTTTCCTCGGTAATTGTTGGGGGAAAGCCGTATCTACCGTCTTTTCCATGAAAATCTTCTTGGGCACTTGAGTCTTCCTCTTCCTAGTGCACAAGTTCTTAAGAGTTTTCGCATAGGACGGAACTTGTTGGATGGCATCTAGGAGAGGGATGTTGGTGTTAACCTGCTTAAAAATGTCCATAATCTTCTCCATATATGAACTCGGTGTGTTTGCCCTTACCCGATTAGGATAAGGTGCTTTAGCAATAAGCGCTGGGTCCATCATAGGAGAAGGAAGTGGGGGTAGACATGATCCAAAAGGAGGAGTGGGGATCGTCTGTGGAGAACTAGAAGAGGGTTGCTGAGGTGTCGAGCCTTTTGGGAAACGAAGAATAGGCTCGCAAGAAGGTGGTGGGGTAGAAGAACTGGAGTCAGAATTAGAAGTAGAAGTGGAAGGAAAGGTCTCAGCCGGGGTGTTATTGATTGATTTATCAGTATCATCAAACTCTTCCCCAACGTGATTGTCAAGCACTCTTCCAGATCTCAACGTGTTTGCATTCACAAGATGTGAATAGCTAGGATTGGGTAAAGGTTGAGCTGGAAGATTCCCTTTCTCTCGTGCACTCATTTCGGCTTTTAGTTGTGCAATTTGTTCTTCCATCGATTTGATGTTCTCATTTTGAGAGATAATGATCTTCATCACATTCTCGACGGAAGATTGCAAACTTGTCGTCCCTTGGATGGATTGTTTCATGAAAATATCCAAGGTTTGTGCTAGTGCAGAGGTATTATCTGTACCGGTCAATTGCAAAGTGTTTTCATGTGGTGCAAAAGTGTTGGCCGGATTTTGGAAGTTTTGTGATTGAAAGGGGTGCTGACTCAATTGAAGTGGTGGCTGCTGTTGTGGTGGAGGGACCCTTTGGAAATTGTGTTGGGTTGGAACCGTGTTTTGAGATTGTGATTGGTTCCAAACAAAGTTAGGGTGATTCCTCCAACCCTGATTATATGTGGAGAAAGATGGATCGTTTCTAGGTCTTTGAAATGCGGCATTGGTATGCTCATGACCTTGAAACGGACATTCTTCCGTCAAATGAGTAGGATCAGAACAGCAGCCACATACAGTTTTGGAGAGTGATATTTGACTTAGGGCGGCTAAAACTTTGTTTTCCATAGTCTCGACTTTCTTTTGCATAGCCGAAATGTCAGCTCTAACTGCTATAGAAATATCATTGCCTTCCCTAGACGATTGACTCACACCCTCCCACTGTAAAGATTTTTCAGCGAAATCTTCTATGAATTTCCAGGCTTCCCTATCATCTTTGGTCATAAAATTGCCTTGACACATGGATTCAAGGGTCTGTCTTGTGTAGGGAGTAATGCCCTCATAAATGATTCGGCACAATTCCCATCTCGGGATGCTGTGATGTGGACATTGGACTAACAGATCCTTGAAACGTTCAAGATATTTTGAAAATGTTTCATTTGGAAGCTGGGTGAATTGATAGATTTCGCTACGGACTCGAGCTGTCTTTTGGTGTGGGTAGAATAAGGAATGCTTTGACGAATTCGTCCCAATTTGAAATGGAATGTGCGGTAGTATTATACAGCCACTTCTCGGCTATATCGGACAAAGTGAATGGGAGAAGACGAAGACGCAAAGCATCCACAGACAGCTGTGAAGTACCCATCATTGCGCATACATTTTCAAATTTGGTGATAAATGCATATGCGTCCTCAGACTCGAGACCGTAAAATTTTGGTAGAAGGTTGATGTATTGGGGTTTTATTTGAAAATTTTCCCCGTTGGCTGGTGGAATGGAAAGACAGGTGGAAAGGGGGCCTCGTGTAGGATAACACCTCTCTTAGAGAGAGATGCGTGGTGGATTCTGCGCACCAACGGACGGCGGCAGAGTAGTGGTAAAGAAGTTCGATGGAGACGGATCCATCGATGTGGGTGTGGTGGTGGGTAAAGAAAGTGTAAATGTAGAAATACCGACTTTAAGGTCGATCGGGGGACGCGGACTAACAGGCACTAGAATCCCGTTGTCCAGCCTAACTTGTACTAAAAAGGGTTAGTACAAGTAGCAGCGTGATTTTATAATTAGGGGAATGATGAATGAATGCGGTGTTTGTTTTGAAAATTGGACGGATTTTGGAAAAAATGATGCAACACAACAAATGCAGCACACAAAACCCTAATTCTAGTGGTCACCTAGGTCCGGCTTTAGACCGCTCCTAACTGCTAAAAGATAAGTCGCAGGATAGAATCCTCCACTGCCTCTTTATCCCCCTGCGGCCAGGTAAGTGCCAGGTAAGTGGGAAGTTACTCCACTACGTAAGTAGTGGGCCTAATTAATAACCACTAGCTTTCGACACACTTGCCTTAGACACCACAAGAAAATGCGGATAAGCAATGAATTACCCACGGCCTTCTTCTTTCCTAAGTGAGCGCGACGGTCCTTAGAATCATCTCTAGATTTCTTTTAATTAATGAGGGTAAATGCGGATGCAAGTTTGTGATTTTCGGGGCTTAGGAAGGGTAATGAACTCCCCACCTAATTTGGATTTGGTCTTTACCCCTTAATTTTCCGTATTAATTATGCAAACAACCAAAAATCATAACAAGCACAATTTAATTTTTGCTTTTTGCGCGCTGCGATTATTTGCAAAGAAATCTGCACAAAATGTTAATTGGAGTAGATGAGGTAAGAGATAAGAATGTACAGAGAGTTACTGAGCAATTTTGGTTTAATGAACAGTCACCACCGCCGCGCTTCCGCCGCAATAGAAGGCTAACGCCGCGGATTCGCCGCGGTCCAAGGAGATCTCTGCACAAAAAAAATTGGTACTGTTCCCAGTTGCCTCCTGAGCTCTGTGGAAGTTTATAAAAAAAATTTCCTCAGCTACAATGATTCCAGATTTCCTCGCAATCAAATCACAACACACGTATTAGGGTTTGTGCGAGTTTAGATTTAAAAATTATAATGGAATAAATTTTTCAACTCAAATTTCAAAATACGAACTATTAGCGCACTATCCCCGGCAACGGTTCCATTTGATTATTGATTTTTGTTGTGTTTATCAAATGATCCCCGGCAACGGCGCCATTTGATTGTTGATTTTTGTTGTGTTTATCAAATGATTCCCGGCAACGGCGCCATTTGATTGAGTGATTTTTGTTGTGTATTAGAGAAAATTATATAGAAATCACAACCAAAAATTATTTGACCGCAATCAATAACGGTGTCAAATGTAGCGCGTTAGTAAGTGCGGATCGTCCACAGGGAAAGTGTAATCGTTCGTCTTTTGAATTAGATGGGTCGAAAATTTAAAGAAAAGAAAACAAAACAATTCATGATTTATATTTGAAGTTCAAGAATTAGAAAATCTAGATCTAATAACAAGAAAAAGATAGAATCAAGAATTGATAGTTTGATGATTTTTCCAACCAAATATCAAGAATCGAAATGAGACTCATAGGAATCGATCGGATCTATAGATATGATGTAATCTTACAATTACGTATTCTTATCCTTTGATAAATTGACACTAGATTGATGATGATCGACAAGAATTAGGGATTTCTTGTGAAACTTGGGTTTCATCTTATCCCTTGTTCTTTCATCGATATCATTCACATTCTAACCTCTAGTAATTTCAAGAAATGATCGTAGATCCCTAATTTCGAGCGATAACAATAAAGAAAGCGTCGCAAAGAAACTAGGTCATCGATTCTTGAACTTGTTAGGGTTTACAAAACTCGTAGGACTCAAGAATTGTTTAAAGATTTGTTACATCATCACTCTATTGATCGTCTCGACTCCTTAACGAGCGGAGTTTTACTCAAACATCACAACAAGAACTACAATTACAAATTGAGATCGAATCATGATGCAAGAATTTAAAGAAAGCAAGATTAAAGAATTTCACCTTTTATTTATATCAACAATTTCGTTACAATCGCTCAAGAACTACAAGAGGAAGAACTCGATAATCGATTTGGCTTCGCTCGTCCTCGTGAGTCGCGGATCGGCTCGGATCACTTGCTCGATTGAAGATCGGCTTGGCTCATAAAAGCTTGAAGGCTTCTCATTTGATTTGTACTCGGGATCTTGAATTTGGAGTGGAATTAGGGTTAGGGTTTCGCACAAGTCTTGTCACTAGGCTTGTGGAAGAAGAGGGAGAGTTGAAGAATAAGGAACTAATGAATTAATGAACTAACTAATGATTAATTGAACTAAGCAACCCTTAGATCTAGGTTCCTATTTATAGACATCAAAACCATAGATCTAGGATTTGTATTTTAAGTTTCCCTCCAAAAGTTTGTTGAGGAGATTTGAATTTCCCTCCAAAAGTTAGTTAGAGGAGAAGCTTCTAGATGTGATTAGTTAGGAGGGAGCTTCTAGAAATAGTTTGTTAGGAGCTTAATTAAGATTAGCCTTGCTTAATGATCTTTGCTGATCTGGCAGTAGTTTCGAGGTCCTTCTGGAATTTGAGGCATCTTAAATGAATGTGGGCCCTGAGAGATGAATTGTGCACTGAAAATTATTTGCTGATGTGTCTAAACCGCCGCGGTTCCGCGGCAATAGCTGGCTTAGGCCGCAGAACCGCGGCCATATAGCTGAGTTAGGGCTTCATATCTCTGGTGCTGCTTTGGGCTGATGTATGGGGCTTTTTATGATATGTTGAATATTGTAATTCCTTCTGTATTGCTACCAGATCTCAAAACTTGGAGTTGGTGTATTTTATCAACTTCTTTTGGCTTTTGTTCCTGTAAATTCTCGAGACAAGTGTTGCGCAATATAGGGATGATGTGATGCCATGTAATGCGGTCAATTTCCTTTATAGTGCCGGTTTTATAGTCTAACACATGCAATCTGATATTTTACGACTGGTTTGCTAATGTGTGAAATATGAATACCGAACACTTCTAAATAAGTGCAAATGATAGGGAAATTGCCGGTTAAAAGATGCAGTATTTTCGACTGATCAGTTCCCACTGTACTTTGATTACTACCCTACCACACTCAAAGGAGACGTGCAAACAGGTTTTAGTTGGGTATAGTCCCGAGCCACATGGAGCCAATGAGCGGATCTTCAGGGGTTCGTCTCTCCCGGTATTGGGGGTGAGGTCGCGCTGTGTCTAGGAGAGCCAGTACATGAAAAGTCCTTGGCCAAGGCAGGAGATTTACTGGTAGGTATTCCAGTAGTATCTCAGGGTGTTCTGGGCTACACTCCGACACGACTTGTACCGCTTTTGGGGGTCTGACTTTTACCAACCCCCTAGGCCCGCCATGCGATGCTCATAGACGAACAGACCAGACTGTACGGATATTGTCACTGATAGGCTCAGTAGGGTGTCAGGATGAGTTCGCTCATCGACATCCCTTTTGGTCAATAGCTGGTAGCCCGTTAGGTATGGCTAATACCTCTGACGTGCTAGTGGTTAAATCCACAGCCATACTATTGACGAGTCTTTAGAGTCCCCTACAGACAGTTGCTCAAGTTTTCGGGCGAAACGCTGTAGAGGCCGTATGGAGATATGGCAGGGTTCGATCAGATACATGCAGTATTGCATAGACCATGATCGGACGGTTTACACTAGCGGGCTCTGGTTTAAGCCAGATCCAAGTATAGTATAGTGTAGATTTTGTCTCATTGCATTTGTATTCGGTCGGAATACAAATGCGGGTATGTATATACGGTAGCGGGGTTTTCCTGTAGTTTATTACGGGATAAGTTTTCCGAAGTTGCCAGTTTGCTTTCCGGTTTCGGCCATTTTCCTTTGTATCTTTCTTTGGCCGAAAAATGGTGGAGGAGGGCTTAATTGCAATTGTGCAAATTAGCATTCATGAGGGAGGTCTTTGCATATTGTTGGATCATGATGACTTAGCCTCCATTGACTTCAAGGATCATGATGGTTCATTATTGCTTATCTTTTGACATGGTGATGATGATGGATTATGATGGTTGAGTGTGATTTTTGGTTGTGATGATCCTTGATCATCATCACCCTTTTTGTCTCTCTCCTTGACAGTTGTTAGCCCC